>JANAVB010039620.1:8674778-9069778 GCA_029216955.1 Iris pallida
AATATGTGGCTCAATTGACGCCACGTGTGATCCCCCCACAGCTGGCTACTGGAGTAATGGCCTCATTTAATGCTCGACACGACTCGACGGCTGCGACGTCTCTGACATAAAGTGTCATAATGGCTCTGCTATAATGACAGACTCCTCGGGAAAGAAAACAATCTCTGACCCGATCTGTCAGAAATCCTAGATTGCCACATGGCAAAAGTCTCATGCGGCTCGGGTAGAGAACAGCTTCATGCGGCTCATTGAGGAATCACTCTAATATAATTAACAGGAATCCGCCATATGCGTCCACCCATAGCCCGGTCTATGCGGCTCAATACCATGTTAACTCATGCGGCCCACAGAAACTATGCATATGCGGCTCATGGAGAGATCGTCCCCTGCAGCTCACAAAACTACGAATATGCGCTTACGGAAAGCTCGTCCCCTGCAGCTCGATAAGGCATTGACTCCTGCGGTTCACGAAGAGTATCTCCCTGCGGTTCAAGTATGGTCACCCTATGCAGCCCTGGCAGGACCTTCAATTAAAACACGTGGCACTGAAGATTCAACAGAATCCCAACGAGAATATTTGACATCAGTATCATAATTGCCGAGATCAGGTCATATCATTTATCATCAAGCCAATAGGACACGTGGCGAGCAATCAAATATTGGCATAATCAATCATGAGGATTTAAAGCGGTCAGCATTAACTGCTCATAAGATTTGGTGCTATCAGCATTAGTGGCCGAGATTCATTATAATCAGGATCAAGGGCTCAGATAGAAGAAGGAAGTACCGACATTCCAAACAGATAATCATCAGCAAACCCTAATGATCACACCCCACTCCTATAAATAGCCACATCCTTCCCATGTGAAAAAAAAGAGGAGAGAGAGGTCGGCAACAAAGAATAAAAAAGAGAAGAGAGAGATCTACACAGAGAGAGCTCCCCCCTTTCTTCTTGATACTCACAGAGAGAGAAGCCAGAGAGCAACCCGAGGAGAGTAAGAAGAGCCTTTCTTCGTCAACGCCAAGCGATCTTCCCCGAGCCAAGGCTGCATACTGATCGTCAAAGGAGTAAGGCAGAGCGGCCGTCGCTTTCCCGAGCCTCTATCGTCACCCCCCAGAATCAAAATAACAATCGTACTTAGTCTGCTGTACCTAGGTTTTCGTCCCTAGGCTTTCTTTACGAGCGAGTTTGTATTGTGAGTCTAAGTTCAGTCCTCCGATAATTGTTCTGTTCTTTTACAATCAATGGCAAACACCAATGCGCCGCCGTATTTAGGACCTCATGAATCGCATTTTCATGCCTTACTTGGACCAATTTGTGATTGTGTTCCTAGATGACATCCTGGTCTACAGCAAGAGTGAAGCAGAGAATGAGCAGCATTCAGAGTCGTCCTTCAGACGCTTAGGGAGCATCAGTTGTACGCCAAGTTTATTAAATGCGAGTTCTGGCTCGATCGTATTTTGTACTTTGGTCACATCATTACCCGAGGAGGAGTGGAAGTGGATCCCCAGAAGATTGTGGCTATCGAGTCGTGGCCGGTACCCAGCTCAGTGGCAGAGGTTCGCAGCTTCCTTGGATTGGCCGGCTACTACCGGCGGTTTATTTCAAATTTTACAAGGATTTCGGCGCCGATGACCCAGTTGACCCGCAAGGATGTGCCGTTTTGTTTGGACAGCAGAGTGTCAGGAATCATTTGAGAAGTTGAAACGAGGTTTGATAACGGCTTCCATTCTCACCCTTCCAGATGGGACCAGGGATTCACAGTTTATTACGACGCTTCAGGCAGAGGATTGGGGTGTGTCTTGATGCAGCATGGAAAGGTATATCTTAGCATCACGTCAACTTCGTGATCATGAGAAGAATTACCCGACCCACGACTTGGAATTGGCGGCGGTAGTGTTTGCTTTAAAGTTGTGGAGACACTACTTGTACGGAGATAGAGTGGAGATCTTTACTGATCATAAGCCTGAAGTATGTTTTCACCCAGAAGGACCTTAATATTCGGCAGAGAAGATGTCTCGAGCTATTAGTAGATTATGATGTGGATTTGCAGTATCATCCCGGGAAGGCTAACGTTGTAGCAGATGCATTGAGCAGGAGAGCCGAGTTTATTTCCTGACGGCGCAACCAGAATTATTGGCAGATCTTCAGAAGATGGGAATTGAAGTGGTTCTTCCTACCAGTGTAGCATTGATAGCCAGTCTACAGGTTCAGTCCATAGTTGAGAGAATCCGGGTGGCCAGTCAACAGATTCTAAGATCCACGACTCAGAGCAGAGTGTGAAGCAGGAAGAAGGCCAGAGTTATGTATCCATGAAGACGGTACACTTCGACATGGCACTCGTCTTTGTGTACCCAGTGGAGATATCACGGGAAGTCATGGCAGAAGCCCAGTTCTCATATTTTATTCATCCGGGTGGTACGAAGATGTACCGTGATATTCGTCAGCATTTTTGGTGGAATAGCATGAAGAGGAAGATAGCCCGGTTTGTCTCTCGGTGTTTGATTTGCCAACAGGTTAAAGCTGAACATCAGAGGCCCGCTGGACTTCTTCAACCCTTACCGATCCCAGAATGGAAATGGAAACATATAACCATGGATTTCGTGACCGGATTGCCCAGATCTTCGGCCGACAGAAATGCTATTTGGATAATTGTGGACAGGCTTACCAAGGTGGCACACTTTCTCCCATTCAGAGTTGGACAGTCGACGGTGCAGTTAGCAGAGATGTATCTCAGGCAGATCGTCAGGCTTCACGATTGCCAGTCAGCATCACCTCGGACAGGGATTCAAGATTCACATCACACTTTTGGCGCAGCTTGCAGAAGAGTTTGGGAAATCGCCTTCAGTTCAGCTCAGCTTATCATCCGCAGACGGATGGTCAATCAAAGCGCACAATCCAGACTCTTGAAGATATATTGAGATCCTGTACCCTTGACTTTGGTGGTTCATGTGAGAATCATCTGCACCTGGTGGAATTCTCGTACAACACAGTTATCAGGCCAGTATCCAGATGGCACCCTTCGAGGTTCTTTATGGTAGGAAGTGCAGATCCCCGCTAGCATGGGACGATGTCGGGGAGAGGCAGATGCTCGGACCCGAATTGATTTCCCAGATGGTTGAAGTGGTCAGGAAGGTCAGAGATCACCTCCGAGTTGCCCAGGACCGCCAGCGCCATTGGGCCAATGCTCATCGGTATCCCTTAGAATTTGCTGTCGACGACCATGTATTCCTTAGGATCTCGCCTAACCGCGGCGTTATTCGCTTCGGCGTACGGGGAAAGCTTAGTCCTAGGTATATAGGGCCGTTCGATATTCTAGAGCGAGTAAGAGATGTATCCTATTGTCTCGCTCTTCCGTCGTCGCTAAGTGAGGTACACGATGTATTCCATGTGTCCCAATTACGACGGTATATTCCGAACCCGAGCCACATCCTAGACCATTCGGAATTGGTTGTTGGTACCAATCTTTCGTATGAGGAGAGGCCCGTGTCTATTTTGGACCGGAGGGAAAAGATACTCAAGAACAAGACTATTAAATTAGTCCGTGTTGCTTGGGGTCATCACTCTCTAGGTGAGTCAACGTGGAGCGTGAGGACGACATCCGATCGCGATATCCCTACCTGTTTGACTCGTGAGGTATAATGTCTTTCTTATGCCTTACATTTTCCCTTCCTTTGCTTGCATTGTATGATTGTATGATTGAACTGCTTAGTGTAACTTGCCTGTGCTTAGTGTAGCTTGTCGTGACAATCTCTAGCTCCTTGATTAAATTCCGAGGACAGAATTCTTTTAAGGTGGGTAGAGTTGTCACCCTCATTTTCCATATTTTCCTGTATTTCGTATTTATACTCGTATCTGGATTTTGGCATGTATTTTATTTTCTTAGCTTGTAGAATTTTGGTATTTCTCGTATTTGGGTTTTTTGGCTTGGCTTGGTTTTATTGGGGATGGTTCGGTTTGGTTCGGTTTTATGTGTTGGAACACCCTAGCCCTATGCTACACCCTCAACCCACCACAACTCCCCTCTTTATATACCCACCTACCACTCTCTCCTCATAACTTCCACCATTAATTTTCTTCTTCTTCTTCATCTCCTTCCTCAACACAACTCTCCTAACCCTAGGTAAGTGCATCTTGCCATTACATAAGAACCCTCTTTTCCTTGTCCATTTGCTAGATTAGGACATGGAGACCAACATTAAAACTTAGATTTTTGTGATTTAGAGCCCCCATTGTCATAGATCTAAGTTTTTCCTATTTTCGGATTTTGCATAGTTTGAGCTATTTATGTTGGTTTTCTATGAGTTTTGATGTTTCCTTGTGAAAGAGCTTTCAGTTTCACCCAAGTTGGAACTTTGGAAATCCGGATTTGGAGTTCGGATGGCCAAGTTATGAACTTGTGAAGCCTTGGGTTCTTCCTTGGTGTTCTTGCTGTTGGAGAAGACAGTGAGCAGTGTGCAGAGCTCTTTAGCTTACGCACACTGAGCTACGCGCGCTCTTTAGCGCTGCATACGCAGGCTTGAGTACGCTTCCTGTTGGAAGCGTGTCTCCTTGAGCGTGCGTGACTTTCACACACTGCTCCCTGTAGCGTGCGTGACTTTCACACACTGCTCCCTTGAGCGTGCGTGACTTTCACACACTGCTCCCTGTAGCGTGCATGACTTTCACACACTGCTCCCTTGAGCGTGCGTGACTTTCACACACTCCCTATAGCGTACGTGACTTTCACGTACACTGCTCCCTTGTGTGCGTGACTTTTCACCTACGCTGCTCTCTGTAGCGTGCGTGACTTTTCACATACGCTGCCGCTTGGTGTACGTGACTTCTCACGTATACTGCTCACTTGAGGGTGCCTTGGTACGCAGACTTGAGTGAGCCTTGCGTGCGTGCTTTTGCACGTATGCTGCCCCTTGACCCCTTGCTTAGTCCACTGACTCTTGGAGTTTTGGTTTTATTTCTTTAAGCTTGGCTCTTCTATAACCCCGTATTTTGATATTTTATTAGATATTCTACGCCCATTTTATATCCTTACGCCTTTTTGTCATGAACTTGATTTTTACTTGTTATGTTTGGAATGACCATTGTACATGACTTGGTATGGCAAGGAACTAGCATAACACGACAGTGACTCGTAGTGGTGCACTCCTGACATGACAAACATGACTTGATAGTGGCCCGTGGCGGCGCACTCCTGACTTGACATGACTTGATAACCTAACTTGACCTGTCTTGACACACCGTGGGTGGTTCTTTCTTGCTTGCTTGTTAATCCACTTGTCCAGTCTTGCATCATGTCTAGGATGGAACTCCTGAGTACCACGGTCAAGAGTACCTACTAAAATGGATTAAGGTTAATAACTAGAATAACACAGTAGTCATGAAGAGATGACACAGCTACAGGCAATCCCGTTACCTGGGCGCTCTTGGGATCTGTAGCCTGCCGTCGAGTAGGGCACATTTCCAGTACACCGTCGAGTGTTGCACCCCTCTAAGTCACCTAAGGGTACATTTGTCCTCTGGGCGATGTACCCACCTGAATTCAACCCTAATCTTTCGTCCTGGGTAGCCTGGATGGTCTGCAGGGCTTGTGGCTGTGGAACAATCTCACTGCATCTTGTTAGTAATTAGGCCTGTGATAACCCTAGTTAGTTAAAGTAGTAAGCCGTAGTATCTACTTGGCCGTGATTGATTGAATGAAGTATAACCAGTCTGGGCATGTCTTGATCCAGTACCAGATTGTTTCCTGTCTTCAATGCTTACATTATTATCTTGCCGATAAATGGTGGGAAACCAAGCTCTGTTCAGATGAAGGGTTACAACCCCGGTCCTTGTTTTTTTATGGGTTGTAACCTGGCTATCGGAATAGTTCCATGGTTATCTCGTCGTATATCATCCTGACATGTTTTCATAATTCTAGTTTTAATATTATATCTTCTTGTGTTAATGCTGGCTTTTGTTCTTATTTCGTGGCCCCCTTGTGGCACTTGCTCTTTCTGGGGTTGACCCAGCTAGTTTTGTGTGGCCAGATTTCGGAGCAGCTCCCGAGGATCTACCAAGCTTCCAGCCCCATGGTGAACACTAAACGGAATCAGGGCCAAGAGTGGGTTTTCTATTTTATTTTGCTCACTCTATTGTAAAAAAAATTATTCTTTTGAGGCGTTTAGCCGACGAGCACCTGTTAGCTCGATGCACTTTTACTTACTGTCTACCTACGGGCTGTAAACATGATTGACAAATCCTAGGGTTGATCATGTATAACTAAACTCTTGCTAGTCCTAACATTTTGTAACGACTAGCTTCATGATCAGCTGAATATGTGATATTTGGGACGCCTTATTATTGTATATTTAATGATCATACATCTTGTGACTTTACTTACTTGCTGTGATTGAGATATTAGGCTTGTTCATGACCTTAAGAGACTGTTGGCTTGTAGTAAACCCTCATATATCTAGACAGCCGTGACCGTATATCGAGGTGGTTTCCATTTCAATATACGTAGCTGGCTATGTCTGCCCCCGCTCTCAGTATTCTGGTTCTGGGGTGACACAATATTACTGTCCCCCTACCATATGATCTTCGTCCCGCAAAAGGCTGTTAAAGGTCAAGCTCTGGCAGACTTTTTAGCAGCCCACCCAGGCCCGTAGTCGGCCAGAATATACGAAAACATCCCAGATGAGGTCGCCGACTCGCATGCAACCTCTCACGATGATATATGGCAATGTTCTTCGACAGCGCTCAAGGACCGGACCTAAGGGCAACATCGTCGTCGGAGTCGGAGTGGTGCTAATTTCTCCTTTCGGACTGGTGATCAATCGTGCCTACTCCCTCATGGAACCGTGCTCTAACAATGTGGTCGAGTACAACGCTTTAGTCATTCGCCTCAAACTTGTAAGAGAGCTGGGTGTAGAATATCTTGAAGCATACGCCGATTCACAATTAATCGTCAATCAGATCCGGGGTTCATACGAAGTCCGCCATGAAGATATGATCCCATATCACCAAATAGCGATCACATCATCTCGTCGTTCGAGGGGTTCTTCATCGAACACGTCTCCAGACTCTAAAATATCGAAGTCGATGCCTTAGCAGGCCTTGCTGCTTCCCTAGCGGTTCCGAACTATACTCATCAATCGGTGGAAGTGATAGGCCATGAACTGGTCTGTCCCAAGAACAATGTTCAATTCGTGGCGAGTTATTCCGCTCAAACGATCGACAAAGTCCCAGACTGGAGACAATCATTCATTAACTTCAGTCGGCGACATTCTGCCGGAGGACCCAAGGAACCACCTCTATCAGAAGGCGTTCTCTCAGATTCTTCTACGATACAGAGACAAAAATGCTGTATCGCCGATTCTACGATGGATTATTGCTTCGATGTCTGTCAAATGCAGAAGCCAAGGAAGCCGTACGCGAAGCTCATGACGGTGTCTGCGGAGCCCATCAGCCTAGTCCAAAATAGTAAGACCGTCTTTGCCGAATGGGCTACTACTGGCCCACGATGGTACCAGATGCGATAGACTATGCAAGAAAGTACAAAGCCTGCCAAGTCCACGCGGACTTCATCCACCAGCCATCCGAATTTCTACATCCGACAGTGGCATCCTGGCCATTTGAAGCATGGAGAATGGATATCATCGGTCCAATCACTCCACCCTCTTCCCGAGGACATCGCTTCATACTCGCCATCACAGATTACTTCTCTAAATGGGCAAAAGTTGTTCCGCTGGCAGAAGTGAAGACTTCAAACGTGATCAGCTTCCTCAAGCATCACGTCATCTATCGCTTTGGACTGCCCCGAAGGATCCTCCATGATAATGGTTCGCAGTTCGCAAGCCATGCCTTCTAACGTTTCTGCGACAAGCACCGCATCCAGAATATTGCTTCAACACCATACAATTCGGCAGCGAATGGTTGGCAGAAGCATTCAATAAACCATCATCAAGTTGCTCAAGAAGTTCGTGTCATCCAACAAACGCGACTGGAACGAGAGGCTTGGTGAATGCTTATGGGCGTACCGTACTACAGTCCGAACAGCCATAGGAAACACACCATTCTCCCTGGTGTACGGAGTAAGGCAGTTCTCCCATTGGAGATTCAAATACCCTCGCTCCGCGTCGCTCTCACTTACCAACTGACGACGGACGATAACTACCATCGCCGGCTACAAGAGTTGGAGGCCTTAGATGAAAAGCGCCTCTTGGCTCAGCAACGAATCGAGCTATACCAAGCATGCATCTCCGGAGCCTTCAACAAGAAGGTTAAAATCAGAATGTTCCAAGTAGGCGATCTCGTTCTGGCAGTTCGGAGGCCGATGGTCATGACTCACAAAATCGTCGACAAATTCCAGCCAAAATGGGAAGGTCCATTTATCATTGAGGCCATATTCTCCAACGGTGCTTACCGCCTCGCAAAACAAAACGAGACTTGCTCATGTTGTCCGTCAATGGCAAGTTCCTGAAGAAATATTATGTCTAAACGACATTCTCCAAATTTCAGATTATTGAGTTATGTACCTGCCAGTACCGCTGAACTTACAGTCTCCAAATCCCAGATTATTGAGTTATGTACCCGCCGGTACCTCTGAACTCGCATTCACATTCTTCTTCCAAATATCCCAGATTATTGAGTTATGTACCCACCGGTACCGCTGAACTCACATTCACAAAATCCTACATTGCTGAGTTATGTACCCTCTGGTACCGCTGAACTTACATTCCCCAAATTCCAGATTGTCGAGTCATGTACTCTTTCGTACCACTGAACTCCCATGCCGACTCCAACTCTCCCAGATCATCGAGTTATGTACCCGCAGGTGCCTCTGAACTTACATTCCGGTCACTCTTTCAGATAGTAAGTCATGTATGACCATACCTCTGAACTTATTTCTCTGAAAGAGCTCCTCCCTCATGATCCACTACCCGCACTCTCAGTACACAAAAAGGGTAACAGATCCACAAAATTTCCAAAATGACCATGTCGATGTTACCTCTGAGTCATTTACTTCCGCCAAAAACAAATCACCCCCTCTACATAGAACTTCCATGTCCTCATTACCTATGAGTCGTCATATGTACCCCTTCATGGAGCCCACTCCTGCCATGTCCTCATTACCTCTGAGTGGGAAGGCTCCATCGAAGAAACCCTCATATTTGCCATGTCCTCATTACCTCTGAGTAAATGTTGGTTTTCTCTTCCAACTTATTATCCGTATCCAGAACCAAGGTACGCTAGGGATAATAGTCCACAAAAAGTCCCCTATTGGGGCAACTACTATAAGCAAAGAATATAGCGAATGTATCTTGTTCAAAATCAATTACATTTACATAGCTACATATCATGAGCAAGCCAAAAAGTCCTCTATCATTTCATTCAGACAAAAGAGAAAGAGATTACATCGATGTCCAAAAGAAGCAAGACATAAACCGCAGCTAAAGACAGACAGATATCAAAATAAAGACGGACATTTGTGAGAGCCCACGAATCCTAGTTGTGGGGACGCATATACCAATCCCTCAACTTTTGCATATGAAGGATGTACTTGAGCAAGATCCTCGTCCGAAATCAGAAGATCAGAACTCCCAGTACTACCGCCGTTAGACTGGGGATCCTTCTTTACAGCAATGGGCGCCAGCTTTCCTTTCCGTTCCTCCGCTTCTGGTGTTACCTCCTCCTTAACAAGCGATGATTCTTGTTTGGAAGGGGGCAGCAACTCTTCCTTCACAATGATCTCATCGCCTTCGGCAGGTTGCTGTAAGAATCAAAGATAAAAAAAAACAAAGTCAAAAGATGGTCAGAGCCTTACGCAGCACAGTCCAAAAGGGAAGCTCATGCGGCTCGGACATGGAGCATACCCCACGCAGCTCGAACATAGACGTACATGCGGCACACATGAAGATAAAGGCTCGCGCATAAAGCATGCGACGTAGCCACAGCAGTTAGGGTTTTAAGCTCACACAGTCCTACCAGCAATAGGGGGTGGACGTCGGGGTGAACTGCGGGCACGTCGGTTGGCGGAGGAGCTGCCACATTATCATTCGTCGCGGTGGCCGAAGTAGAAGCAGATTTCTTACCCTTCGCCGCCGCAGCAGACGAAAACGCCGCCTTCTTACCCTTCGTCGCAACAGACTTCTTGGGAGCCATTGGTGATCGAAGAAGAGGATGACAATCGGGACAGGAAAGGTTTGAATTGAAGAAGAGTAAAGAAGTTTCTTATCTTAAATCCTCTTATTTATAGGAGGACAAAAGAGGGGGGCACGTAGACCAATAACCGCTTTGGGTCGTGTGCTATAGGAAAAAAAACCGACTCCTCGGATTTTGCCCCCTCTCTCATAAATAAGATTCACCCAGGGCATAAAATCCAAAAGATTTAATGAACCAACCCTTGGGATTCCCCCAAAAGACGGCTCTAAAACGAATTAAAGGCCATTAATGACACGCACACATGGCAGGGAGCCCATGCGGCTAGGAAATTTATGCGACTAGACAGGCCATGCGGCAAAGAGGTTCATGCGGCCAGAGCATCCTATACGGCCAGCGGAGCTCACATAGCCATGCTTCTTATTCAAATTATTTCAATTTTGCAAATTGAACTTTGAAGGGGTCTTGTAGAAGCGTGGAAAAGAACATGATTGCCCATACGGCTCAGAACAGAAAACTCATGCGTTCAAAAATAGGCAGCTTCATGCGGCTCAAGAGCATCATACGGTTCAAAAGTCACCAACTTGGACATGCGGCTCAAGCAACACCACGTGCCTTCTGCGGTTCGCTTCTACAATTGGCCATTAAGCAAAGGCCCTATTTAATGCTCTGACACAAAGGAGAACTGACGGCTCTGACATAAAGCTACAATAATGACTCTGTCATAATGGTAGACTCCTACAAAAATGAAGGAAACTCTGACACAATCCATCCAACCCCAAAATCCTTCATGCGGCCTTGATACGTGGACACTCGCATGCGGCTCAGGCAGAGGCCACCCTATACGGCTCAGGTAGAGGCCACCTCATGTGGCTCAGACAGAGTCTACCCTATGCGGCTCACGAGGACTATCTTCATGCGGCTCACTGAGAAGCCACCCATCATGCGTTGCCTACGCTCATGCGGCTCAGATCATCTCCATACGGTTCAAATGTTCAGAAGCCACGCCCAAGCAGCATTGACACGTGGCCAGTCTTATGCGTCTCATATGGAATAATCCTCATGCGGTTCGGATTTCTAAGTGGCTCGCGGTTAAGACACGTGGCAGAAGATTAGTTTTTTCCCGCGTCCTACAGCTAGCAGCATAATAATAGTGGAACACGTGGCATCAAATCGATCAAGATTCATCAACAAATCCCAACAACCAGGTTTAGTGCCATCTTCATAATTACTGGGATCAAATCAGATCATTTGCAATCATGCAAATTGAACACGTGGCGGAGATCCGAACTTGGTATAACAAATCATGAGGATTTATGGCAATCATCATTAATTGTCCATAGAGATTTGATGCAATCCACATTAATTGCTAGATTTGCTACAATCAGAATTAATGGCCCAGTTTAATTGATCTTTAACCGCCGACTTCTCAAGGAGGAAATCATCGCAATTTTAATGATCGCATCCCACTCCTATAAATAGCAAGGTGCCATTCCCTTGCAAAAAAGAGGATTTTCTAGAGCACTAGGGCACCTGGAGAGACCTAAAAAGAGCGCAGAGAGACAAAGGCACAAACAGAGGGTCCTGAGAGCATTTTTCCTCGAGCCAAGGCTGCATCCGATCGTCCAAGGAGTAAGGCAGAGCTGCCTCGCTTTCCCGAGCCTCTACCGTCACCCCCCAGAATCTAAAATAAACAAGTACTTAGATTGCTGTACCTAGGTTTTCGTCCCTAGGCTTTCTTTGTACAAGCGAGTTTGTATTGTGATGTAAAAGTCCAGTCATCCGATATAATTGTTCTGTTCTTTTATAATTCATGGCAAACAGTGAGACACCACTCTCCGGGAGAGTCCACATGGGAGCGCGAGGACAAGATGCGAGAACGCTACCCTAATTTATTTGCATGATTGTACATTGATACTAAGAGTACATTTTCTGGAATTCAATAAAGGATTTGTGTTTAAACCTTCTTTGTGTTTTGCTCATGAGAGTAAATTTTGTCGCCTTTGAATTTCGAGGACAAATTTTTTTTAGGGGGAGAGATTTGTAACCCCACTTCTCACTACTTCTAAATAGTATATTTTTATTAATTTGTTTTACAAATTTATCTCTGGGATTTTCCAAGCCAAATTAAAATATTTTTTTAGTTAGTGTTTGGGCTTCTCAGCCAGCCCAATAGTAGGTTTCCCTTTGGATTCCTTCTCAGCCCAATTTTTTCTAAGCCCAATCCTTTTAATTTAAGCCTGAGCTTTAGCAGTTTAAATGTGGGTTCATTTTCCTTCCTTGAAATTTGATTTGTACTCCTTCTTTCTGTTCGAAGAGTTGTAAGAAGAATCAATTCAAAAATTTGTTGCAACTGTCAGGAGTAGTGGAGAATTCCAAATTTTCCTGCACTTTTCCCACCCTGCTCTCTGAGAATGATTCTCTAAAACCGCCTATTTAAAGCTGGAAATTCCTTCTACTCCTTTACTTCTCTGTGAACAAATTCCTAAAGAATTACTTCTTTCCCGATCCTTTCTTCTTCAATCTTCAGTCAAGCAGCCATGGGAATTTGAAGATCAAGGGCTTCGTCCCCAATCGATCCAGCAACCCTGGTAATTTACTCCACCTACCTTGGTTGAATGCTTTGGTCAATGGCTTCTTCTTTCTAATTATACTAATCGATCTGAATTTCAGATCTATGAGATTCAATTGAATTCTTGATCACGACACAGTCAATCTAGAGTTATTGTCGATTGAGTGAGATCATTTATCTAAATTATTTGATTCAGTGGTTGCTCTTGATTCATTTTTAAGTCTTGTGTCAAATTATAGATCGAGATCAGGATCGGATTGATCGAACCAATGATCGTGATCTGTACATTTGAAAATTGGTGAGTCTCAACCTCCTTGATCGATTTTGATCTAAGTATTTGTGTTGTGTGCGTGTGTGGATGGATTTTGATCGTGTTCCCCTGTTTTGAGGAGATCTCGAGCAAACGATAAATTTTGGATGAATATTGGATGAGTGAAGATTGAGTCGGACACGAAGCGTGATATCCGAGCTTGCGGGAATTCTGACAGTACTGGTCAGATTCAATTTGCAGGTAAATCCTTGTTGAGTGTTTTGATTTCGATTACTGTTGAAGTTTGGGATTAATAGTTATTATTTAGGATAACATATATTTAGTATTTGATGTATGATAAATTACTTTAGCTGATTAAATCAATTTTCTCAGTGAACCCTGATACTCTGTATCACTATTCTGTGTATTCTCATTTTTTTCCAACCAAAAGCTTTTGACAGTAGAGTTAGGTGAGGTTAGCTCCTGTTAATATAAAAGACAGTTTTTAGCCTTGCCATGTTTAATTTTTGTCTTTCCTCTAAGCAGTATTAGATTGTGGTATCTCCTAGTGATTCCAGTGCTTAGGGTTCTCTAAATTTGAGTGTGTGTTTCCTATTTATTGCACAATACACTCTCTGAATGAGCAGATTGTTGATTCACATTTGTCTGAATTCCTATTTGGAATTTTATGGTTTAAAACTGTTAAGAAGGGATGTGAAAGTTAAGATGGCTCAATGTTTATCTGTGGGTTGAACTGATGGAATCCAGTTCTTAAACATAGTTAAGGTTGACACAGGCTGGTATCAGGAAGGACATGGCCTCGAAATGATCAGCTTCCTGAAATCTTTTAGACTGAACTGTGTAACTGGACCATTACTCCAGTTATATATGGCTAGCTAATGGATTGATTAGCTTGGATGGTCAGGTAAACCTGATATGTGTTTGAAGAGATTTATCCTTATGAAATTAGGAACAAATTGTATAGGCATTCCTCTAGGTTATTCATCCAACAGTAGTGACCAAATCTGGGATTTAAAAATAGAAATCCATGTTCAGGAATAAGTTAAGGAATGATTTAGATATGAAAGTTGGAAATGTTTTTAGTTGTAAAGGGGATGGCTAGGATTGTTGGAAAAGAATGGAGGACGGTTTACATCAGCCTTAACTTGGACTGATTTGAATTCAAGTCTTATTTAAGACTGATATGTATCAGTCCTACCTAGACTGGATTATTTCTGTAACTGAGGACTGAATTGTAACAGTCCTACATTAGAGCTTAACTTTATAGCTGACAGTGCCAGTTTCTTTAGCTGAATAATTGTAGGCATACCAGTATGTATATATGTATGTAATCTAGAATATAGTTGCAGCCATGGTTAGGAATATTGATGTGGGGACTGTCATGACAGACAATTGGTATCAGTACTTGAGACTAGATTGATATATAAATCCTATTAAAGGCTGACAGGTAAGTCTTGTATGGGATGACTGCTAGCTGGACATTATGGTAGATACAGCTCCTTTTTTGTATGTTTGGGTAATTGCAGTAGGAGATAAGGGATCATGGCATGGCTGATTTAGTCACTACCAGTTCCTTGATCTGAACCTCAGGCATCCTTAATGTAACTGTCAACAACTTGACAGTCACCAGTTGGTTAAGTTCAGAACGAACTTTAAAGAGCTGTCAAATTCCTGATTTCCTTAAATAAATATTTTAGTGTATGTATGTTCTAAAGTATAGTTTATGACAACCAATAGGAACAGTCATGGTTACAAATATTGAGTAGATGAATATTGAGCTTAAACTAAAGTGCAATAGTTAGTGAGCTTAGCTATAAGGTCTAATTGAATGTATTCTTTAATTCTAGGAAATAGTTAGTGGCTTTTATTTGTGTTAAATAAAACTTTAGTTGTTAATTGTTCACTTAATAAATATTATAATTCATAACAGGAGGTTATCCAGCATTACTACCCCACTTGATCACCCTGAGCAATGCAAGTATACTCCTCGGACTAGTCTATTTTCTCATGTCTTGTATATTCATTCTTGTATCTTCTGGTTGACACGATAGATCACGAGATTGTCTTGTATCATGTTTCCTTGAGTTTACTTGTGTCTAGGAGGGAAAATACTACAGATGTGTGATCAAACTCGAGTTACTATTCATGTGAATAGCTTAGGCCCCGCATATTGCACGCGGGACCGAAGCCGTACCATTTCATGTTTCATGAATCTACCCAAGCCGATCACACACTCTGGATGTATTTCGATATATTGCCAACTTCAGGTTCATGTTGTATTTTAGTTCAGGACTCATTTCATATTCCTTGTATTTACTTTCAGTATTCACGTTCAGGATTCATGTCATGTTCTCATTTCTCGTACTTTATATATTTCTTGTATTCTTGTTCATACCATGATGTTCATGTTCATTTCTTTGGATATACTTAGCTCCGCTCCTGGCTAGGATATGTTGCAGGTGAGTTGGAGGCTATCTGTGACACTTATTACAGGCAGGAGCCTGGAGGCACCTATGAGCCAGTTGATGTTGCCCAGGACTTAGAGGCTGAGGAAGCCTAGTATTTTCCTTTTTAGTTTTATCTGGACTTGTATTAGAAACATCAGTTTATTTTACATTTGCTGGAATGTAATAACTCTTAGACTTGTATTGAGATTCTGGGATTCGATATAAGATGTTGTGATTTACTTTCATACTTATCTGGATTTATAGTTTTTCTAGATATTGGTACAGCTTACTTTATCATGTCTAACGACGAAGGCTGGGCGTATCCAACTCCTGTCCGATTATTCGGGAGCGGTCATGACAGTGTTTATACAAAATTCGTTGATAGAAGAGGTGTAATCGTTTTTCTGTACGTGGACTATATGCTGATCCTAGGTACAGATATGGGCTGTGTCACGGAGACAAAGAAGTTCATCTCGACTAAGTTCAGTATAAAGGATTGGGAAAAGCTGATGTGATCTTGGGGATCAGATTATCCGGACGAAAACTGGACTTGGGTTGTCAAAGTCTCATTATATTGAGAAGATGATCATATGCTACGGGTATCAGGATCTTCCAGTGATCGATATGTCTTACAGGTGTGGTCTGAAGCTGAAGCCTAATTCGAGGAAAAGCATCAGGCAGCTAGAGTATACAAGCATGATCGGGAGTTTGATGTATGATACTACTGCCACAAGGCCAGACATAGCTTTCATCGTGGAATGCTGAGTCGGTTCACGAGCAACCCAGGTATTGAGCACTGGAAAGTTGTGAAACGGACAATAAGATATCTCAAGAAGACTCAGACATATGTAGTGTACTACAGCGAAGATCCGCCAGTAGTAGAAGGCTTCAATGATGCCAGCTGGTACTCAGAGTTGAGAGTGAGAGATCTACAGGTGGATTCTATTTTTACAATGGATAGAACTGCTATATCGTAGAAGTCGAAGAAGCAGACTATGCTTTTTCGTTCCTCCATGGAATCTAGTTCTTTGCACTTGATACCGCAGCGAAAGAAGCAGAATGGCTTTGGGAGCTCATGTATGATCTTCTAGTGGTTGGGGTACAGATATTGACGATTATGATATACTGTTACAACCAGGCGACTACGGTGGTGTCATCAAATGATCTCTTCAACGGGAAAAAGAGAACTGTCGGTTAAAGCACAGGACAGCGCAAGATCTCATGAAGAAAGGTGTCATTGCAGTGATTGATGTTCGAAGTCAAGAGAACATGGCTGATCCGATCATAAAAGGCCTCAAGCACCAGCTGGTCGATGACACAGCTTGTAAAATAGGCTTGAAGGCATTCTGATATTGTGTTATTGTAATCCTACCATAAAGTTTTATGCTATTAGTTCAAAGAGAAATCTACTAAGCATCTAGCTTTTGGTTCAAGCGAAGACCACTAACTGGAAAAATATCATGAACAGTGGGTACATGTCCTCTGTGGCATGGAAAGGTTATGGACCTACAACCACTGTTGTCTTACTTTATGTTTTCTGTGAAAAATAGATCATGTGATGAGGATGAATTAAACGCCTTAATGAGTTCTTAGACAGAGTGAATGCCTAGTATGCTTTACAGGAAGCACGGTAGCACAGCACTATAAGGAGTGTAACTCCATGCTACAGTGGGGTGACTCCACTATGAGGTTCCCAGGTAGGGGTAATGCCTTGGCTTTGTGAGCTAAGTCACAGCGACGTAGCACCACAAATAGACAGGTAGACTAATGATGTATGATGAAATTAAAGAGTTGTAGACATCACTACAAAGGGGAGGATGTCCTCATGTTACAGTAGCACGACACACGAGGTACCAAGATAGAGGTAAAGCCTCGGCCTCGCAAGCCATGTCATTGCGGCGTAATACCGCAAGGAAGCGCAAGGCTTCATACTAGGTAGTTTGGCACTACAAAAAGGCTTGTGACCTCATGCTACAGTAGTATGACTCTACGATGAGGTTTCCGATAGGGGTATGCCTCGACTTTAAGCCATGTCATAGAGGCATAGCACCGCTAGGGAAGCGCAAGGCTTCATGCCATATCTCTTTAATAAAGAACTCACCTATAGTGTATGGACAGAGATAGCAGGCTGTCTCTTGAGGGTAAACTTGTAGATGCCCAAAATAATACATTAAAACCAGGTTGGCACAAGGCCTTTAATGTACAGCCAGAAGCACATGTAACTCTATTGTGTGAATCGAAAGAATTGCAGCTATGGTGTAGAATTCAAGGCTTAGTCCATTCTTGTATTATAGTGTGTTGTTTGACCTGTGGAAAGATTCAAGTCGTCAGCGATATCTCTCCTAATGCATAATGGACAGTTACTGTGGGAAAACTCAAACCTATATATATAAAGATATGTAGGGGATTGTTGGTGTTTGGCCTTCATGTGCACATAAAAGTATATTGGCTAGGCCAATGGCTAGGCCAAATAAGAGTATCTCTATATATAAGCTTTGTTTTTTAGAGATGCACAAGAGGTGTGGAGGTGCACATGGGTACCATGTGATGTCTTTTTCTAGTGGAAAAAAGGCTAAGCTAACATGAAAATTTTAATATTTTTTACTCTTAAATTTATTCTATTAGAGCTAAGCCCCATAGCAAATCAGACTCGGACTCGAGCTCATGGGCTCATGAGGCATAATGTGGCAATTTTGTTGGCACACTTTGCACTAGGACGTCAGCAACGTCGCTAGACGCATAGTACGCTTATGTTGCACTCGTTGTACGAGCCTCTGCACAGCTAATCGTGCGCACGTTCATGCAGCCAGTTCAAGCGGTAGTTTGCGTATAATACATTGGCGCAGCGGGTGTGGGGTGCGTGTTGAGTGCGTATGCGCAGTTGGCGCAGCGGGTGAACGTATGCACAGTCGTGCAGTTTGCGCACGGTGCGCAAGTGCGCACGCTATGCACAGTTAGCACGAGCTATGCGCAATTGGCGTGCACTGTGCTCCAGTTGGCTCAATCGTGTCTATGCACGATTTGAGCGGTTACGAAACGTTATTGAGCAATTTTTCTACGTCCCTAACGTTTCGTAGATTGAGCAGTTACTGGATGCTCCTATATATGGTTGTCTCCTCTCTCTCTCTCTCTCGTACATAATATTCATAATTTCCTTACGAAATATTTCTAGATTTAAGAGCAGAGAAGAGAGAAATATAGGGAGCCCGCGCTACCCGAGGAGTCAGAAGAGCAAAGTATTCCGAAGTTCTCCGTCAACTTGCTGGTTCCTGGAAGCTGTTTGTGTAGGGTCTCAAGCTTTGAGCACCAGTGATCATTCACCCCAGCAGGCTATTCTCTCATTTCGTCCATTTTCTTCTTCTGTTCATCCACTTTATCTTGTTCTGAAGAAGTACAGTTCTGATCCAATCAGGAACTGTTAAACTGCTGCTGCTGCCAAAATCTTTTGTGCCTTCTTCGAAGTGTGACAATCGATTTCGTTTCTCTGAATACTCCGTGATCTCTGTAGTGCACCTTCTTCGAAGTGTTGCATAAATCTATTTTTCATCAAAAAATTACGTCCCGGGACTAATATCTACCATATGCATAATGTTACCAAACTATTTATTCCAATGAAATCCTTGAGGCCAAATACACGCAATCAATAAATAAATTGTTTAGAAAAGGCGGCATGTCACGACTCGCACCCGCTTTTCGGGATACGAGTACGTAGCCAAGTCCAGCCTATGCCGCAGCATTGGCAGTAGTACGCTATCTAGGTCTCAATGCCAATCTCAAATACAACAAAACAAATCTAATTGTTCATTCACAATAATTATTTTATTTACAAATCCAATAATACAAAAACTTGCTAAAATAATAAATACAAGATGTATCTAATATATCTAGAATCTAAGGTCAGTCTCCAAGGTCTCTATTTGTAAACCCCCTATTTTCCAAGATGGATAATTTTAATATATGAGTTTTGTGGGTTTTATTAAATATAAATATATTAAATATTAAATAATATGCATGATGTGAAAGTGTGTGAGCCTTATAGATTTTTTTTATAATTTATAAGTTAGTCTTGTTTAATAAATTTTCAAATATTATACTATTATAATTATTTTTATTTAATATAAATTACAGTATGTAAATTATATTTACCTTTGTGGTTGATTTTAAATAATTTATTTAATAGTCTTGTCAAAATCATAATAGGTAGAATTTTATAAAATATTTATTCAAATATTTAAAAATATTTTGTTGGATTTTAGGACTTTTATAAATTTATTGTAAGTATACATATATGTATATAGATATAGAAAAAAGGAAAAAAAATGAAAAAAGAAAAAAGGAAAAGGAAATCAATTTCTCGTGAGATCTTGAGGATCTCGCGAGATGGCCAACTCCTCCTAACCCGACCTGTTTAGCTAGCATCGGCTACATATATATACAATCGGAATAGAAACAAAACCAATACTCCGCAAACCCTACGCCGACCCCTCCCCTCGTGCACGCGACCGCGAGGTGGTTGCCGGCGACCTCCGACGGGGCATGGCCGCAGCAGCGGCAAGACCAGCAGCAACAAAAGAGCAGAACAGCAGCCGCAACCCTGACTTCGTGTCCAGATTTCTCCTTCGATACTTGATCTTTCCAGATCCATCTTCACAAGTTCATACTCTATACGACCATCTTACAATCTCATAAATTAGTTTATGCAGATATGTACTATGTCTGCCGAGAAACCGAACCAAAGATCGGCCAAAAACTGTTTCATAAATGGTAAACCGAGTAGTATAGACACCAAAATTTGAAAGCAATTTCCTGCCAATATATCGACAATTTTGAGAAACTAAAAGAATACAGTTGCAGCTAACCTATAGGGCTTCAAAACCATTTTTATAGAAGTCGATTCATCGACTATGCGCCAAGAAATTGGTTCCCCAAAATTGACAAAACCTATTTTCAAAACTGTAAAATTTTAATAAAATTTTACGGTACGACGTGCATCCCGACAAACCGGTGACATGGTCGTAACCCATGAGCATCGAAAGGCGCGTATGGTTGTTGTCGATGTGTGGGATTCGACGAACTCGATTTCGTTGTACGTATGCGACGAAATCGAGGCATATCCGTCGAGATATCCCATATCGGCCCTTTGCAAACTAGTCCATAACTTTGTGCACGTTCGTCAGCTCGAGACAAAACTTGTGCCAACTAGACTGTATCATTTTTTTTGTCCTGCATGCCACGTTTGGTCCGATTCTGAGAAGGTCGACCGAAACGCCATTTTGGCGGGCCCGCGACCCGATCCAATGCAAATTTGTGCATAGCCCACCAGAATCCAACTTTAGACATACGATTGGGTTCGTCTCATCGAATTGGACCTATAGACATACAGTTTGATGACTTTAAAGAACGTAGTTACTGGCACGCTTTTTAGTGCAAAGTTGGTCCAACGACGGACATCGTTTTGACCTAAAATTACGATTTTATTCCGTGTCCAGAATTGGACTTTTTGGGCAGACATTTTTAGATATTTCTTTTATACCAAACTTATTGGTCATGTCTGTTTCAGCATCTGGAGACTGTTGCGCGAGTTTGTTTTTGTGTGGCACTGAGTGGTTGGTATTATCGGTTTCACCAGCAAAGGACCCTAGGTGAGTAATTTGTTGTTTATTTTTGATATTGTTAATTACCATATTTCATTCTTAGTCATTTTGTATTTGATATACTTGACACGCTTGTCACACGGATATCATATCTTGTCTTCCTTTCATATTGTCATGTTTCTTAACAGTAGTGTCGGGAATGAGAATTACCAAACAGATGTATGATATGACTGTAGACATTGTAGACATTATTTTATTTTCTACAAATAGACATCGTAGATATTGTTTTATTTCCTGCAAAGTATACATCATAGATATTGTTTTATTTTGAGCAATGTCGACATCGTAGACATTGTTTATTTTATTGCTATTTAGACATCTAAACATCATGGTGTAACTGTCCCTAGACCGATTACATATCGAAAGGGTACTTCAAAACCAGATAGTATTTCCTTTGTTCTATATTCTCGTGTCTCTTGTTACCATTATCCTGATTATTTAAGCATGTATTTTGGCTAACCTCTGGTTTATAGTCGTTAGCATATATTGGAACTGCACTTAATAAATCGTACTTATTCCATTCCTGACTAAAAACCAAATTTTTCAGGTTGATCGCGACTACTCTTAGCTATGGAGATACGGGTGTAGGCCAAAACCTAGAGATTAGCTAGATAGATGAGTTTTAATCATATTCAAATAATTGTAAGAGTTTATAATTTTCTTTAAATGTAAAACTTATGAATATTGTATGTTTAATTTAGTTATTGTGAATGAGCAAAAAGTTATTATTTTATGTGCCTGAGCATCATGGCCTTGACAGCGTTCTACCGCCGACACTGCGGCGTAGGCTGGCTTGGACATGCACTCCTATCTCGAAAAGTGGGTGCGGGTCGTGACACTATCTCCACCCGTACGGTCTATAGCACAAAATTAGAAAACATGTCAAGTCACCTACAATGATCCAGTCTAAAAAGGAGCAAAGTACAATCATATTGCCTTTAATGTAACTTAATACAAAATAAGCTAGACAGTAGAGAAGCAATGTAATAGTAAAGAAACAAGTATATGGACTGGAAACGATAACATGAACAAGAAACCACTAGCAAGAACATGAATGAACAAGACAACTAGCAATGAACATGTGCATTAAACAGAAAGTATGTTTGAAATACTTTTCGACATGTAAATGGTTGGGCTAATACGGCACATCATAGATGGCTATCATTCAGTATTTGTACGGCTAACTCATAGATGTATGACTTAGCTATCATTCAGTAACAGTATTTGGGTTTGTTCACATACCTACCGAGTATTTTTCCTCCCGACTCACTAAACAGTCAATAAACGAGCAGTGATATAATCAAGCCTATCGTGTCACAATCCTTTCACAATCTAGATACCCAATAAAACACAGTAAAAGATATCATTATAATGTAAGAAGCACATAAAGCAATAGTGTACTCGCCTCAAGTTAAGTTACAGTTGTTGTGTGACTTGATCATGTTGGCACAAAATATGTCAAAAGCAATAGTCATAATTTGTCCGAAGTGATAATGATATCGAGATCCATAACATCCAATGATTTTCAAATAAGCCCAATATAGAGAAACTCTAAAGTCATCGTTATGGCTAATCATGACCAAATCGATAAATTATCGGTCAAATCTGAGTTCAACGAATAAAATAAAATATTAAACGAATTTCTGAATTTCTAGAAAAATTATATGTTGTAGATGTTTGTGTCAGTTTTCCAAAACTTTGAACGGATCGCAAATTCTCGAAATCCGAAAAACAGTGCAACACGTCAATTTTTGGACAACCGACACTCAAATAAATCTCCAAAAATTTACGTAAATAATTATAGAAAATAAAATTTTATTTGGAAAGCTAACCTAGATACGGTTCTAACAAAAAAATTGAAGGTAAAACGGAGTTCGGGGTTGGTCGCAACGTTCTCGAAGTTGTTATAGCTTCAAAAAAAATGAGGCTGAATTTATGACAAATTTTGGGCTATTTTGGACGAAAAAGAGAGAAATTTTGGAAAAAAAATATGGGAGATGACATAAGTTCAATAGGTATATATAATGGATATATTTGAAGGTTTTGGTTGTAGGAGAAAAAAGGACTCCTTAAATAGATGGAGATTGACTCAATTTCCTAATTTGGATAATTTGGAAGGGTCGAGAATCTAATGAATAAATCTTTCCATTAAATTCAAATCAAATCAATCTCAAAACTATATGGACCAAATCTCAATCCATAATAGACCATAATAATTGGGTTTTTGGGAAAAAAGCAAAGGGAGGCTTCCCTTTATATAGAAGATGGGAGATTTCCTAAATGAGGAAGGATTAGATTCAATGAATTAAATCCTTCCATGAATTAAAATATATTTGATCCAATCACAATCCACAATTAATCATAACAATATTACTTTAAAATAATATCTAATATTTTAAATAATCTTTTAAAAAGATAATAAAAACAAATATTAAAAATATTGATAAGAATAATTCAAATATTCCTAAATGTATATTTTCATAAATACAAATCTCATCTAAAATAATATAACAATAAATTAGACTAAATCCAATCATAATATAGAATTGACCACATCTAAATTCAATAATGTCTAATAATTCAATAATATTTAAAAATATATTTTCATAAATATAAAATTAAACATAATTGATAATAGAAATTAATAAGTTTAAAATTAATATTTTTATAAAAACCAAATCAAATTAAAAAAAATAGTTTGACAAATCCCTTCGTCAATACAAATATCATTTATAGAATTAAAAAATAAATTTGTTTCTCTAACTAGAAAATATATAAAACAAAAAATAAAAATAAAAAAATTAAAAAAATTCGGTAAGTGGGCCTACAAATCTACCCACCTTAGAAAAATTCTGTCCTCGAAATTTCAAAGAATACAATTAGGCACGATTAAGAATATAATTAAGAAATAATTAGATTAACTATCAAAATAAGTTAGGCATAATCGTGGATTGAATCGAGAGCTCAAGAAAAGATATGATTTGACAGATCAAAATATAGTCAAAAAGGGTTAGTCAAAACCTAGCTAAGGGTAGAATCGAAATATAATTTTCTCAACAAGAAAAGTCATTAGACAAGATTATCTATTAACCAAAATCATTCGAGCACGATTATAGAATCAAAATCTAGGAAAAGATGTGAATTGGCTTGATCGAAATATAATCAAGATAGTCAAGTCGAGATCAAAATCGTTTAAGAATGATTAAATCAAAATTGTTTCGCACGATTCGCTATTTAATCCAAATTATTTAGGCACAATTATCAAATCTAGATACGATTATGTATCTAGTGGAAAGAAATCAAAATAGATTTAAAAGATTACTAGGAAACCTAATAATGATATAAAAAAAAGATAAGAAAGAAATGTTCAAAAAAGAAAAAGATAAGAACTGAATCAAATTTAAGTGAGGGAGCATGAAATTGCGAACCATAAAAATCAATAGTCATATGCCAAAAAAGATGTAGTCTCTATAATATTCGAAAATCGTAAGTATATCTGAAGTCAATTTACGGAGAATTTATGCCTCGCCGGTGTACATCTAGCTGCAGTAAATCCTTGGTACCATGACTCAAATAAGAATACGGTATCGAATGCTCTATCAACTCTATCCAATATTAACATAACAACTCAAAGGTCAAAATAGGACAAATGGACATAGTTTTAATATTATTGATAACCTACGCTTACTTGAAATTACTTCAACTTAGGGGTCATGCCTTGCCAGTGCGCTGCTGGCTGCAGTAATTTGCAGTCTCCATAATTCAAATAAATGGGACAGTGCGTATTTGTCTTGCCATTATAAGTCATCAAAAAATATTCCAACTATATCCATAAGAATTTCAAAGGAGCTTCTAAAAATTCAAACAAGTCGATCATGATAGGAAAGGTATAAGTATCTGTCCTTGAAGTAGAAGTATAAATTTTGAAAATAAAACGATCGATTAGGAAGAAATCGATCGAAAACGAGAGAAATATAAATCATATATATCTTAATTTCAAAAAAAAACCGACTCAGAATAAATATATGGATAATTGAATCAAGTTAGGCTCAAAACTCAATAGATGAAAATAAAACATTGACTCTTAGAAAAAATTACTATGGCCAATGGGAATTAAATACCACTACCAAAATACAGTCAATTAGCGACGAATTATCTCCGTCGGCGTTAGCGACGATTTGCGACACATAACCGACGGCGTACCGACGACAAGCCAATATTTTTTTTTAGGGGGAGAAAAGGTCGCACGTCCGTCGCTAGGGCGTCGGAGACATAGCGACGGATACGTGTGTCGTCGCTATGCAGTCGACTATTTGGCGGGAATTGTTGGGAAGAAGTGGCGGGACAAATCTTCGACTACGTAGCGACGGATAGTCCGTCAGGGATCCGTCGCTAATCCGTCCATATTTAGCGACGACTATCGACGGAATAGCGACGGAACGATACCCTCTGATACACTGTTACGAAGGTTTACCGACGGATTATCCGTCGCTAATCGTCTATACAATCCATACTAACTACTTGAATTCGACGAAAGACCGTCGGCAAGTCGTCGCTAATGCAACGAATAATGAAGACGGAAAGCCGTTGCTATTCCGTCGCTTGACGACTACTTGGCGACGAATCTATATTTGGGACGAGCTGATTGCCGACGATTTTTTTGACCAATATACGTCAGTGATCCGTCGCTAATACGGATTAGCGACGGATGGGCGACGAATCGGGCCATCGCTAAAGCCACATATTTTGGTAGTGTACAGACTTTACGATATGATGATATGATTGGAGGGGAGAAAATAGGATTGCATAAATGACTAAGATTAGGAATCGAATTCTAGGAAGTCCTAATTTACCAATTGAATAGTCTACCCTCCTTTGATCCTACCATCGTGTTGAAACACAATAGTACATTCCTCTAGGAAAATTTCTCAAGTTATCTAATAAGGTTTAGAATTCAATAAATCCTTACCTAAATCATATGGCTATATAACAACTTTAACTACCCAAAGTCAAATTCAATACGGACATTCCTATGGTATACCTAGTCCTAGCCATTCTACTAAAATCAAATCAATCCTAGTTGTGAATGAGCACTTCCAAATTGCAGGCTCGTAATAGTATGACTAATATAAGTACTACCGTGAGTTCGCACAATTTTGCAAAACAGACCTGCATGGGCCACCAAAAAACTTGTCACGTTTCGTACCCACTTTTTGGAATATGAGTACGTAGCCAAGTCTAGCCTACGCCGTAGCATCGACGGTAGTATGTTGGCTAGGTCTCAATGCCAATCTCAAATATAACAAAACAAATCTAATTTTTCATTCATAATAATTATTTTATTTACAAATACAATAATACAAAAACCTGTTAAATAAAAGATGTGTCTAATCTATCTAGAATCTAAGGTCGGCCTCCAAGGTCTTTATCTCTACCCATACGGTACATAGCACGAAAATAAAAAAATGCCAAGTCACCTACAATAATCTAGTCAGAAAAGGAGCAAATACAACCATATTGCATTTAATGTAACTTAACACAAAATAAGCTAGACAATAGAAGTAATGTAACAGTAAAGAAAAAAGTATATGGACTGGAAACAATAACGTAAACAAGAAACGACTACCAAGAACATGAATGAACAAGACAACTAGCAATGAACATATACAGTAAACAGACAGTGTGTTTGAAATACTTTTTGACATGTGAACAGTTGGGCTAATACGGCACATTATAGATGGCTATCATTCAGTATTGGTACGACTAACTCATACGTGAGATGTATGACTTAGCTATCATTCAGTAACAGTATTTAGGTTTGTTCATACCTACCGAGTATTTTCCCTCCCAACTCACTAAACAGTCAATAAACAAGCAGTGATATAATCAAGCCTATTGTCACAATCTTGCCACAATCGTGTCACAATCTGGATACTCAATGAAACACAGTAAAAGATAGCATTATAATATAAGAAGCACATAAAGAAATAGTGTACTTGCCTCAAGTTAAGTTACAATTATTGTGTGACTTGATCATGTTGGCACAAAATATGTCAAAAGCTAGTCATAATTGGTCCAAAGAGATAATGATATCGAGATCCATAACATCCAATAATTTTTAGATAAGCCCAAATAGAGAAACTCCAAAGTCGTCGTTATGGCTAATCATGACCAAATCGAAGAATTATCGATCAAATCTGAGTTCAACGAATAAAATAAAATATTAAACAAATTTTTCGATTTCTAAAAAAATTATATGTTGTAGATGTTTGTTTCAGCTTTCCAAAACTTCTAACGGATCGTAAAACGGAGTTCGGGATCTCCTGGACTCCCAAAATAGTGCGACATATCAATTTTCGGACAATTAACACTCAAATAAATTTTCATAAATTCACATAAATAATTATAGAAAGTAAAATAGATTTTGAAAGCTAACCTCGATACGGTTATAATAAAAAATTAGAGGTAAAATGGAGTCCGGAGTTGGTCGCAACGGCTTCCATGAATTGGCTATTGCTTCAAAAAATGAGGCTGAATTTATGACAAATTTTGGGCTCTTTTGACAAAAAAGAGAGAAATTTTTAGAATAAAATATGGGACGACTATGAGAAGAATAAGGACTCCTTAAATAGATGTAGATTAACTCAATTTTCTAATTTGAAAGGGCCAAGAATCTAATGAATAAATCTTTCCATTAAATTCAAATCAAATCAATCTCAAAACTATATGGACCAAATCTCAATCCATAATTGACCATAATAATAATTGGGTTTCTGGAAAAAAGCAAATGGAGGCTTCCCTTTATATAGAAGATGAAAGATTTCCTAAATGAGGAAGGATTAGATTCAATGAATTAAATCCTTCCATGAATTAAAATAGATTTGACCCAATCACAATCCACAATTACTCATAAGAATATTACTTTAAAATAATATCTAATATTTTAAATAATCTTTACAATAGATTTTATAAAAACAAATATAGAAATATTTATAAGATTAATTCAAATATTTCTAATATATATTTTCATAAATACAAATCTCATCTAAAATAATATAGCAATAAATTAAGACTAAATCCAATCATAATTTAGAATTGGCCACATCCAAATCTAATAATATCTAATAATTCAATAATATTTAAAAATAGATTTTTATAAATATAAAAATAAACATAATTGATAATAGAAAATTAATAAGTTGAAAAGTATATCTTTATAAAAATAAAATCAAATTTAAAAAATTAGTTTGACAAATCCATTCATCAATACAAATATCTTTTATAGAATTAAAAAATAAATTTATTTCTAACTAGAAAATCTATAAAACGAAAAATAAAATAAATAAATAAAATTAATTATTTAAATTAAATTAAAAAATTAAAAAAATTCAAAAAGTGGGCTTACACGTCAAGAGCTATAGCTAACACAAAAGCTCAAATCCTACCTTAAGTATCCAAACACCATAAGCATACAAGACAAATCTATCTATGCAAATTACAAATCAAGTCCAAGCTACAACTATCAAAAGGCTAAAAAGACAAAAAGATAAGTTGGGCAGATTCAAATAATCTATAAACAATGAAAGAAACAAGCAAATCAGGAAAGGTAATAACAAAATTTCCAATGACGATAAAAGATCAATTTGTGATGCATAACATGACATAATCTAGATAAATTTCGAGAACCATATATTTTTGTAATCATGTTATCCAAGGTTACTGTCTCGCCTTCTTGGATTGAGAAATTCAATTGGGAGAGAAATATAAATTGATTCAATGGGATATTTTGAGATAGTAGGATTCTTTGACAAATGAGCATTGATGTATAATTGAGACTGAGACTTGGATATAGTCTAGTTTGGCTATTTGGATGATAAGTGAATTTGATATCTTAAGGACAGTTTGGATCTTTTGAGGTGCAATACTTGGAATTCGAATGGAGATATCTTTTAATTTTGGTTATGCTCCTTTGATTCAGAATAGAAAGTAGTATAGTGCTTGGTAGGTTTGCATTAGTCTGGTTTTAGTTCTTGGATGCTTGAGTCTGCAGCTTATGTTTGCTGATGATATCTAGCGTAATAATTTTGACTGTGTGGTCTTGTGCGAGGCACACTATTAATGAGTGCGGAGGATATTGGTGAAGTTTTGAAATGGTTGGATTGAGTTTGGTGGTATAAGTTGCTCAATGGATTTCAATAATGCGAGAGTGAGCTTGCACTGATTGAGAAATTATGGAAAGTTACATTTGAGTGGTCTTTGAAGTTATGTTGGGCGTATTCAATTTGGACAAGAGAATATACTTCTTGGCATATATTGAGTTTATATATTTGAGCATTTTGGTACAACTATGGATTTGAAGATAAGGAATAGGCATAAGTGAAGAGATTTGTGCAGAAGAATTTGCTCAAGTGTTGATCAGAATGGAAGGTATTTTATGATTGTTTTTGGACTTCATATGCGTGCATTAATGGTCAATGGATCGTGGAATCGTCTTGGAAGTTTGAATCAAAGATTGTGTAAGGAGTTTCTCCATTAGTTAGTTGACGTAGATAGAAGAGTGTGTACATGTTTCGAGGATGAAACTTTTTCTGAGTGGTGTATTATGTAATTTCCTATTCCTGCTCAAAGGCCTGGTTAAGCTTGGATTCATACAGTCAAATTAGTTAGAGATCTTGTGTTCGGGGTGAAGTCAATTCATTAATGGTGGGTGGTTTTAATCGTTCTCTCATTTACCTTCAGACTTTATAAAATAGATGTAACATGTCTTGTTTTATGCCATGAGTTTTTAATACAAATAAAAAGAACATAATAAAAAGAGTAATATTTTTGTTGTCAACTTGCTATATACATAGAACATGGAATTTAACTTACTGTTATAGATATGGAATATTGTACTGTGTCATGTCACATGAATTTTTTATTGTTGTAGTTATGTTATCATATGGAATATAGTGTTTTTTTCTTATGTCATCTTTTGGAGTATAGTATTGTAGTTTCAGAGGAATAACAATATGGAAAGGTTTGGGACCATCGAGTCGCTAAGATAGAAATTCCTAGAATAGGAAGAATAGAAGTACGAGTGATGGCTCGAGGAATGTGGAAATGCAGAAGATATGTTTTTGCATAGTTATTTTAGTTTTTGTACCATTAATATGATTTATAGTTAAACTATTTACGTTTTTGTATAGTCATGGACAACTTATGCACAATATTTGGAATCCTTGAACGATCGTTGGGGCACTGGTACCGATTTGACCTAGGAGGAATAGAGATGATTGTGCTAACGTACTAGCACGGTGTATTGCGGGACCTTCAGTGAGACTAACTACCAAGACTAGAAGGGTGTGACACAATATGGGGTGATTCAGAAACTTTTAGTGGAGGCTCGCTATCGAAGCTTTGAGGTAGTTGTCTAACCCGTGATTGTCCAAGATGGCTTGTGGTACTAGTGATATTCATATAATTACGCTGAATGCTAGTGTCATCTTCTTGCAGGCCTAGTAACTTAATACGGGAATGGGCACTTAGCACGTTTATATATATATATATATATATATATATATATATATATATATATATATATATATATATATATATATTGAAAGAAATCCCCTTTTATTAAAAATCAAGGCTCAAAAAGCTGAAGCCTGACACGTATACAAGACAAAAGTATATCAAAAAGAAAACAGGGGGGGAAGGCCGGGCGCGACCGCCAAAACTAAGAGAAACGGTTGCCCGAAAGCCGAGATCTGTGGGAGCAAAGGGAGCTCCGTTTGCGACATTGTCGGTGAATTTCCCGGATCAGCTGATCGGCAGAGAATTGGTGTCCCTCGTATCTCGCTTTGTTGTGATTTTTCCAGATGGCCCAGGTGGCGGCCGCTACAACGATCTGGTGGCCGTGGGAAGCGGCGCCCCAGTGAGCCAGAAGATCGATAAAGCGCCCGTCGTCTGGAGAGGTGTTGTGGTTGTGATTGAGGGTGCTCCAGATTTTGTCAGGGAGGCTTCCCTCCCTGAAGATGTGATCGATAGTCTCCGTCTGACGCTCGATGCAACAGTTACAAGCAGACGCCAGGCTAATACCGATGGAGTTAAGGGTGTCGTCAGTGGGAAGTTTCTTTCTCATGACTTTCCACAGAAGGAATGACCATTTCTTAGGGATGCAAGAGTGCCAATAACGTGCAATAAAAAGGTCAGGACCGTTATCTTGGATCGAGAGTCTAGCTGATCGCACAGAGAAAGCTCCAGAAGCTGCTAGCGACCACCTCAGCAGGTCAGCGTCGGTTCCGATGGTAAGACCGTGTTGGCGAATGCTGTCCACAGTTTCGTTGCCTGACCAGTCTCGAATTCTGTCCCAATTCCAATCGTTATTGGTGGTATTCCACAGGTCTTTGATCTTACTATTTCTAGGGGAATCGGTAATGTTTGGGATAAGGCTGTCACCTATCCATCTTTCCAGGAAAGGGTTGGACTCGCCAGTACCCAGATGTAGTCTGATTGCGGGTTCGGCCAGTTCTCGGCCACGTAAAATACGACGCCAAGCCGCGGAGGATCTGCTGTTAGCTGTGGCTGTCGCTGGATGGATGTGTCTGAAGTACCTGGCCTTCATAAACTTGGTCCACAGGTTATTGCTTGTGCGTAGTTTCCACCATAGTTTTAAAAAAAGCTTTGACGATGTGATCGAGTTTGGTGAATCCAAGCCCGTCTTTTGCAGTTGGGGATGCCATAGTGTCCCAGCTGGCCCAGTGGTGTTTGTCTTGCCCCTTGTTGTGCCCCCAGAAGAAGTTACAAAAGATCTGTTCAATAGACATGAGAACCTTCCTGGTCGGAGAGCAGGCCGCTAGGGTGTGGATGGGGACGGAGTTGAGCACATGTTTGATGAGGATTATTTTCCCGCCTGGGGATAGGGTAGCGTTATGCCATCCTTCGATCTTGTTCCTGATTTTGGTGATCAAGTTCTCGTAGATGCTGGCGTTAGATTTTTCGTACGCCAGGGGGCGCCGAGATAGTTGAAAGGAGGATGAGCCACCGCAATGGAGGTGAGGTTGGTGAGTCTGGTCGCGTTCTCGATTTTGATGCTGTGGTGGGAGTAGATGGTACTCTTGGATAGGTTGATCTTCTGGCCGGAGCATCTGAAGTACCGCGCCAGGGTGTTGTGAACCACCTCCATTGATCCGACGTCCCCGGATGAGAAGATGAGAAGATCGTCGGCAAAAGCTAGGTGGGTGATGGTGGGGCAGCCGCTGGCAGTGTGGTATTGCTGGAAGTTGGGGGTGTTAACTATGTTGTTGAGGTTCTGCTCAGGACGTCGGCTGCATTGATGAAGATCGTGGACGATAGGGGATCGCCCTGTCTGACTCCTCGGCTAGATTTAAAAAATCCCTCAGATTGACCATTGATGACTGTGGAGAACCATGAGTTGCTGATGGATCTCCACACGATGTTGGTCCAATTCTCGGAGAAACCGAATGCTCTGAAGACCCAGATCATGAATTACCAATCTAGTCTGTCGTATGCTTTTTCTATGTCAATTTTGATGGCGATGTTGCCCCCTCTTGCCGGAAATTTCATGCAGGTGATAAGTTCCTGGGCCAGCATGATGTTGTCTTGGATGTTTCTACCGCGAACGAATCCGCTTTGCTCTTCCGAGATGATTTTGGGGAGGGTTTCGGTCATTCTGGATGCGATGATCTTGGAGATAATTTTGTTGGTAAATGTACAAAGACTGATGGGTCGGAAGTCGCGGAAGGAGTTGGGGTTATCTTTTTTCGGGATGAGAATGAGATTGGCGCTGGAGATAGCTTTAGGGTAAGGAGCTCATTCGAGGAAGGCGATCGCCGCTGCGGTGATGTCCTGCTTGATAATATCCCAGCAGGTACGGAAGAAAGTGCCCAAAAAGCCATCTGGGCCAGGGGCGCTATGCGCGTTCAAAGCCCAAACCGCGTCTTTCACTTCCTGTTCGGACAGAGGGCGCTCCAGCAGAGCATTGTCGGAGTCGTTAATGATGGTGGGGATTTGGTCAAGAAATGAGTTGTCTTTGAGGATCATCTCCTTGGAGAATAATTTGGTGTAGAAATCTACGGCCGCCTCTTGGATCCCCTTGTGGTCTGATCTGATGATGCCTTGTTCGTCGGTGATATGATGAATCGAGAGTTTGTTTCTTTTGTCGTTGACACAGGCGTAGAAATATTTAGAGTTTTTATCCCCGTCGCTGTCCCATTTCAGTCTGGCTTTCTGCTTCCAGAAGTCGGTCTCAACTTTGAGCCTAAATTTGAGTATAGCCTTGGTTAGGTTCAAGGCTCTCCTCGCCGCAAGGGATCGGTCGGAGAGGAATAAAGCTTCAGCTCGGGAGACATCGTCCTCTACGACGCGTATCGCTTGGAAGATGTCCCCGAATGCTTGTTTGCTCCAATTGGAAAGAGCTTTCCTGGTGGATTTGAGCTTGTTGCTGACCCGAGTGAGAGGATGAGGGGAGTCCTGACTATTCCATGCTTCGGCCACGATGCTCAAGAATTACGGGTGGTCGGTCCAAAAGTCGAGGAATTGGAAGTTCTTTTTGGATGGGTTAGATCTGTTTTTGATTTCCACCAGGATAGGGGCGTGGTCGGATTCGGTAGAATTGAGGTGGGTCAGGGTGGAGCTGATTCTCATACCGTACCAACGCGCGTTGGTGAGGGCTCTGTCCAGACGGGAGTATTGACGGCGGTCGCCGTCCTGCATGTTACACCAAGTGAATTCGCTGCCTTTGAACTGAAGAGGGGTAAGGTGAGCATTGAAGATGAAGTTGTTAAAGTATTGCATGGCTGACAGGGGCGTGGGGCGACCTCCAATCTTCTCGTCTCTGCAGGTGATGGCGTTGAAGTCCCCTATGCAAAGCCAAGGGATGTTGGTGTTGAGGAGATAGGTGTCGAGAAGGTCGTTCCATAGGAGTTTCCGTTCTGCGATGACACAGCTACCGTAGACCGCTGAAAGGATGGCCCATTCTGGAAGGGTGGGGTGAGAGACCCAGCAGGAGAGGGCTTGTTGGGTGTCCTGGATGATATCGAGATTAACCTCCTTCGTCCCGAGAATCCAGATGTCGTGCCTGCCAGCAATAGCCGTAGGGAGGCCCAGAGCCAACTTAGTAGATTTGAGACGTTTGGAAGGGATTTTGGGTTCGATGATGATGAAGATGTCGATCTTGTGAATTTTTCGAAGACTGGTAATTCTCCGTAATGTTGGTTTATTGGCCAGACCTCGAACGTTCCAGGATAGGACGTTAAGTATTTAGAGATTGTGGGGATATTTTTGTTCCGCCTTGCGGTGGATCTAGTTTGGATGGTGACGGTCTTGTCGGAGCCTGATTTGCTCCGTAGGGAGTCAGCCGGGTTGACGTTCGATGTTGTGGGCAGATTGTAGTTGTGGCACTCGTGCGAACCGGGGAGAAGTCCTATTAGATTGCCAGCTGTGTCGACTGCTGTCTCCTCCGGGGGGATGGCAAGGGAGTCGTGCGCGCTCTCGATCAGCAGTTGCTGGAGGGGGGCTCCTGCTGCTAGCACTTGGAGGCCTCTCCTCACTTGGTCTGGTCCAAGGATTGCTAGGACTTCTGCGACTGGGATCGCACTGGGGGAATGATGAGTTTCATTAGAAGGGGAAGGGGCCAGGGGGGCAGCCTCTTGACCAGAGAGGAGTTGTCGTTGGTCTGCGTAGCCAGCTTCGGTGGCGTCCTCCACACGCGAGGAGATGGGGGAGGAGGGTGGCAGATCGGGGGTGCTGGAGCCGTCTTGAGAGAAGCCTGGCTCCGGGTCCTCTGAATCGAGAATGGCGAATTGGTTGGAGGTCTCTATGTGTTGGGGAATGAAGGGGATCAGGGCCCTGCTCGGCGCTTTGCTGGAGGCTGGCTCTCCGTTACTGGAATCGAATTGAATGTGGGTGTTTGGAAGGGGGAGAATGGGCGACTTGGGGGGCTTCCCGACCGGTAGGTCGTTGTCTTTCCTAGATGGCTTCTTTTTAAGCTCCGGATGCAGGCGGTGACAGTTCTTAGGAAGGTGGCCCCTTAGGTGGCAGTGGTTGCAGAACAATACGTGGTTGTCGTAGAAGATTTGTTGGGTGTGGGTATGATTGCCATGCTCGATGTTGATGAAATTGGGTGGTTCGGAAGTGAGGTCTAGTTCAACACAGATTTTGGCGTAGTGGGCTTTGGTGAGGTTACTGGTCTCGGGAGCCGAAGCCACATACGTCCCGAAGGAGTTGGCGATGCGCTTTAGCGCTGCGGGAACAAAGCAGATGAGGGAGAGGTTGGAAAGGATAACCCAAGCTGCAACCGTGGCTGAGTCTTCTTTGGAGTTGAATTCAGGTGACCATTTGATAATCTTCATCTGGTGGGTGTCAATCTTGCAGGTTCCCTTGGACCACACGGTCCTGTGATTGCGATCCGAAGATAGGTGAAGGAGAATGTGTCTGGGGTCGAGGGGGGCCACTAGGTAGTCGGTCGAGAGATTCCATTTGGCGATCGCTTCCTGCACCCTGGAAAGTTTGGGGCATCCGGTGGAGAATTTAAGGATGAATGTGTATGGAAAGCCGTTGACAGCGACGATAGTTCCATGTCGGAAAAGGGGATGAAGAGGGTTGAAGACTCTTGCGAATATTCAATGTCTGGCAGTTGGACGTCTGGGAGGATAACGCCCTTCGAGGGAAGAAGGTCCGGACGAAGCATGGCGGCGTAGGAGGGTTGAGGCGGTCCGGAGGAAGCACGACCCGAAGGGTCGGAACGGGAGAGCGGGGGATCGCTCAGGGGATTGGGGAGCTCGGGGCCGAATAAGGAGGGGGAGGAGAGGGCCGGGGTGGGCCTCCCGGGCGGAGCGACGGGGGGGGGATGCGAAGGCCACGCCGCTACTGGGGGGAGAGAGGGGAAGCTGGGGCGGGATGGCCGACTCAGAGGAGAGGAATGACTGGGCTCCCGCCGGAAGTGGGCGGAGGCCGAGAGGACGGGGAGCGGGAGAGGGCTCCGGGGGCTCGGTATCGATGGGCACCCCCCCCAGGGGAGGAGATCGGACCACTGCAGGCAGGGGGGCTGGGGGAGCGGAAGGCGCCGGAGATGAGCTATGGAAGGCAGGCATGCCTGAGGAGGGGAAAGGGGCCTGGGATGTCGGGGAGACTGAGGATAGGGGGTGGCAGGATGGTGCTGGAGCGCACTGGGAGAGTGGGAGGGAAGGGAGAAGGGATGGAAGGGGCAAGGAAAAACTGTTGGATAGCGCAAGGGGGCGGGGGCCCCCGAAGGAGGGGATAGACTGGAGATGCGCAGATGGGGCAATAGGAGGCCGCTTCTGATGGGGCCCACTAGGAGCACTGGAGGAATGCGCAAGGGGGCGGGGGCCCCAAGCGGAAGAGTAACCAAGCAATTGCGCAGAGGGGTGGGCAGAAGCCCAAGCCTGCTGGAATTGCGCAGAAGGGGGTGCAGAAGCCCATTCCTGCTAGGACCCGCAAGGGGCATGTGGGGCGCTGGATTGCGCAAGGGGGAGGGCTCCTGGAATAGCGTGGGAGAGGGGCCCATTCCCGTATTAAGTTACTAGGCCTGCAAGAAGATGACACTAGCATTCAGCGTAATTATATGAAGATCACTAGTACCACAAGCCATCTTGGACAATCATGGGTTAGACAACTACCTTAAAGCTTCGATAGCGAGCCTCCACTAAAAGTTTCTGAATCACCCCATATTGTGTCACACCCTTCTAGTCTTGGTAGTTAGTCTCACTGAGGTCCCGCAATACACCGTGCTAGTACGTTAGCACAATCATCTCTATTCCTCCTAGGTCAAATCGGTACCAGTGCCCCAACGATCGTTCAAGGATTCCAAATATTGTGCACAAGTTGTCCATGACTATACAAAAACGTAAATAGTTTAACTATAAATCATATTAATGGTACAAAAACTAAAATAACTATGCAAAAACATATCTTCTGCATTTCCACATTCCTCGAGCCATCACTCGTACTTCTATTCTTCCTATTCTAAGAATTTCTATCTTAGCGACTCGATGGTCCCAAACCTTTCCATATTGTTATTCCTCTGAAACTACAATACTATACTCCATAAGATGACATAAGAAAAAACACTATATTCCATATGATAACATAACTACAACAATAAAAAATTTATGTGACATGACACAGTACAATATTCCATATCTATAACAGTAAGTTAAATTCCATGTTCTATGTATATAGCAAGTTGACAACAAAAATATTACTCTCTTTTATTTATGTTCTTTTTATTTGCATTAAAAACTCATGGCATATAGAACAAGACATGTTACATCTATTTTATAAAGTCTGAAGGTAAATGAGAGAACGATTAAAACCACCCACCATTAATGAATTGACTTCACCCCGAACACAAGATCTCTAACTAATTTGACAGTATGAATCCAAGTTTAACCAGGCCTTTGAGCAGGAATAGAAAATTACATAATACACCACTCAGAAAAAGTTTCATCCTCGAAACATGTACACACTCTTCTATCTACGTCAACTAACTAATGGAGAAACTCCTTACACAATCTTTGATTCAAATATATATATATATATATATATATATATATATATATATATATATATATATATATTATTTGTTTTTTTTATTTTTTTTCTTTTTATTTTTTATTTTTTTATTTTTATTTTTTATTTTTTTATTTTTTTTCTTTTCTTTTTTTTTTAGGAAAGCAGACTTTTATTGAAAATATAGGCGCAAAATGCCGAAGCCTATACAAGTAAGCGCGCTAACGCGACCAGAAAAAACAGAAAACACAAGGCGCGGAACGCATACGCTAACAAAAAAGGGGGGAGGAAGCGGCCTAGGCCAGGGTCTCCCAGAACAAGTTGGAGACGTGAGAGCAACGCCTCCTCACTTTGAAGCATTGTCTGATGACTTCTCTGTACAGGTGAGGAGGGGGAAATTGGCGCCCCTCATAACGAAATTTGTTTCTATTTTTCCAAAGAACCCAAATGCCGGCGGCTGCTACGATCTAATGCCCGTGGGAACGGGACCAGGATGCCAAGAGATCGTAGAAGCCCCCAGTCGGTTGACCCATACTAAGACTATGGTGGAGCTTGGACCAAGTGCCTGCAGCCAGCTCCTCCGAAAAAAGGACGTGCTCAGCGGATTCCAAATTGTGCTCCTCGCAGCAGTGGCATCTGGAGGCGAGGCTGAATTCCAATGATCCGATGATGTCGTCCGTCGGTATCTTGTGGCGAAGAGCACGCCAGATAAGGATGGACCATTTAATGGGGATGCATGCCTGCCAAAATTTGGCATAGACCATGTTCGGCACCCCACTGCCTCTGGCTATACATCTGGCGGAAGCCAAACTGAATGTCCTACTTGGGTTGGGGGACCATCTCCAAGTGTCGGGCGTGTCAAAAATCCGCATATTCGCAGCAAGAAGACTGGTGGCCGCCGGATGACCAAGCCAATCCCTGACCTTCCTTCAATTCCAACCGAAACTGCCCTCCCATAAGTCTCTAATGGTGCACCCCTGAGAAGTAATAATGTTGGGCTGAATGATCTCTGCTCCTAACCACCGGTCCCGACAGGCCAGGGAGCTTCCGTCCCCCAATTGGAGATGGATCAGAGGTTCAGCAGTTGTACGGCCCCGAGTAATGCGGCGCCAAGATGACAAGGATCTGTTGTTAGTGTTAGCTTGTGACGGAATACCGACGGAAAGCAGTGGACAATTTTTTTATTTTTTTATGTCCATATCCGTCGCTACGCCGTCGATAGGTCGTCGGCCAAGTAGCGACGGTTTTATATCCTCGCTAGAACGTCTCATATTTTGGCGGAAAAAGCCTAAAATATTGGCGCGAGATTTACTGACGACTTAGCGACGGAATAATCCGTCGCTACTCCGTCGCTAATTTCTGTACCCTAACTTAAATTGAACCGACGGGGGGGAAATTTTCATTCCTCCCCAAAACACTCTCTCTCTTCCCTCTCCCTCTCTTCGACGATCTCCCTCTCTCCGACCGGCGATCTCCCTCTCTCTCTCTAAGGTATGCTCTCTCTCCCCCCCTCTCTCTCTCTCTATCTCCTCCCTCTCTCTCTCTCTCTCTCTCTCTCTCTTTTACGATTTGGGGGGTTGGGGGCTGTCGTAGTGGTCGGAGAGGGTGTGGGGCAGGGGGTTTCGGGTACGGGTGGGGTGGTCGGGGCAAGGGTGGAGTGGGTGGTCGGGGCAGGGGGGTCGGGGAGGGGGTCGGGCAGGGGTGGGGGGTGGCCTGGGCAGGGGGGTTCGGGTAGGTGGGGTGGTCGGGGCAAGGGTGGGGTGGGAGAGGGGGCAGGGGGGGTCGGGGAGGGGGTCGGGCAGGGGTGGGGGGGTGGTCTGGGCAGGGGGGTGGGAGAGGGGGTCGGCAGGGGGGGGGGTGGGGGGGGGGGGGGGGGGGGGGGGGGGGGGGGGGGGGTGGGGGGGGGGGGGGGGGGGGGGGGGGGGGGTGGGGGTCGGGGCAGGGGGAGGGGGGGGGGGGGTCGGGCAGGGGTTGGGGGGTCGGGCAGGGGTTGGGGGTCGGGGCAGGGGGTGGGAGAGGGGTCGGGCAGGGGTTGGGGGGTCGGGCGCAGGGGGCGTAGGAGGGACTCTGGAGTCCCCGCCAGGAGTCCTCCTCCTCCTCTCCCACAGACACACACACACACACACACACACACACGGACACACACACACGGACACACACACACAGACACACACACACACGGACACACGGACACACAGACACACACACACACACGGACACACACGGACACAGACACACGGATACACACACACAGACATATATATATATATATATATTATATAGATATATATATATATATATATATATATAGGCATAATTTTAAGTAATTTATTAATAATATATATATATATATACACAGACACACGTCGTGAAGTCTAGTATATATATTTGATTAGCTAAGGTAGAAGTTTAGCCTAATTAAGGTTAGTTTTGACAGAGTTGACTTGGACTCCTAATTTGACCTAGAACTAGCCTAGTTGACCTATTTGTATTTCGATTGATATCATATGAATAGTTTGCCTAAGATTTGATTGGGTTGGTTTTAATGTGTGGGTAAATTAGTTTACCTTATTTTAGAGTATGACTACGTAGCTAGTGTGTAGAGTAGTATATGGTTACTAGATCCTAGTGTAGAGTAGTATCCTCCGACAGATAGGAGAATCTAGAGTATCTTTCTCTCATGAACTTCGTCCATAAGGTGGTCTCGGTACGTAACTTCCACCATATCTTAGAGGAGCATGCATCCACGATGTGGACGAGTCTGCAGAAGCCCAGACCACCTTCTCCAGTGGGTTTGGCCATCGTCTTCCAACCGGCCCAGTGATGTTTGTCTTTGCCGTCGCTCTGACCCCAGAAGAACTTGGCGAAGAGAGATTCAAGAGAGTGGAGCACCTTCATAGGGGGGAGCAGATGGCCAGAATGTACATCAGGATGGACGATAAAATGTGTTTAATGAGGATCGTTTTGCCCCATGGGGATAAGGTTGCGTTGTGCCATCCAGTGATGAGTTTACGGATCTTGTCTGCTAGGTGGTCGTATATGTCGGAGTTGGCTCTGTCGTACACCAGCGGGCAACCGAGGTAAATGAAGGGAGGGTAGGCCATTCTGAAAGAGGTCTTGTTGGCGAGCAGGGTAGAGTAGGTTCTGTCTGCTTTGTGATGCGTGTAGATGACGCTCTTGTTGTTGTTGATATGCTGACCTGAGCAGTTGGTGTATCTGGCGATCGTGCTCAAGACGACCTCAATCGAACCACTATCTCCAGAGGAGAAGATAAGAATGTCGTCCGCGTAGGCCAGGTGAGTGATAAGAGGGCATCCGGTGGTGGTGTGGAAGTGGTTGAAACCGGCCATACCGGGCATGCTGTTGAGGCTTGTGCTGAGAGCTTCGGCCGCGATAATGAAAATGGTGGAAGAGAGGGGGTCCCCCTGTCTAACCCTGCGAGTATACCGAAAGAAACCTGCCGCCTGGCCGTTGATCACGGTGGAGAACCACACATTGTTGATAGATCTGAAGACGATGTCAATCCAAGTTTCGTAGAAGCCAAAGGCCCTGAACACCCAGATCATGAATTGCCAGTCTAGGTGGTCGTATGCTTTTTCTATGTCTAGTTTGATGGCAACGTTCCCCCCTCGACGGGAACTTCATGCACGTGATCATCTCTTGCGCAAGAAGGATGTTGTCAGTAATATTGCGGCCTTTAATGAACCCGCTTTGCTCTTCGAAAATGATCTTGGGGAGAAGATCGGACATCCGATTGGCAATAATCTTGGATATGATCTTGTTGGTGAAGGTGCAGAGGCTGATCGGACGAAAGTCTTTAAAGGTTTTCGGATTATCTTTTTTGGGGATAAGGATGATGTTGGCACAGGAGATTGAATTAGGGTATCTGGCCTCTTGGAGAAAGGCAATAGTGACTTCGACTAAGTCGTTTTTAATGATGTCCCAGCAAGCTCTGAAGAAGACACCGTTGAACCCGTCAGGTCCCGGGGCACTGTGCTCGTTAATGGACCAGACCGCAGCTTTGACCTCCTCCTCATAAATGGTGGCCAGCAAAGTCTCGTTGTCATGATCGGTAATGAGGGAGGGGATGACCGACAATAGCGTCTCGTCTCTAGCGACCCGTTCCTTGGTGAATAGGCTGGAGAAGAAGTTCACGGCTGCGACCTGGGTCCCGGCCTGGTCGTCAATAAGGTTGCCATTGTCGTCGAGAATCCAGTGTAATTTTAATTTGTTCCTGCGTCCTTTAACGCATGCATGGAAGAACTTGGAATTACGGTCACCAACGGTGTCCCAGGTCAATCTGGCTTTTTGCTTCCAGAATTCATTCTCCACTCTCAGCCTAGATTTAAGAAGAGCTCTGGCTAGGTTTAGGGATGAGCGGGTCTCCGGGGAGTTGGAAATAGCAAAAGTGGACTCCGTACGGGTGACATCGTCCTCCGTCTCGCGAATGGCCTGGAAGATGTCGCCGTATGCCTCTTTGGTCTAAGATGATAGGGCCTTACGAGTGGCTTTGAGCTTAGACGCCATCCGGGTCATGGGGTCAATGTCCGAGACTGAATTCCATGCCGAAGGAACGATGTTCTGAAATTGTGGGTGATGACGCCAAAAGTTGAGGAAGCGAAAAGCTTTCTTGTTGCTGGTGTGATTGCTTCTGATTTGGATAAAAAGAGGGGAGTGATCCGATTCGGTGGAGTTGAGATAGGAAAGATTGGTGATCAGGCCCATGTCGGACCATCCGTCGTTGATCATCGCCCGATCAAGTCGGGAATACTGTCGCCTGTGGCCTTCTTGTATGTTGCACCAGGTGAATGAACTACCGAGGAAGGGGATTGGGGTGAGGTTCCCGTGAAAGGTAAAGTTATTGAAATCATCCATAGCTGGCTTGGGGAGGGAGGGGGGACGGCCCCCAGACTTCTCCTCGATACAAGCAACTGTGTTAAAATTGCCAATGCAAAGCCACGACAGTCCTTGCGGATGAATCCTCAAAAGGTCTGCCCAGAGCAGTCTGTGCACAGGGATGTCACAACTGCCGTGAACGGCGGAGATGACGGAACGGGACTTGAGAGCCGGGCGTTCAACCCAGCAAGTAAGAGCCTGGGGAGAGTCATGGATGGTACCAAATTGGAAGTCTTGAGCAAGAAAAATCCAGATGTCGTTGCCGGCCGCGATGGCGTGCGGGAAGCCTAACTTGAGTTGAGTGGCTTTAAGTCTTTTTTGAGGGATTTTTGGTTTGATAATGATTAAGAGGTCAATTCGGTGAGTCTTCTTGAGGCTGAGAATTCTGTTCATCGTCGATTTGTTCCCGAGCCCTCAGACATTCCAGGAGATTATGTTAAGCATCAGATGGAGAAAAGGGGTGGGGTTGGTTGTGCTTCGAGGCGGACCTGGTAGTCCTTGCCGTCATCTGCTTTTGTTTGTTTTTACTCTTCTTGGAAGCATTTTTTTTGGTTAGGGCGGTAATGGGTCCGTTGCTTCCTGACTCATTGATTGGCCGGTCTTGATCGCTGCTTCCTTCAGCGATCGCGTTGGTGAGTGAGTCATTGTCCTGATCTTCCAGGGCGCAAAAAGGGTTGCCACGATCCAAAAACCCTGCTTCCTTGGCTACCAAAATCTGCCGGTTAAGATGTGGGTGTGAGAGGTCTGAGCGCCCTTTGTAGGAGTAGGTGGTTCTGGGTCTGCCCGAATTACCTTGAACTGCACTGAGCAGCTAGCCGACGAGACCTTTTTCAGTTGTTGAGAACGGTTATCGGGAGGTAGGGTGGAGTAGGAGGTCTCGTGGGAGGGAGGTGTGGTGATCTCAGGTTGAGTTTGGGTGATTTGGGTGTGATCGGCGTTTGGGTGTCCGCTGATCTTGGGGGACTCTTGTTGGCCGGTGTTGATGGGAGGGGAGATGCAAAGCTCTCTGTGTGCTTTATCGGAAGGGGTGCCTGAGAGGAGTTCAAACGAATTGTGGAGTGCGAGGGTGGATGGATTGAAAGGGACGATAGCCCGACTGGTTGTGGCAGTCGTCTGGAGGTGGGGTAGAGTCTGACCATCGATCTGATGAAGGGGGTCGGGATTCGATTTGTGGATGATGGTGGAGGGGTATTTCTGAGCAGTGGACGCACGTGGGGTGCGCGGGAAATTTTTTCTTTAGTTTGGGATGCGCGCGGAAGCAGTGCTGCATTTGATGGCCACTCATCTGACAGTGTTTACAGAAGATAATATTGTTGTCGTAAATCAGTTCCTTACTGTGGGATGTGTCTCCGAGCTCGATCTCTATGAGGTTGGGTGGGTCGTTAGCAAGGTCTAGCTCCACACATATCTTCGCGTAGTTGCACTTGGAGAGGTTGCGAGTTTCTTCCGCAATGGCAACCAGGGTCCCGAAGGAGCTGGTGATTCGTTTGAGGGCAGCTGCGGGGAAGCAGACCAAGGGGAGGTTGGGAAGGGTGATCCAGGTAGAGATGATTGTTGAGTCAAATTTTGGGTTGAATTCGGGAGGCCATTTGACCACTTTAGCGATCTACGTTCCCATTCTGACAGTGCCCTTAGCCCGGGCAATCGCGAAGTCCGAGTCGAAAGAGAGGTGAAGGAGCATATATTTGGGGTCGAGTGGAGCTACCCGGAAGTCAGCGGAGAGGCCCCACCCAGCGACCGCTGCCGAGACAATGGGGATCTTCGGGCATCCAGAGCCAAATTTGAGAATGAACGACTTGGAAAAGGAAGAGGATAGGGAATGGATCTCAGACGAGGCGAAGGAAACCTGGATGGGTGCACCATCGGAAGGAGGTAGGAATTCAAGGTCCGGAAGAAGAATCTCAGCCGACGTCGAAAGAGAACGCTGCCTCCGATCCGGCCTAAGAGCCTCGGCGTAGGAGGCGAAGGCTGCGGAACCGGGGAGGGTCGATGCAGAGGGGGCGATATGGGTGGCTGCAGGGGGCGCCAAAATGGAGAGCAGCTCCGGGATGAGACCGAGCAGGGGATGGTGCCAGACTACGCTAACACAATGGGAGCCCCGGGTTGCACGGACCCGGATTACGCCAAAGGGCTGGGGGAAGGAACCCCGGGGTGCGCCAAGAGGCTGGGAGAGGAAGCACCAAGGAGCGCTGATATGCGAGGAGAAGAGACCTCGGATTGTGCCAAAAGGCGAGGGGGAGAAGGCCCCGATTGTGCCAGGGGGTACGAGAAGGACACCACGGGTAGCGCCAAACGGACGCGGGGGGGCGCTCAGACTGCGCACAAGAGGGACCTTGTCCTGAGGAGCGCAAGGCGGAAAGTCCGCACTCTGAAAGAGGGTTGTGCCAAGTCCTGGAAAGCGCACGGGAGAAAGTCCAACAGGAGGCACGTGGCCATCCTCGTGACAACGATGGTCATATCCGTCAGCTGGACCGCGTGAGAGTCTTCCACTGGTCCCGAGGGGGGACAGGAGACTACGGGAGCCACGTGCTCCCCAGCGCCCAAGGGAACCACGTGCTCCCCAACGCCCAAGGGAGCCACGTGCTCCCCAGTTTTCGAGGGCGGGAGGGAGTTTGAAAACGTTGGTGTCTCCACCTCCCGAGGGGGAAGCTGTCCCTCTGGGCCTAGGCCGTCGGACCCGCAGCCTGCGCGGGCGACGGAGCTGCAGCCGGGGCGGTGGGGAAGAAGTGCATCAGGGACGGCGGCCGTGGCCACGCGGCTGCGCTCCATCAGCCGAAGCTGCTCATCAGTCCACCCTGGGCGCTGAGCCGGAGGGGGGGCGGGGAGGTCAGGCGACGGAGCTGCAACCGGGGGGGTGGTCGGGGGCTAGCCCGAGCGTGCCTCGTCGGACGCCGTAGAGCGCGGGGCGACGCTGAGATCTGACAGCCCTGAGCAGCCGTCGCGGCTACAAGCCAGCACGGCGGATGCGACGGCGGGGGGCACGGCATGAGGGGGAGGGAAAGAGCAGGAGGCGGCTAGAAACGCCGGAGAGGGCTCCATGCCGACGGAGAGGGAAGAAGAGGGAAGGGGGAGCTCGGGGAGATCATGCCTGGGGAGAAAATTGTCATATATATATATATATATATATATATATATATATATATATATATATATATATATATATATATATATATATTATGAATGATAACTAATGTCTTATGTATGGAACACTTATGACACATTTATATATTATGAATGATATCATTGTAAGCAGGAAAGGATGGTAAGTTTTTAATCTGATCTACTGTTTTGAGTGGCTTTTATGCTTATATACACATGTATGCTTATGAATTGTTAATTGATCTTATGGTAAAATTAGAAAGACCACATAATATATGTCTGTACTCACATAATCAATCATGTTGGTTTTAGTTGAGTTGGGTTAATGCCACTCACTAGTGCATTCCTCAATGAGTCAACATCCCAACTGTACAGGTGCTGGGAGCGACTTGGACATGTTGAGGCATTGGAGTTCGGTTGGCTACTTGAAGATGTTCGGCTAGAAGATGTCTTCTTTTGTATATAAGGACATAATGTATGGAACATCGTTACTATATTAGTTATATGATTCCTAAGCCTAGTGTATTGTTGTATTGAGATCTAGTGTTTGTAATCGAGTTGTTTTTTTGGCCTAGACCTGTTGTAATTCTGTTGTAAATTATCAATAAATAGAATCATTTTTTATATGTCTTGTGTCTTTCAACTTTTCTATTTATTTCTACAACAATAACGTGCCTTTGAGATGTTTTATCAATCGTGTTTGGTGCTTGCTTTTTAGTGTAATTTATACTTGTATGACATCACGCCTGGTATCGATTTCTGGTCCTACGAGATCGGGATGTGGCATGTGCCCCCGGGTCTATTTTGTGAGGGTGCCGACAGGTAGTCCACCATGAACACATATGGTTCACTAGCGCGTGGGCCCTTGTAGCCAACAGTTACATGGGTTTGAGTCAGAGGGTCAGTGCTGACCCGCCCACTACGGTTGATGTGGCTGATAAGTCGGCAACAAGTGTGGATGTGGGTCGGAGTTAGCTTAGGATTGGGTTATATTCATTTTTCATTATCTTTTTTATGAATTTAGTTTTTTGAATTTAAGTATTTAGTTTTAACTAGTAAAGTCTTCTAAATGCTAAAAATTATGAAATACAATTTCGGAAAAATTCCAGTCAATATTTAGATCACATTATAGGCTAGGATAAAAAAAAATTGTCAATCTTGTATAGGGTTTAGCTATTGTAAATTATAGAAGTCCTTTAGAAATTTATTTTAATTAGTTTTAATTCACTAAATTAGTTTCCTAATTATTAAAATAATAAAACTAGTCATAAATTTTAATAAAAGTCATAGGACTTACTTTAGGCCTAAACCATGCTATGGTTAAATTTTGAGATCATTATGTAGTTAGCGTTTCCCTAGTAATTTCTACGATTTGCTGGTTATTGATTTCCTACCATTAAAATTCCTAATTAAATTCTAAAACCCTTATACATCCTAAAATGCCTAATAACACTATTTTAGAGTTCTAGAACGTACCAAATCTAAGTTACATCCTTTGATATCAGTTACAAGTCTGGAGATGTCGTCCAGGTAGCCTCCAAGCACAAAACCCTATTAACCCGCTTCATAAGTTGTTAATAACTTCATTAGTGTTTCCAATTAAAATAAAATTGAAAAAAAATCTACCATATTTGTAATTAGGGTCTCTAAGGAAGTAAATGTTACAAGTAGATAAATGGATATATTGATAGTTAGATAAATGAGTAGGTGTCTAAGCTAGATAATTTTTGGAATTCAATTGATAAGTAGGCTGGATGGGGGTGAATTGAAGTGGGTTTGATTTGAATTTGAATTGGTTAGTTATAATCTCACTTGAGTTATTACTAGAGTATAGGGTTATATTAGTTTTAGATAGCTAAGATTTAGAGTAATCTCCTACTGGTAGGATTGTAAAAGTATATGATGTACTTAATTAATTTAAATTATATTATTAAAGATTTGAAAAAAAAATGTAATTCATGGATGAACGGGTTTACGGATCTCCTAATTCAACAAGGTGCTTCTGACCAATTCTATTATAACAACTCCATCTGGTGTATAGTTGGCCTCAAGTCTCCAACCTTTCTGACAGAGAACTCAAAAGCAATAAGGCATGAAGCTCATCCTCAATCACCATCTTTATCACCAATAGTTGATTAATGATGCCTTAAACCTCGTTCAGATGTTGTGCTACAGAGACGACCTTAGTGTACTTCAAGTTGATGAGTTGTCGAATAAGGAATACCATGTTCCCAATCGTCTTTTATTCATATGCTGACTACAGCTTCTCCTACAATGCCTTTGTAGAACTCTTCACGGAGACATGATGAAACACCATTTTCTAACCATTGGAGGATGAATCCTATAGTCTTTCGATCTCCTTTTTTCAGTCATCAACAGACTGGTCCACTAGCTTTACACTCTCGCCCTCTAACGAGCTGCATCGATCATTGCAATAAAGTAGATTTTTCATCCTTGGATAGATCACCCAGATCCCCCCTATGGATAATCATACACGTGTTGATCTTCTTGGCATACATGGCTACACCTTCTTTCTTTCGAATCGAGAGTTTGATACCACTTTATGGGGAAATTATGTTGGTCCCGAGGCGTGGATATAGATAGAAAACAGAAGTTCAGCAAGCCTACACAGTAGGTGCCACAAATGAGGAGTTTAACAAGCCTACACAGTAGGTGCCACAAAATGAGGAGTTAAGCAAGCCTATACAGTAGGTGCCACAAAATGAGATAGATCTCAAGAACAAAGTTAGGCCTCCCTACTTAGTAGGTGCCTTAAAACCTGAAGAACGAGTTACAGAGAAACATAAGAAGAAGAAGAAGAAGAAGAAGAAGAAGAAGAAGAAGAAGAAGATGAGGATTAAATCTGCTGGGGTGTAAAAACACCATTGCTCAAAGCAAGATTCGTCTCTATACGATCCGCTTCCAGGAACCAGCAAGTTCAAAAGAACTTCTGGAACGCTCGTCAGTCAATATTTGTGACTTGAACGGGCTTCCTGAACTTTACGGACTCCCTTAACTCTCTTCTTTGGTGCATCTTGGAAAGGAGGCAAGGGGGCTCTATTTATAGAGTGGAGTGAGACCTCACCATCTCTCATATCCGATGCGGGACTAAAACACCAATACTCTAAAATAGAGTTTGATGTTTTACATCATCCTACAATCAACATAGTCGAGTGCTAGCCCACGACTTCTCTCCGAACACTCCCGTGCATGCACGAGATAACCTGGAGTCCGTGTTGAGTCCGAGCCCGCACAACAAAAATTAACTTACGTCCTTGATGGAATTAATCATTTTTCTTTTAGTAAAATCACCCACATGGTTTCCTCCTTAGGGTCACCACCCCATGTGCATATCCTAACAACACATACTCATATATATGTTGAGATAACTCATGATGCTTTTCCAATATGGGACTAAACTTTACAAAACATGTTGAGAGCAAGCTCTCTTCATGTCAAGGAGCAAGAGCACCAACAATCCCCTACATATCTCATCATATATATGTGTCTAGGGTAGAGCATTCCCCATAGTAACTGTCCATTTTGCATTAGGATAGATGTCGCTGACGACTTGAATCTTTCTGCATGGGTCAAATAACAGTATGATACAAGAATGGACTAAGCCTTGAATTATGCACCATAGCTGTAATTCTTCCCACTCACATAATGTAGTTATCTGTGCTTCTGGGTGTACATTAAAGGCCATGTGCCAGCCTGGTTTCGGTGTATGTATTTTGGGCATCTACAAGTTTACCCTCTAGAGACGGCCTGTATCTCTATCCATACACTCTAGGTGAGTTCTTTTAAAGAGTCATTGGCATGAAGCCTTGCGCTTCCGTGCGGTGCTACGCCGCTATGACATGGCTTAAAGCCGTAGCTTTATCCCTAACTGGGTACCTCATCGTAGAGTCATACTACTGTAGCATGAGGTCATAAGCCTTTTTGTAGTGCCAAACTACCCAGCATGAAGCCTTGCGCTTCCGTGCGGTGTTACGCCACTATGACATGGCTTACGAAGCCGAGGCTTTACCCTACCTGGTACCTCTTCGTGGTGTCATGCCACTGTAACATGAGGACACTGGCCTCTTTGTAGTGCTATCTACCACTCTTCATTTATAATATACAGCATTAGGCTACCTGCCTATAAGCGGTGCTACGTCGCAGTGACATGGCTTGCTAAGCCGAGGCATTACCGCCTACCTGGAAATTTCATTGTAGTATCACCCCACTGTAGCATGGAGTCCATGAGCTCCTTTGTAGTGCTGCACTACCGTGCTTCCTGTAAAGCACAACAGACATTCACTCTGTCTGAGAACTCATTAAGGCGTTTAAGCCATCCTCTCCACATGACATGTTCTCCGCAGAGAACTATAGTAGACAACAGTGGTTATGGGTCCGTATCCCTTCCATGTCCCTCAGGACTATGTACCCACTGTTACCTGATATTTTTCCAATTAGTGGTCCTCCCTTGAACCAAAAGCTAGATGCCTAGTAGATTTCTCTTTGAACTAATAGCATAAAACTTTATGGTAGGATTATACAGATACAATATCAGAATGCCTTCAAGCCTATTTTTCTTGCTATGTCATCGACCAGCTGGCGCTTGAGGCCCTTTGTGAACGGATCCGCCAGGTTCTCCTGACTCTGAACATCAATTACAGCAATAGTTCCCCTTTTAATGAGATCATTTATTGCTCTGTGCTTCAGCCGTACAGTCTCTTCTTCCTGTTGAAGAGGTCATTTGATGCTACTGCTGTAGTTGCCTGGTTGTCACAGTATATCGGTACCGCCGATATCTGAGCTCCAACCAGTGGAAGATCATACATAAGCTCCCGAAGCCATTCTGCTTTATCTGCTGCATCTTCTACTGCATAGAACTTAAATTCCATGGAGGAATGAGAGAGTATAGTCTGCTTCTTCGACTTTCACGATATAGCAGCTCCACCCAAAGAAAAGATGTATCCACCTATGGATCTCTTGTTCTCCACCTCTGAACACCAACTAACATCACTGAAGCCTTCCACTACTGTCGGATACCCGCTGTAGTAGAGTGCATATGTCTGAGTCTTCTTGAGATATCTCATCACCCGCTTCATAGCTTTCCAGTGCTCAATGCCTGGGTTGCTTGTGAACCGACTCAGCATTTCTACGACGAAAGCTATGTCAGGCCTTGTGGCAGTAGTTGCGTACATCAAACTCCCGATAACGCTAGAATACTCCAGCTGCCTGACGTTTTCCTCGAATTTGGCTTCAGCTTCTGATCACACCTGTATGGCGTATCGATCCCTAGAAGATCCTGATACCTGCAGCGTGTGAGCATCTTCTCAATATAATGAGATTATGACAGTGCCACTCCAGTATCTGTCCGGATGTTCTTTATGCCCAAGATGACATCTGCATGCCCCAAGTCCTTCATACTGAACTTGGTTGAGAGGAACTTCTTTGTCTCCGTGACATTGCCTATATCCATTCCTAGGATTAGCATGTCGTCCACGTACAGACAAACGATGACTCCTCTTCCATCAGCGAACTTCGTGTAAACACACTTGTCCGTCTCGCTAACTCTGTAGTCGTTTGATTTAATAACTTTGTCAAACTTCTCATGCCATATCTTGGGAGATTGCTTCAAACCGTACAATAATTTCACCAACTTGCAGACTTTGTCTTCAAGACCTTTGACGACAAATCCATCTGGCTGTTGTATGTATATCTCTTCGGTCAGCTTGCCATTCAGAAATACTGTCTTTATATCCATCTGATGTATCACCAACTTATATATTGCTGCTAGAGCAATTAACATTCTGATAGTGATCATCCGCGCTACTGGAGCGTATGTGTCAAAGTAGTCTATCCCCTGTTTCTGAGAAAACCTTTTGGCTACCAGCCTGGCCTTGAACTTGTCAATAGTTCCATCTGCCTTCATCTTCTTCTTGAAGATCTATTTACATCCGATGGGTTTTGCTCCTTCAGGTAGATCTACTAACACCCATGTGTTATTGGTGATAGAGTCATACTCGTCATTCACTGCCTCCTTCCAGAAGATAGCATCTCTGGTCTTCATCGCCTCATCATAGGTAAGCGGATCTGCTTCTACATGGTAGGTGACAAAGTCATCTCCGAAGTCCTTTGGTCTCCCCACTCGCTTGGCTGACGGCTCTTCGAGTTCTGGTTCAAATGTCGTTTCATCAACAACAATTTCTTCTTGGACTACGACATCGTTGGAAACCTCAGCTTCCTTTGCACCATCATTATTCTCCAAAATGTCCGTGAGAACAATATTTTTGTGCCTTGCAAACTTGTCTTCAAAGTACTCTGCGTCACGAGATTCGATGACATGGTTAGATTCCAAGTCAAGGAATCTTCGAGCGTCACTCTTCTCGGCATACCCTAAGAAGATCGTCTTCGTTGTCCTTGTTTCGAGTTTCTGAATCTGCAGATTCGGAAGTTTTACGTATGCCAGACACCCCCACACTCGAATGATATTCAATTTGGGTCTGACTTTGAACCAGAGTTCATAAGGAGTAATATCAGAAATTGCATACGGCACTCTGTTCAGAATGAATACGGCCGTCAATGCATCTTCTTCCCAAAAGTACTTTGGAAGACCCGCTGTTAACAACATTGAGTTCATCATCTCTGTCAACGTTCTGTTCTTCCTTTCTGCTACTCTGTTGGACTGAGGAGAATACGGAGCATTAGTCTTGTTGATGATTCCATATTCTTTGCAGAACGATGTGAAATCATGAGATCTATATTCTTCGCATCGATCACTTCTCATCCTCTTGAGTTATTGTCCAGTTTGTCTTTCAGCTTCAGCCCTGAACGCCTTAAACTTCTCGAATGCTTCGTCTTTTGTTTTTATCAAGTAGACGAACGCGTAATTTGAGAAGTCATCAATGAAGGTTATGCAATACTTTATCCCGGCCTTCGTGGAGAATTGTTTGAAGTCATAGATATCGGAGTGCACCAACTCCAGAAGATCTGTGCTTCGATTGACCCGATGAAAGGGTTTCCTTGTGATCTTAGTCTGAGCACACACTTCACATTTCTTCACCTTTCCCTCACATTTGGAGATAAGTCCTGGACTAGACATTTTGTTTATCCTTTTACAATGGACATGTCCTAGTCTATTATGCCACAACTCAAAAGTATAAGCAGAATTAGAAATTGCATTAATGTTCTCTGACTGGGTTACAAGCTGGAGTTTAAACATTCCTTCGATATAGAAAGCTTTTCCGAAGTACATTCCTTTCAAGGACATCACCATCTAGCCAGCATTGATGTCCATCCTTAGGCCTGCATTGCAGAGTAGGCCTCCAGAGATCAGGTTCTTGGCAATCACGGGAACATGCTTTACACCTTGAAGCGTCAGAGTTTCTCCATATGTCAGCTTCAGCTCCACCATCCCGATCCTTTGAACTTCAGCTTGTGCCTGGTTCGCCACCATCACCTTCTCAGAGGTTTGCTGGTATGTGGTAAACCATTTCTTGCTTGAGCAGACATGACAGGTGGCAGCATTATCTACCCACCAGTCAGAGTCAGTGCCCACCGAAGTGACCTGAGCAATTATAGCAATATCGTCAATAATCAATAAAACCTTATTAGCCTCACCTTGCTGTGACTGCTTGGGCTTGGATCTACATTCACTCTTGTAGTGGCCTTTCTTGCCATAGTTAAAACAAGCCACATTGGACTTGGGCTTCTTCTGTTTGAAAGACGGTCCCTTCACTTTCATATTAGTGAAGTCTTTCTTGTGGTAAAAAGCCGCATGCTTCCCCTTGGAGTCTCTCGTCTGCACCAGATTGGCCTCGGCCAATTGTTTGGACAAAGCATCCATCTTCTGTTGAGAACGCATCTCGTCCTCAATATGAATTTCTTGCAAGAGATCTTCCAGACTGATCTCGAGTTTCTTCTGATGCATTCTTGCATAAAACGTATTCCATCCAGCAAGAAGTTTCGAGACGATCCCTCCAACGACAAACTTGTCGACGAGGGGTATCTTTTCATCGTCCAGTTTCTAACATAGTTTCAGAAAACTCCTTCACTTGAGGAAGCATCGCCTTCTCGTCTTCAAAGAGCCACTTGTGATATTTTTCGACGAAAAATATCTTGCTCCTATTTTTGTCTTCCTCGTACAGCTTTTTCAAAGACTCCCATATTTTTCTGGCACTATCCTTCTTTGAGTAGGATTCTGTCAGGGAATCCTCCATAGCATTTAGGATCAGAAGCCTACAAATGTTATTCTTCTTTCTCCATTTGGCCTGAAGTTTAGTAGCCACAGTTATAGCGGCAACAGATCCAGTATCTGGAACAGTAGGTTCCTCTTCAAAGAGCACGTGATCAATATCTCGGAGTTGAAGGGTGAGAAAGACCTTCCTCTTCTATACTTGATATTGCTCTCCATCAAACTTTTCTAACTTGTAGTAGTCAGTTTGGAGAGCACGTGATCAACGTCTTAGAGTTGAAGGGTGAGAAAGACCTTCCTCTTTCAGACTTGATAATACTCTCCATCAAAATTTTCCAACTTGCAGTAGTCAGTTTGGAGGAGTGAAGCATTAATGTTTTCCATCATACTAATCTTGCTTGGAGATTGTTAGTCCCGAGGCGTGGATATAGATGGAAAACAGGAGTTCAGCAAGCCTACACAGTAGGTGCCACAAATGAGGAGTTTAGCAAGCCTACACAGTAGGTACCACAAAATGAGGAGTTAAGCAAGCCTACACAGTAGGTTCCACAAAATGAGATAGATCTAAAGAACAAAGTTAGGCCTCCCTACTCAGTAGGTGCCTTAAAACCTGAAGAACGAATTACAGAGAAACAGAAAAAGAAGAAGAGCAGGATTAAATCTGCTGGGGTGTAAAAACACCGTTGCTCAAAGCAAGATTCGCCTCTATACGATCCGCTTCCAGGAACCAGCAAGTTCAAGAGAACTTTTGGAACGCTTGTCAGTCAATATTTGTGACTTGAACGGGCTTCCTGAACTTTACGGACTCCCTTAACTCTCTTCTTTGGTACATCTTGGAAAGGAGGCAAAGGGGCTCTATTTATAGAGTGGAGTGAAACCTCACCATCTCTCATATCTGATGTGGGACTAAAATACCAATACTCTAAAATAGAGTTTGATGTTTTACATCATCCCACAATCAACATAGTCGAGTGCTAGCCCACGACTTCCTCCCGAACACTCCCGTGCATGCACGAGACAACCTGGAGTCCGTGTCGAGTCCGAGCCCGCACAACAAAAATTAACTTACATCCTTATTGGAATTAATTATTTTTCTCTTAGTAAAATCACCCACATTGTTCCCTCCTTAGGGTCACCACCCCATGTGCATATCCCAACAACACATACTCATATATATGTTGAGATAACTCATGGTGCTTTTCCAATGTGGGACTAAACTTTACAAAACATGTTGAGAGTAAGCTCTCTCCATGTCAAGGAGCAAGAGCACCAACAAATTAAACCCAGTCAGACGTGCACATCAAAAACTTTGAAACATCGTAGAGCAAAATATCCCACCAAAAGATTAATAGCTATAAACCTCTTAAGAAAGAGCCAAGCATATATCACAAGTATATATGTGGTGACTTTGTCACGTGGATGAATTCTAATCTATATTCATAAATTAACATTATTGATACAAGTGTTATTGTGAACTGATTCGTCATAAATCTCAAGATTGAAGACAAAGAGAATATAATATGATTGCTCAAACCCCAATCCCACTAGAATCCTACATAGTAGGAATTTTCCACCGAATAGACTTTGGTGATGATCTTCCTGATAGAGCAGACGGCTGTCCGAACAGACCTTATATCTTTAATTAACTTGAAGTACGAGCCCTACGAGCAAGCACGAATCTCCTCATAGATTTGGTGGACTCGTTTCTTGAATCTCCTCAGTGAGCACTATGTGTAGATCAACCCTTTAGCCTCTATAAATAGGGTAAGAAATCATAACTTAGCCTCTAAGTCAGCCATCAATAAATCATGGTCGTCCAAAACAGTTTCAAAACAATATTTTAATTTCTGCATTCTACAAAAATATACAACAAGGGTAAACCTATGGTATATTGTTGGTGTACTGAGTACATATTGTAGTCACAAGAATTGTGCTTATGCCAGTTTTTGATATACATGTTCACTTGGTTTTGGCTCTGTAACTCTACTTTTCTCAAATTATAATTTGGGTATATTTTTAATTTTATCCTTATTTGAATCAATTTAAGATTTTAAATTATTTTTCTAATTATCTTAAACTAAATTATCATTAATTATTCCTAACTATTTTCATAGCGTCCCGAACTATTTTCTCATATTCCATATTTGACAAATCCCTTGCAATGGGCCAGACCCATCATATTATTCTCATCTTCCATAAATACTTTTTCCCATTTTCAGCCCACTCTATGGCCAGCCTGGCCCATCCCTTCTATTGGGTGCAGAGCTCGGACTAAACCGATAACCCACAAACCCGTTAACTTACAATCCATTAACCCATTATCAAAATTATATAGTCGTTGGTTTTAAAAGTCAATCTCTGATGTTCACTCATTCATTCTTTCAGCCATTCAACTTCCATTCAATTTCTTTTCTCCACTCCTCTGCTGATCGACGATGAGGCCGCGACTTCGTCCGCGGCGGAGGAAGGCCAGCTTCCCGAAGGTTCCTCTCCATCACCACCGTTCCCTTCTAACCATCTTCCTCTTCCCGATCGTCCGATCATAACAAATTTTATAACCGCCGACTTCGCCTCCACCGTTGGTTCATAACCACCTCCTCGTCATCGACCGTCTGATTTAACTGTCCAAGCTTCCCTTGGCCTATATAAAGACCCCAAGACCCTCCTTCTTCATCACTCTCCCCACCACGGCGAAGCCCTGCCGAATCTTCATTGTCGTCCTCTTCTTCTTCCTCGAGCAGCCGGCCATGGCGACCTCGATGACGACGACGACGAACTGGCGGGGAGGCCCTGCTCCACCACCCCGAGATCTTCTTCCTCCAAGTTTGATGATCAAAGGCCATGGCAGACACATCGAAGTCTAAGCACGACTCTGCTACTTTCCGATCGAACACCATTTTGTGAGGATCGGTGAATCTCTTCCATTTTTCCTTGTTAAAATTCTTGAGACATTCGAATTTCCTTCTTAAATCTTGATTGAATGGAAATTTGGAATTCTGTGGGTTCTTGATTGATTTTACAAACTTTGGATCGATCCAAATTATCTGGATTCTAGAGTTTGAATTGATCGAATTTGTATTGGTATGTCTTGATTTGATTATTACAAGTTTTTCTCCAATTCGGAGTTGATCCGAATCAAATATAACTCATGTTCTTGTAACCTCCCTTTTGATCATCACCTGTTCGATACTATGCCTGAACCAGAGCTCTGTAGGGGATTTGGACACGGGCGAGCCACCAGAGGCGCGAGCGAGTGCATTCCTAAGTACAGGTATGCAATAGTTGACTGTTGATTTGGTTTTGGGGATCGGGCGAGCGTCGATCTGTAGTACAATCCTTGTATCAGGGTGACACAGGAGTTTTGAGACTCGGGACTGACACGACTGACACCAGTGAGGGGACACGAGAGATACAAGTGTCTAGATGATGAGTTAAGGGCGCATCAGTCCTTCTATGACCAGAACAGTTAGTTTACGTTCTCTGATGGTTTAGATACTTGACCGTTAGTTTAGATATATTTTGAATTGGCTAGTGAGTAGTAAGTTTGTGTAGACTCTAGATTGGATCACCAGCAAGATATATTGACTTGGGCACTGTAGACTAGCCGTTAGGTTCAAATAATGGTAGGAATTGGGTTGATTATTGGTTACTATGCAACATATGATTTGTACAGTAGACTTGGGATAGTGTGTGGTTCTTTAGTGAAATATGATCAGCTGCTTGAAAGTTCACTACAGGTTTGAACTATTAACCTACTGTGAGGAGAGTTGGATATGGGTCATAGGAATTGGGACCCCTGGTTCTTGGTAGAGGAATGCTTCTGGACTCAAACTTGGGCTTAAATAGCAAGTTGATTTTAAGCCATTAATTGATAAGTGGTGTTAGTTTTTGTTGGCCAGTTCAATTGGTGTGAAGTATAGCTAAGTAGCATTTGGCAATTAGAAGTTGTATACAGCTGTAATGACAAGTATAGTTGGACCAACTTTGGATAGGACTAGAGTTGTTCTATTTGGTAATAAGAGATTAGTTAATATTTAGGTACTCCTTAGAATAAATATTTCTAAATATTATTTCTTTATATGGGTTTTTGTTGGAATTAGAATGTTAGGCCTGAATTATAGTAGTAGTATAAGGAGAGTATTCTTGAATATTATTAATTACACTTCCTATTTATAGGTGATTTAGAAGACTTGGACAAAACACCGGAAAAGAGGCAAGTACATGTACTCAGTATTACCATCATTGCGTGCATTGCACTCACATTTTCTCGTGTCATTATTTCACTTGTTCTTGATCGATTGCTTGCATTGTTTCTCGTGTCGGGTGGGGGACGTTCTAGAGACATGTGATTGACTAATATTGGACAAATATTGCCTGATAGCATACTCTGTATGCCTGATGTCCATTTCGTGCGTGACTGATAGCATTGTCGTCAGACATGCCTGATTATTGCGTGACTGATAGCATTGTCGTCAGACATGCCTGATTATTGATTGACTGATAGCATATTTTATATGCCTGATTACATATTAGTCCCCACATGTTGATAACGTCCAATTGCACATGTACACGTAGCTAGTGCATGCTTATTGTTCATCTTGTTCTCTGTCTTTCAATTATATTTTGATATACCGTTCCATTGATCTTCATGGTGAGTTTTATTGAGTTACATTGTACTTTGCTACTTTCCTGACTGGATCGTTGATTACAGGTGAGATGGATCTTTAGCTTGTCATGACTGGCATTGGAGCTCACTTGACATTGAGATATTAGTTTCATGTATAGGAAATTGATTGAGTGTATTTGTTTATATGTTGTTGTTGTACAATTTATCTTTTACCGGCTTTGTACCCGGACATTCTTGTATAAGTTGTAATAAATGTATAGTGGATTGCTGTGATGACTAGTATAGATTTCAAGATTAGATGCTGTGATGAGAAGACTCTTGTTATTGATGACTAGGCGGCTCACTACCGCTGTCAACGATAGTGTAGGTCGGACATGCATCGGTCCGTACCCGATTATTCGGGAGCGGGGCGTGACAGGCTCTGATACAAGTCCCTGTCACGCAACCTCGATGCTCCATCTCCACAGCAACTTCCATCGACGTTCCAGACTGTCACACCTCCTCCAATCGAGGATGGATTTTCAAGAGTTTAATATTATAAAGAGTATATGTTAAATGTGCATAAGAGGATTCAAACTCAAAATCTTCAAAACCAACTCTTAAGTACTTAACCAACCAACCTAAACTTAAACAAAATATATATATATATGGACCATATTTATAACATAACTTAAACAAAATAAAAAAAAATACCAATAAATGACTTATTTTCGAAAATCCAATAAAGATTTGAGCCCCCACAATTCTCCATATGGATCCAACCCTACTGCCAAGGAAGAGGGAGAGGGAGAGGGAGAGTTCATGCTGGGGTAGAACTTGTTCATGTTCTTCAAGCAGAGTTGGTTGCCTTGACAGCTCCCTTGTTACCTTGACAGCTCCCTTGTTACTTAGTGTTTGGCACCCCAGATGATATATCCTGCTTCAATTCTTGGTATACACATATTTAGAATTGATTAACAAATTAAGGTGTCCTACAAAATAAACTAACTCCTTTTCTTGTGGCTACTTTCTCTCTTCATGCACTCACTTTTTCCTATCAAATCCCATCCTTCTTCTAAGTCTATTCCAATCTGTGATCGAGTTCCCATTTTATAATCAGCTCCCTCCATGTCACTCTCATGTTACAGTCGACTCATTCTCGCCTCTGTTATCTCCAAAATTTATATATCAAATATGTTCCTTCTATAGAAATATAGATTCCTCAGAGCGTGGATGTTATTTTTTTAAATAATCCAGACCCATATTTTTATAGAGGATGGAACATATTTGATATACAGATTTTAGAAACAGATCAGCTCTCGTTCATATTAAAGTTCAATGATAACCTCTATTTGCTATCACATATCCCAACACCACCTCACCCTAATCCCAACAATCCACCAGCTCATTCCTCAGAGAATGTTCCATTTATCATTCCACAAATCTCACTCAACGCATACACATACACACACAGTAGTGAGTGATACAATACTAGCTAGCAAGTAGTAGAAGTACTACTACTACTAGTAACGCTACACATATTCCCACCCTTCTCTCTGTTTCATTCAACTAACAAACCCTTTTTCCTCTGCTTCTCCCTACAAACCAAGAAACTAGCACTCCCACAGCTAGCTAGCCATGGGCTGCCACAGCTCAAAGCAAGCGCAGCATGACCTTCTCCATAGCCCCTCCCCTCTCCGTCGGAGCAACTCGTTGCCCCCGAACGACCACGTCGTCTCCCTCACCTCCTCCACCCTTGGCTCCCTCGACGTCGACACAAAACAGAGCATGGTGCACGAGGATTCGAGGCACGTGGGCAAGGACCTCGCCACTGAGATCGCGAATGCTCGTGCGTGGTCGAGCGATGTCAGACGCAGGATCCCTCGCACGCCCACCGAGACCCCTCCCTGCGAGCCCGAGAGCATCGACGCGTGGGAGCTCATGGCAGGCTTGCACGGGGACTCCTCCCCCCTGGACCGACGCTCGTTCTCCTTCTATCCGGCAGGAGACGATGCGCAGACGGTGGGTGACGGGAAGAAGAGCAATGCGAATGCGGTGGACAAGGAGGAGGCAATGTCGGCGGTCATCTTCTACTTCACTAGCCTCAGAGGGGTACGGAAGACGTACGACGATTGCTGCTCGGTGCGGGCGATGCTGAGGGAGCACAGGGTCCATGTGGACGAGAGGGACGTGTCGATGCATGCGGGGTTCAAGGAGGAGCTGAAGGAGGCGAGCGGCGGCGTGGGGGTGTCGCTGCCGAGAGTTTTGGTGGGAGGGAGGGATATAGGGGGCGAGGAGGAGGTGAGGAGAATGCACGAGGGAGGGGAGTTGGGGAGGCTGTTGGAAGGGTGCAAAGGGAGCGGGGGCGACGAAGAGGACGAGTGCGAGGGGTGCGGCGATATCCGGTTCGTACCGTGCGGTCGGTGCTCGGGGAGCTGTAGGGTATACGTGGAAGAGACGGAAGAGGAGATGGAGGAGGACGGTTGCGATAGAGGGTGGCGGCGGTGCTTGGAATGCAATGAGAATGGGATAGTGAGGTGCCCTGTTTGTTGCAGCTAAGGGATATCACTCTTAAGTTGTGATTGATTTTCTGTCAGAGACAACACACAACTCAAACCAAACCATATTTCTTTCGACGTCTAGTCGAACAAAGAAAAAGAAAGTTACGTTGCAGATCGTTAATTTTTTGTTTCCTTGGAGTATGTATCTGGTGTACAATCATCAGTCAACATTTTAAAGTTCTTTTATATCAATTTTCTTTTAAGATTGTTCTTTTCTTCAACTTCACAAATGTCAGGAGGATTGGAATATGTGCTTTTCGTACTGGAATCACCATTGCTACCACTAGGCCATAAGCCACGGACGACTTTCATATCATCGAACTGCATCCTTCTTAGTTGTAAACTTTTGATACTTAAATGAATTAGCACAAATTAGTTCCTTGAAGCTGTTTTTAGGAATCGTTTATCTATGATCAGCATGTTCTCTATATATTATATCAAAAATTGCTTCTTGTGCTTGCTTCTCCTTGTTCTAGCTAGTTTGTTATTTCGTTAGAGGTCCCCATTCTAAGAACTGTACAAAAAATAATAATTTTTTTAACTAGTATAGTGCAGTTATTTATTGGAGAACGGCTACTTTTTTTTGACCGTTTAGTTTCTTTTTGGAAAGAAATAGAAATAAAAATAAAAAGGCTTATTTTAGAAAATATATCTTTCCACAAACTTTACAGAAGGGCAAATTCAAGATGGAGGCAAATGCTGCCGTAACGCGCCGTTTGATCTTTTGTGGCTCTAACTAACACAATATACAAACTTTGACTTGGTTGAGGTGTGTGATGATATACTTTTTAATTTAGGTCCTTTCGTAAGAATAACAAAAATATACAAAGATGGAGCACCATAGAAGAAGTGGGTTGCCACTTGTGACTGAAATTATGGCTAGAAATGAGGACTTCCATGATTTGTTGCAAGCAGTGTTGCAACAAGCGGCCTAGGTGGCCGACTAATTTGTACTTAGTCGCTAGTCGGCTATAGCGGTCTAGAATTTGGAAAAAAATCGACAAAAATAATAATTAGAAATAGCCAAAATTGGCCGAAAAAGGATTAGTCGAATGCCTAGTCGACCTAGACGGACGCCTAATCGGCCGACTAGTGCCGGCACTAGTAGCACCCACCCCCCACCTCTATGGACGGATCCATCCTAGGTCGAGAGGAAATTGTTGCTATTCCTGATTTTTTTCATTTCTCTTTCTCTCTCTCTCTCTCTCTCTCTCTCTATATATATATATATATATATATATATATATATATATATATATATGTAGAAGCATGGAAAATATTGCTTTTAGTCCCACATCGGAAAGGAGAAGAAGAAAGGGCTCACTCCATTCTATAAATAGAGCCCCCTTTCCTCCTTTGAAAAGGGCACCAACTTCTCTTCCCTCCTTCCAAACTTGGACTCTTCCTATTACGCACCTTCGGGTGCTAAGTCGAAGAAGTCTAGGGCAGTGCGGGCTCATCGAGCTCAGTCAGCTGTCCCAACCTCTGACCATCAAGAGCGTCCCGCTAAGCGGGCCTCTGATGGAAAGTTGTACAGAACCGTCCGTGTCCAGCCCCCGGCGGTAAACGGACAAGGTGGTTCTCAAGAGTCTCCCAACAAAGGTCGAGGGCAAATATTTTTACTAGCCCCACATCAGGGAGCAAACATGATACCTACGCACTCGTGTGCTCGGGATACCCGGGCCCACAAAGCGAGTGCACAGGTTGATCGAGACATTCCTCATGCGAGTCATGAGACGTCCTTCATGCGGCTCGGTCATGAGACATTCCTCATTCGGCTCGGTCATGAGACGTCCTTCATGCGGCTTGGCTATAAGACATCTCTCATGCGGCTCGGTCATGGGACACTCTCCATGCGGCTCGGTCATGGGACATTGCTCATGCGGCTCGGTCATGCGACGTCCTTCATGCGGCTCGGTCATGCGACGTCCTTCATGCGACTCGGTCATGCGACGTCCTTCAAGCGGCTCGGTCATGAAACATTCTTCATGCGGCACAGAACCCAGGAAGCTTCATGCGGCTCAAAATCCCTGGGAGCTTTATGCGGCCCAGATACAACATGCGGCTCAAAAAAACTCGAAGAGTCTCATGCAGCTCGGATAGTTCCATGCGGCCCAGAAAGAAGCCACGTGGCCTTCAACAGTTCCTCTCTACATTCGGACACATTTAATGCCCCGACGGCTGCTCTGACAAGGCGACAGTCCTGGCACAAAGGTGCAATTATGACTCTGTCATAATGACAGACTCTTTGAGAATAGGAGAAAATCTCTGACCCGATCCGTCAGAAGTCCTAGATTGCCACGTGACAAAGTCTCGTACGGCTTAAATGGAGAACAGCTTCATGCGGCTCACTGAGAAGTCACTTTATATGATTAGCAGAAATCAGCCATATGCGGTCCACCCAGAGCCCAGTCTATGCGGCTCAATACCACCCTAGCATATGCGGCTCACGAAGGGTTCGTCCCCTGCGGCTCGCAGAGACTACGCATATGCGGCTCACGGAAAGTTCGTCCCCTGCGGCTCGATGAGGCATTGACTCATGCGGCTCATGAAGAGTATCTCCCTGCGGTTCAAGTGTTGGCCATCCTATGCGGCCCTGGCAGGACCTTCAATTAAAACACGTGGCATTGAAGATGCAACAGAATCCCAACGAGAATATTCGACATCATCATCATAATTGCCGAGATCAGGGCATATCATTCATTATCAAGCCAATAGGACACGTGGCGAGCAATCAAATATTGGCATAATCAATCACGAAGATTTAAAGCAGTCAACATTAACTGCTCATAAGATTTGGTGCTATCCGCATTAGTGGCCGAGATTCATTATGATCAGGATCAAGGGCCCAGATAGAATGAAGGAGCGCCGACATTCCAAATAGATAATCATCAGCAAATCCTAATGATCCCACCCCACTCTTATAAATAGCCAGCATCATTCCCATGTAAAAAAGGTCGGCAACAAAAGAATAAAAAAAAACAGAGAAGAAGAGAGAGATATACACAGAGAGAGCTCCCCCTTTTCTTGATATTCACAGAGAGAGAGAAGCCAGGAGAGCAACCCGAGGAGAGTAAGAAGAGCCTTTCTTCGTCAACGCCGAGCAGATCTTCCCCGAGCCAAGGCTGCATACCGATCGTCCAAGGAGTAAGGCAGAGCGGCCGTCGCTTTCCCGAGCCTCTATCGTCACCCCCCAGAATCAAAAATAAACAATCGTACTTAGTCTGCTGTACCTAGGTTTTCGTCCCTAGGCTTTCTTTGTACGAGCGAGTTTATATTGTGAGTATAAGTTCAGTCCTCCGATAATTGTTCTATTCTTTTACAATCAATGGCAAACACGATGGCGACTCTGCTGGGGACTAACTTCTCCACGGCTGAGGAGTTGGTGACGCAATCGGATGCAGCCAAACTTGGCTCCACACAACAGAAGATGGTCGTCCGCTTCGACCAACAAGCGTTCGAAGAGATGCTCTCTGAAGGCAGCGCTGGCCCGATCCAGAAACGCACCCCACCACGAAGGCTCACAAAGAGTGGAGGCCAAAGTCATTTGCTCCTCCCCAAGCCCTCGATGGGATACCCTCGGTCGCTCAAGACGGTGAGAAAGATTCTCCTGCGGCCCCACTTCAGATCGCAGACACCTCTGCTGTCCCCAAGTCCGGCAGAAGAAAACACTATGATGCTGGACTTGCAGGGGCAAAGAGGGTCTCTGCTCAACCTGAGCCACAGAGGGGTATTAGCCGTAAAAAGAAAATCCATGCGGCCACAACCGTCAACCACACGAAGAAAACTCATGCGGCCACTTCTGTCAGCCGCATAACTTATGCAGCTACAGTTTCCAACCGCATGGATGAGGTTCCTGCGGCTAGTAAAGTCAACCGCTTGCAGAAAACCCATGCGGCCACAGATGCCAACCGCATGCGGACAGCCTGCACGGTCGTGACTCCTAACCGCATAAGAACTCGTCCCACAATAGAAGACAGTCGCATGCAGATAGCCTGCACGGCACCCAACGCTAGCCGCATAGCGTCTCTACCGCGCTTCTCTCGATCAGTTTTCGACCGACTCTCATGCGGTCCTAACTCTGATCACTTTCTGGATGAAAATCCAGACTCTGTGATACCTAATGTGGACTCTTCCTATTACGCACCCACAAGTGCTAAAAAGAAAAAGTCTAGGGCAGCGCGGGCTCATCAAGTCCAGACAGCTGCCCCAACCTCTGACTATCGGGGCGTCCCGCTGAGTATCACGCGGGCCTCTGACGAAAAGTTGTATAAAACCACTCGAGTCCAGCCCCCGGCGGCAAACGGACAAAGTGGTCCCTCTGACCTGCGTGAAGCTATCCTCCACAAACGCAAGAAAAGAGAAGGAGCCTCAGCATGCAGAGAGTCCTCACAGGGACGTCACTGCACCCAGATTATCGTCAACTGCTGTTGCAACAACTCGGCAGTAATGGAAGACCGGCCATCCGTCTTCCAAAGATTACAACATCCGAGCTCGGAAGACGAGGCACCTCCCGTTGCTTCCTGCAATTCTGCACGGAAAGTCCCCGTGGAGGGGAGAGGGAAGAAGACAAGCATCTCCAGCCCAAAGGTGTCAACTATTGCAGCTAAGAAGCCGTCGTCTAAAGGATTATCCTCTACTGGAGTATTCCAACACACCCGTTCAAAGACGAAAACTGCTGCAGTAGGAAGTTCGCCGTCTACGTCATTGGGGGTCGTCGGAACTGGGGGTAGCACTCCTCCAAACCTCCACGACAACCGGACATTCCAAGAAGACGGACTGGAGGAAGTAAATCCTCCGACGGATACAACAAATACCGACGTCCCCGAAGACGTCCTAAACGAAGCAAGCTCTGAAGCTGGGGGTACTGTTCCTTCCGAGTCCGAACCTGAAGAGAACATCCCCACATATCCTGATGATTTCTCGATGCATGAGTATGACTCGGAGGGCATGTCCGCCACTTCTCCTTCTGTCACTCCTCACGTAAGGACGGTATTCATGACGGACAACAGCCAAGGTAGTTCCGGCGATCGCCAACGTATCGACACTTTGGAGGCCATACTGTACGCCTTGGTCAAGTTTGTAGACGAGATCAAAGCAGCGCTTCCTACTCTGTAGGGAGTGTCACCTGGTCAGACAAGCACGGGTCCCGCGAACAACATAGATTCAAATTCAGCGGCACCAAACCCGGGCAATAATGCTCCCGAGATAACGGCCCCTACCGCGACAGATGAGGCCCGAGAAGTAAGGAGAGAGGTTCAGGAGCTTCGAGCGATGTTCCACGCCCGAGAAAATTCTCAAGACCTCAGAATACGGCAACCATACCCAGCTGAATGGAGGGATGTGCCCTTTCCCCCAAGATATAAGCCGTTCAATATCAACCCATATGATGGTAAGACTTCAGCAAGCCGGTACATCACTTATTTTGAGGTCACTACCGACCATCTGCCCCATGATGACGCCATCCTCACACGGTTATTCATTGGGGCACTGGAAGGAGTCGCCTTCGATTGGTACCGCAACCTGCCAGATAATTGCATCCACTCCTTCGCTGGCTTCAAGCGCTTGTTCTTGGAGAGGTTCTATGAGGTAGGGCAGGACGTCACGATGTCTACCCTCATGGACGTCGTCCAAGGAGAGAAAGAGCTGACAAGGAATTACATTGAGCGGTTTCGTCAAACCGCAATGAAGTTACCATCTGGCAACCCAGACTCTTCCTTGATTGAAATTTGCCAAAAGAGACTACTCCCAACAATTAGTCTCTGGATGGGTGAAAGTCAATTCAAGGACTGGAAGGCCTTTATCATCAGCGCTACAAGTGCCGAGGAACGATTGAAGAAAGCTCGCCAACTGGGGTTGCATATCTCAGAGGGAGAGAGCAAGGGAAAGCGTCCCAACGCCAGCAACGACAATGGGGGTAGCCCCTCCAACAACCGGGACAACAAAGGCAAGCAGTCCATGGTGACCGATACAGCCCAGAAGCCCGAGCCACAGCCAGCAGACAAACAATGGCCTCAAATCACTTATTCTTTCGAAGACGGCCACGTCAAGCCTATCTTGGACATGCTTATACAAGGAGATAGAATTCAGCTTCCTCCACCAAGGCGGGAACCTCGGCCTGCTGATTTGGAAAATCCGAAGTTCTGCCATTACCACCGCTACGTCCACCATGCTACACACGACTGCTACCAACTGAAACGGTATATCCAGAACCTCATCGATTCAAACGCTCTGGCTATCGACTTCGAGGAGGTAACCGTAGCAGCCAACATGGTGTCCATACAATTCGGCAATTTCCCTCCAACAGAGACTCAAGACGGTGTCATACCCATCCCTCTGGCAACGATGGAAATCACTAATCTTCCGCCTGCCCGTGATCAAACTCCCGGCCTAGTACCCTTCACCACATCACGAGGGGAAATCATGTGGGTCCATCCGGGCCTAGTCCACGAGGTGACTCAGTCTACTTTACCTTCTAAAAAGAAAAGTGGAAAGGTCAGATCATGTCGCACCGCCTCGGCAGAGGAGGAGGAAGTCTCAGCCGTCACTACTCGATCTGGAGCACAAGCCCAACCAGTGGCCGAGAATCCGACTAATGATCAGCAGCCCACAAACGCTGATACTCCGGGACCGGCTCAGCCTTCGACGACCGACAAGCCTAGGCCGAAGGAGACTCGCTTCGACAAATCCCTCCGAAAGGAGACACCTCAGGGGTTGGAGAGGCCCTACAACTTCGACATCTTGGCACAATTGGCTAATACACCGGCCAAATTGTCCTTATATGAACTCCTGAGGCTCTCAAAGGATGTCCGCACGGCTCTAAGTGAGGCGCTCCAATATGCCGACGCATACTTGGCTCAGGTCAACCTCACGGGAGATAATCAGCCTACAGATCTCCAAGATAGTACGTGTACAGGTACAATGCCCAATATCGTCTTCTCTCCGCAGGATATGCTCATCAAAACTAACCTGCACGATCGCCCATTGTACTACACTGGATACATCGGCGACGTAAAGGTAGACCGAATGCACATTGATCCTGGGTCCTCCATAAGCATCATTCCGAAGGGTCTGCTACATCATCTTCGCATTCCAATGCATCGCCTGACGCCTATAAGCACCGCCATTAGCGGTTTCAATTCGGGCAGGAGCTACCCAATAGGGAAGATTCGCTTGAAATGTCAGATTGGCGATCTCCAATCAGAAGTCACCTGCTACGTCATAGATGCCGACACTTCTTACAATATCCTTCTGGGGCGGCCTTGGATACACGATTACATGATCGTGCCTTCCACGCTACACTAGTGCTTCAAATATGTCGATAAGCACGGCTTCGTGAGGACAGAGTTTGCTGATATCGATCCCTTCAAAGGGGTCGAATCTTATTACTCAGACTCCCGTCTATACGAAAAATCAAAGAAGCATCTGGTCGAAGAGGAGGTGCAAGCTCACACCAAGACCACCACAAGATCAGAAGAACCCCTGACGATCCACCTCCACGCTCGCAAACCGGGCAGTTCTGCACCCCTTACGGCTACTTTGCGTAAGGACACAATCAGTCTATCGGCGCAAGAAGAGCAGATGAGAATCCGGCTGCCGAGGTCTGGTCAAGTGTCGAGACCCACACCAAGGCCACTTACCATCAGACTACCGAGAGTCGGTCATCTCCAAACGGAGAAGCCCAATCCCTCCGACAGACCGCTCACAATACGCCTTCCCAAGAAGGTTCTTCACCCCGATGCGAGGTCTGACACTTCAAGCGAACCAGCCACTCCTCGCTCCACGTCAAGTGCCAAACTGAGGGTCGCTAGTCCGCCAACAACTCCACGATCTACTCCATCAACTGAACCCCTGATGATTAAGTTGCCCAAATCATCCTCTCAGTCTGCATTTACACAGGGGGTGGCTGAAAAAGAGTTAGAGCTGGCCAAGTATGTGGCTGCTCACACTGAGACTTGCTCATGTTGCCCATCAACGGCAACTTCCTGAAGAAGTATTACGTCCAAAACGACATCCAAAAAAAAAAAAAAATCCCTGATGATTGAGTTATGTACCCCCCGGTACCGCTGAACTCACATTCCGCCTCCAAATTTCCTAGATTGGTGAGTTATGTACCCCCCGGTACCGCTGAACTCACATCCACTCCAGATTATCTAGTCATGTACCCGCTGGTACCGCTGAACTCACATCCACATTCTCTCCAGATCACTGAGTCATGTACCTGCTGGTACCGCTGAACTCATATCCATAATATTCCAGATTTTTGAGTTATGTACCCTCTCGTACCACTGAACTCACCTCCTCCTTCCACAAAAATCCCAAACTACCAAGTCATGTACCCGCTGGTACCTCTGAACTTACACTTTGATTCCAAAATATATGGATTGTCGAGTTAGGTACCCGCTGGTACCCCTGAACTTACATCCCGGTCACTCTTTTGGAAGAAAGTCATGTATAACCGTACCTCTGAACTTTTTTCCTGGAAGGGATCCTCCCTCATGATCCAATACCCGCACTCCCAGTGCACAAAAAGGGTAACAGATCCACAAATTTCCAAAACGGCCATGTCCTCATTACCTCTGAGTCGTTTCATTTCCGCCAAAAACAAATCACCCCTTTACATAGAACTTCCATGTCCTCATTACCTCTGAGTCGTTCTATGTACCCCTCTTCATTGAGCCCACTCCTGCCATGTCCTCATTACCTCTGAGTAGGAAGGCTCCGTCGAAGAAAACTTCATACTTGCCATGTCCTCATTACCTCTGAGTAAGTATGTCGATTCCCTTTCAACCTATTATTTGTACCTACAACCGGAGTACGCCAAAGATAATAGGTCCACAAATATCCTCCGTTGAGTTTTCTCCTGCCATGTCCTCATTACCTCTGAGTAGGAAGATTCCGTGGTGAAACAAAAACCCTCATGCTTGCCATGTCCTCATTACCTCTGAGTAAGTATGTTGGTTCCTTTTCATCCTATTATCCGTATCCTAAGCCAGGGTACGCCAAGAATAATAGGCCCATAAATGTCCTCTGTTGACCACAAATGTCCTCTGTTGACCACAAACGTCCTCTGTTGACCACAAATGTCCGCTGTTGACCACGAATATCTTCCGTGAAGTCTCCCCTGCCATGTCCTCATTAGCAGGAAGATTCCACGGTAAAACCCTCATGCTTGCCATGTCCTCATAACCTCTGAGCAAATATGTTGGTTTCCTTTCATCCTATTATCCGTATCCTGAACCAGGGTATGCCAAGGATAATAGGTCCACAAATATCCCTTGCTAAGTTTCTTAGCATAAATCCACCATCTCACCATGCCCCGGGAGCCCAGCTGCTCTACGGCATTCTTTTTCCCAATACCGAGAGCACCCATGACCACTTTGCCATGGCTGTTCCAGATATCCTGACCAAACTTGTTACTCGTACCTAAAACCAAGGTACGTCCAGGGTAACAGGTCCACAAATAGTCCCCCAGCAGGTTCAATTCCACAAATACCACAAGTACAAGAAAGAGAAGATGAGTTGAAACATGCTCATTCAAAGTACTACATCATCTGGGATCACATCCCTTGACAAAAAGAAAAAAAAATAGTGAAAGAAAACAGAAAACTAATCACTGCTCCATGGCATTCTTTCGCCCGATACCAAGAACCTCTATATCCGCCTTACCGCGGAGTTGTTCTAAGTATCCCTATCAAACTTATTATCCGTACCTAAAACCAAGGTATGCCAAGGATAATAGGCCCACAAATGTCCTTTGCTGACCACAAATGCCGTACTAGGTCCCTTAGTACATCCACATTTTTCCTTATCATCACATGCTTTCGGAGCCCAGCTGTTCCATAGCATTCTTTTACCCAATGCATAGAACTTCCACGTTGATAGCACCTCTGAGTTTTTCTATGTATCCTCATTCAAGTTCGCTCCTACCATGTCCATATCACCTCTGAGTAGGAAAGCTCTACCATCAACCTTATATTTACCACGTCCATACCACCTCCGAGTAAATATGATGGTTCCCTCTCTCAACTTATTATTCATACCTAAAACCAAGGTACGCCAAGGATAATAAGTCCACATAAAATCCCCAGCAGAAGTACCCAAACCTATTACGTCCATGCTACCTCTGATTGGATTGCCACACCCAAACAACTCTACTTTCCATGCTTCTTATTCAAAGTGTTCCAAATTTGCAATTTGGAAACTTTGAAGGGGGTCCTGTAGAAGCATGGAAAATATTGCTTTTAGTCCCACATCGGAAAGGAGAAGAAGAAAGGGCTCACTCCATTCTATAAATAGAGCCCCCTTTCCTCCTTTGAAAAGGGCACCAACTTCTCTTCCCTCCTTCCAAACTTGGACTCTTCCTATTACGCACCTTCGGGTGCTAAGTCGAAGAAGTCTAGGGCAGCGCGGGCTCATCGAGCTCAGTCAGCTGTCCCAACCTCTGACCATCAAGAGCGTCCCGCTAAGTGGGCCTCTGATGGAAAGTTGTACAGAACCGCCCGTGTCCAGCCCCCGGCGGTAAACGGACAAGGTGGTTCTCAAGAGTCTCCCAACAAAGGTCGAGGGCAAATATTTTTACTAGCCCCACATCAGGGAGCAAACATAATACCTACGCACTCGTGTGCTCGGGATACCCGGGCCCACAAAGCGAGTGCACAGGTTGATCGAGACATTCCTCATGTGAGTCATGAGATGTCCTTCATGCGGCTCGGTCATGAGACATTCCTCATTCGGCTCGATCATGAGACGTCCTTCATGCGGCTTGGCTATAAGATATCTCTCATGCGGCTCGGTCATGGGACACTCTCCATGCGGCTCGGTCATGGGACATTGCTCATGCGGCTCGGTCATGCGACGTCCTTCATGCGGCTCGGTCATGCGACGTCCTTCATGCGACTCGGTCATGCGACATCCTTCAAGCGGCTCGATCATGAAACATTCTTCATGCGGCACAGAACCCAGGAAGCTTCATGCGGCTCAAAATCCCTGGGAGCTTTATGCGGCCCAGATACAACATGCGGCTCAAAAAAACTCGAAGAGTCTCATGCGGCTCGGATAGTTCTATGCAGCCCAGAAAGAAGCCACGTGGCCTTTAACAGTTCCTCTCTACATTGGGACACATTTAATGCCCCGACGGCTGCTCTGACAAAGCGACAGTCCTGGCACAAAGGTGCAATTATGACTCTGTCATAATGACAGACACTTTGGGAATAGGAGAAAATCTCTGACCCGATCCGTCAGAAGTCCTAGATTGCCACGTGGCAAAGTCTCGTACGACTTAAATGGAGAACAGCTTCATGCGGCTCACTGAGAAGTCACTTTATATGATTAACAGAAATCAGCCATATGCGATCCACCCAGAGCCCAGTCTATGCGGCTCAATACCACCCTAACCTATGCGGCTCGCAGAAACTATGCATATGCGGCTCACGAAGGGTTCGTCCCCTGCGGCTCGCAGAGACTACGTATATGCGGCTCACGGAAAGTTCGTCCCCTGCGGCTCGATGAGGCATTGACTCATGCGGCTCATGAAGAGTATCTCCCTGCGGTTCAAATGTTGGCCATCCTATGCAGCCCTGGCAGGACCTTCAATTAAAACACGTGGCATTGAAGATGCAACAGAATCCCAACGAGAATATTCGACATCATCATCATAATTGCCGAGATCAGGGCATATCATTCATCATCAAGCCAATAGGACACGTGACGAGCAATCAAATATTGGCATAATCAATCACGAAGATTTAAAGCAGTCAGCATTAACTGCTCATAAGATTTGGTGCTATCTGCATTAGTGGCCGAGATTCATTATGATCTGGATCAAGGGCCCAGATAGAATGAAGGAGCGCCGACATTCCAAATAGATAATCATCAGTAAACCCTAATGATCCCACCCCACTCTTATAAATAGCCAGCATCATTCCCATGTAAAAAAGGTCGGCAACAAAAAAATAAAAAAAATAGAGAAGAAGAGAGAGATATACACAGAGAGAGCTCCCCCTTTTCTTAATATTCACAGAGAGAGAGAAGCCAGGAGAGCAACCCGAGGAGAGTAAGAAGAGCCTTTCTTCGTCAACGCCGAGCAGATCTTTCCTGAGCCAAGGCTGCATACCGATCATCCAAGGAGTAAGGCAGAGCGGCCGTCGCTTTCCCGAGCCTCTATCGTCACCCCCCAGAATCAAAAATAAACAATCGTACTTAGTCTGCTGTACCTAGGTTTTCGTCCCTAGGCTTTCTTTGTACGAGCGAGTTTGTATTGTGAGTCTAAGTTCAGTCCTCCGATAATTGTTCTGTTCTTTTACAATCAATGGCAAACAATATATATATATATATATATATATATATATATATATATATATATATATATATATATATATGAGGTAAAGGATAGAGGAACACCAGCTCCCCCTCCAAAGCTCCCCATCCCACTGTCATAGCCGAATGACCGTTCTTGCTGTCCGCCCTCGTCGCCAGGGCCGCCCAGCTCCGGCGGACCACCGCCTCCCTCACCCCTACCTCCCCTGGCGCTGTCCTAGTGGCTCATCCGCCCCTCGCGGGCGCGCGCCGGAGCGTGCAAGCTCGGCCCCAGTTTGGACTCCCGCTCAACTGGCCTTGGTTGGCTTTACCACCGCCGGGGTGGCTCCAAAGCTCCGGTGGCCGCCAGCGACCAACATCCCGGTCCCAGCTCCAGCCGATGTCGGCATCCCATCCCTACGGGCCGGCCCGAACACCACTCTTGGAGGAGCTCATCCCCCCCCGGCCTTGCTCCTCCACTCCGGTGGCCCCCGTCCCCGGCGGCGACGCACGGCTTCCCCCTTCCGTCTGTCCCGAGGGGACACGCTGCCTTCCTGCAAGCAGCCTCGGACTCCGCCCCCCCTGATTTTTTCGAATTCGAAGTCTGCGAATTCGAATTATCCGCATGTCTCCTCCTCGGAGCCCTATGCGCCCTTCTCATCCACAGGGAGCCATGCGCCCGCCTCGTGGAGAGGTGGCTATGCGTCCCCTCCTTCTGTGCTGGGCTATGGCTATGCGCCCACCCATCGCGCGGTCGATTATGCGCCTAAGTCGCCATCGAGAAGCCATACACCACCCATTGCGGCCAGCCATGTGCCCCTGTCGAGGCACGGCAGCCCTGCAACCCTCCCCTTTGCGGGAGGTTATGCGCCTACGCCGACATCACCGGGTTTCGGGCATGCGCCCACCTTATCAAGGGACCTCCCCCCTCTCCTCTCTTTAGTAGGATGTTATGCGCCCGTGGGTCTAATCCCGAGCGCATGCGCCCCAGCCACCCAGGGGACCCATGCGCCTCTGCCCGTTGGGCATGCGCCCGCCCCCCAGTGCGGCCCCTTCGGCCATTCCTAGGCTTCCAACCCTGTTAGGCCCGAACTACGCCGCCCGCAGCCCGGTGGATCCCTCTCGGTGTGCGACGCATCATCCGAGCCCTCCCTCAACCTCCACCCCTCTCCTCCCGGGCAGCGTCCCTCCTCCCCTTCCAACAGCAACCCAACGCCCTCCGTTGCCCCCTCTTAAGCAGAGATTCTGCGGTCGGATCGATTAGTGCAGTTGCCTCCCCAAGAGAAGGAGTCCGAACTACCAGAGATCGATTTCTCAAACCCATCCGACGGACAAACCATCAGAGTGTCATTCTCCCCCGATAAAATCTCATCGTTATCCTCTTCCTTCACGAAGACCTTTGTGCTAAAATTCCCGTCCGGATGCCCTAAGCTGCCCTTAGCTAAAGAAGCCATCGCGGGCTGGGGTCTCTCATCCGCGTACAAGGTCGCACCATTGGACCGCAAGCACCTTCTCCTCCACCTCTTCTCCGATCCCGACTGCTCCTTGGTATGGGCTAAGGGCACCACCAACATCGGCTCCCTCAACGTAAAGATCGCTAAATGGTCCCCCAGTTTCAACCCCAATGTCGAATCTAAGATTATCTCGACGTGGATCACCCTTCCGAACCTTCTCCTAGTTTGCTTCTCCCCCGCAGCGCTCAATAGAATTGCCAGCTCCTTCGGGACCCTGGTGGCCATCGTCGAAGAAGCACGCAATATTTTCAAAGGCAACTACGCTAAGATCTGCATAGAGATCGACCTATCTTCCGATCCCCCCTCTCTTATTCAGCTCGAGCTTGAGGGACGGGCACACTTACAGATGCTTGAGTACGACATCATCATAATATTCTGCAAGTACTGTCAGATCAGAGGTCGCCTCACAAAACATTATTTCAAGGCCTACTGGGAGCTCAAGAAGAAAGCACCCCAAAAGACACAATCCTCGAAGGTGACACAACTCCCCCTTTCAGGACCTATTCTCCCTCTCCCCAACTCCCACTCTCACTTTGCAAACAGCGACGGCTCCCCCAACTGATTTAATGGCATAGCTCCAGGCAAGTCAATGGACATCACCCTCCTCAACAGATTCGAGATCCTCAACTCCTCTCCTTCGGTCGTCGTCCAGGAGAACCTCCTTCCCGACAAGACCCCGCTCGCAGAAGGGGATCAGACCGTCGAAGGGCTATCCATCGTCGATTCAGGCAATGCAGGGGAGAATCAGTTGGCGCGGATTATCTACCCTGTCCTAGCTGATTTACCCATCCCTCCCCCACTAGCCAAGGTCGTACAGTCATTAGGCCTTGACTCTGAGGCCAGAATCTGACAAGCCCAGGATGCCGATTTTCTGGACCCCAATAGCCCCCTCTGCGCTCTGGCCGAGATCGAGACAGAACTCGTCTCCTCTCCGGAGGAGAAAATAGGTACCACAACTCCAAGCCACCTCGACTCGACGGTAGCCTTCGCTGTAGTAACCCAAAGAGCTCCCAAAATCTCCCAAACCAAGAAGAAAAAGAAACAAGCTCAAGAGCCCTCGGCCATGACCACTCGGTCAGCCACTAAGCTCAACCCCACCCCCACCCGCAATCCTCTAAATGCTTAACATACTAGCATGGAATGTCAGAGGGCTGGCCAATAAACCAACCATGAGGAGATTAATCAGCCTCAACAAAATCTACCGGATCGACATTATAGTTATCATCGAACCCAAAATCCCACAGAGAAAACTCAAATCCATCCAACTTCAGCTCGGGTTCCCGAACGCCATTGCTGGGTGTCATGACATCTGGATCCTCTTCTCCGACGAATGCCTCTTCGGTTCCATCCTCGACTCCGACCAGGCGCTCTATCCTACTGGATGGAACACCCCTCTCTCACTTCCCGATCCCTCATTTCTGCAGTTTACGGCAGCTGCGACTTCGTCGAGCGCATGCAGCTCTAGAACACCCTACTGGACACCCACAGCTCCCTCAACAACCTCCCGTGGCTCTGTCTTGGGGACTTTAACATGATCTTGCACAAAGAGGAAAAATTGGAGGGGGGGAGGGGGGGCGCCCTCCCCACCAACCGGCCATGAACGACTTCAACTCCTTTATATTCCAGGCCCACTTGTTCCCCCTCCCCTACTCCGGTAGCACCTTCACCTGGTGTAACATGTAGAAAGGAGCTCGTCGACAATATTCCTACCTGGACCGTGCTCTCGTCGACAACGGTGGTCCGACATGAATCTCATCTCCACCTCTCATACCTTAACTCCACCGAATCCAACAACTCTTCTCTCCTTATTGAGGTCAACAACAACTCAAACCTTATTAAAAAACCTTTCAGATTCTTGGACTTCTGGAGACACCACCCATAATTCCAGAACATCGTAACCTCCGCCTGGAATTCGTCGAGCAACCCAGACCCCCTAGTTAGAGTGCCGTTAAACTCAAGGTGACCAGGGACGCCCTTGCTTCCTGGAACAAACTCGCTTTTGGCAACATCTTCTAAGAGGTTAAGGCAGCAGAAGATGACGTCACTCGAGCTGAGACTCGGTTCGCCGTGGATAGTTCTACAGAAGTCCGTGCCGCGCTCAACCTCACCAAGGCTATCCTCAAATCCTGCCTGAAAGTGGAGACAGAATTTTAGAAGCAGAAAGCCAGGGTGACTTGGGACATCGAGGGTGACAGAAACTCCGCTTTCTTTCATGCCTGCATCAAGGGCCGCAGGCATCAACTCAACCTACATCAAATCTCCAACGATAACGACACCTTAGTCAAAGATCAACGGAGCATCCAAGCGGCTGCCGCTAACTTCTACTCCAAATTATTCACCAAATAAGTTGTCGCCAAGGATGAGGTTTTTCTGGCTAAGGTCCCTCTTTTAATCGACGAGCGGGATAACGTGCAGCTATTAATTCCTCCATCTGCGGATGAAGTCAAGTTCGCGGTCTGGGCCCTTGACGAACACAGTGTCCCCGGTCCCGACGAATTTTTTGGGGTTTTCTTCTGGTCCTGTTGGGATATCATTGAGACAGACGTGCACGAGGCCGCAACTGCCTTCTTTCAAGGCGCTTGCTATCCTAAATCCTTATCGCGAGCTAACCTCACCTTAATCCCCAAAAAAGATAATCTGGAGACCTTTAAAAATTTTAGGCCGATCAGCTTATGCACCTTCACCAATAAAATTATTTTCTAGATCATCGCCACCCGTATGTCCCATCTCCTTTCCAAGATTATATTCGAGGAGCAAAGTGGCTTTGTCCCAGGACAGAACATCACAAACAATATCCTTCTCGTTCAGGAAATGATAACCTACATGAAATTACCGTCCATGGAGGGTAACTTAGCCATCAAACTCGATATGGAAAAGGCATACGACCACCTGCACTGGCAATTCATGATATGGGTTCTCAGGACCTTCAATTTTTTCGAAACCTGGATCGACATCATCTTCAGATCCATAAGCAACTCATGGTTCTCCACTGTCATCAATGGGCAAGCGGACGGCTTCTTTAAATCTAGCCGCGGAGTTCGTCAAGGAGACCCTCTATCCTCCACCATCTTCATCATTACCGTCGAAGCTCTCAGTAGAAACCTGAACAACATGGCTAACATCTCCAAATTTCACCACTTTCATACCACCGTCGGCTGTCCTTTAATCACTCACCTGGCCTATGTCGATGACATCCTCATCTTCTCCTCCGATGATGTCGGATCAGTGGAGGTGGTCAGTAGCATCCTTGAGAAATATACCAGATGTTCCGGACAACGGATCAACCACGACAAAAGTGTCATCTATACCCATCACAAAGCCGATAGGAGCCACTCAGCCACTCTCACCCATCTCACCTTCTTCTCTACCACATACCCTCCGTTCACCTACCTAGGCTGCCCTCTGGTTTACGACAGATCTAATTCGGGCATCTTCGTTGGGCTTGTAAACAAGGCGAGAAAGAAGATCGAGGGATGGCACAACGCGACCCTCTCTCCAGGCGAAAAAATGATCCTCATCAAATACGTTCTATCCTCCAGCCCCATCTATACCCTGGCCGTTTGCTCCCCCCTTCGAAGGTTCTATCCTCCTTAGAGGCCCTCTTCGCCAACTTCTTCTAGGGTCATCTCGATGGTAAGAATAAGCACCACTGGGCCAGCTGGGATACGATGGCCAAACCTATCGACGAGGGGGGTCTCGGCTTCATCAAATTATCACACATCGTGGACGCATGCTCTATGAAATTGTGGTGGAAGCTGAGATCGAATAACTCTATCTAGACGCGGTTCATGAAATCTAGATACTTCAAACATGCTCACCCCGCAACGGCCGTCGCCAACAATCGATCCTCTTCATCGTGGCACCGTATTCTTTATGGCCGTCACCTAGCTGAACCCCTTATCCACTTACAGCTTGGCAATGGCAACTCATCGCCTTGCCACGAATGCTGGATCGGTAATACGGTCTGCCAACTTTCAAATGCCCCCCTAACTGCACGATCTAGGATCTTTGGAACCCCACCTCGGGTTGGAGGTGGGAGCGGATCAGAGATTGGATGGGACCGGACGCGCCGACCGAGCTTGCCGCCGTGGACGTACAGATCAACGATCTCCCGGACGTCTTGATTTGGGCCTCCACAGCCGAAGGTTCGTTCACGATGGCCTCTGCCAGGCGCGAGGTGGAGGGCGCCGGCATGCCGTCTCCACTGATCGCTCTATTTTGGCAATCATGCATCCCCAACAAATGGTCTTTTCTGATCTGGAGAGCCCAGCGCAGGAAGCTTCCTACCGACGATTCCCTCACCACCATCAACTTCAGACTTGCGTCTAGCTGCCACTGCTGCACATCACACAAGTCAGAAACGGCTGAGCATATCCTGCTCTCCGGAGATCTAGCTACTCAGATTTGGAGTGACCTATATCATCGTTACGGGAAGTGGCATCGACCCGGGGGCTTCAACGATCTCCTGGCCAACTGGGGCGGTTTCCATGGCCATCAGATCGCCGCAGCCACTGGAATTTGGATACTCTGGAAGAACAGGAACAAATTCAGGTATGATCGCCAATACAACCCATTACAACTGATCCGAGAAGTCCTCCGACAAATTCTTAAACTCAGGTCTCATTGCACCCACTCTACGGAACAATTTTGGCAGGCTCTGCTCTAGCCACGGGTACCGATTACCCTCCGGTGTTCGGATAAGGCTTGGCGCGCTTACTTGTATAGGCTTCGGCATTTTGCGCCTGATACATCAATAAAAGTCCTTTCGCTCAAATATATATATATATATATATATATATATATATATATTTTAATATATATATATATACTATTGTTAGCTATATAAACATTCTCTCTATATATTGTAGTAGTTGCTTATAAATATATATATATATATATATATATATATATATATATATATATATATATATATATATAAAATATATATATATATACTATTGTTAGCTATATAAACATTCTCTCTATATATTATAGTAGTTGCTTAGTTCATTTGGTTACATAATGTAATTTTTAATTAAGTCGCCATGGGTACAAATCTTGCTAGCAATGTTATTTTTTATTTTTTATATAAATTCTATTTGATGCTCATCTTATGTTTATAGACGCACAATTTGTTATGTTTGAAGACGCACAATGGATCCAATCAACTACAACCGAGAACACACACTTTGTTATGTTTAAAGACGCACAATGGATGTAATCAACCAATGATCCAACAAATGAAACACTTACCACCCTGCTACCTAAGGCCAAACAAGAAGAAACACTTATATTATGGTGGATACGTGCACTGAGACAAGTCCCAACCTTGATCTATTGAATAAATAAAAATTTGTAAGTGCAATTATGTCGACTTTCTTGTCCAAAGAGTAGATCCCTTGCACTTCTCAAGAAATAGCTACAAGATACTCTCGATACCCCAACCCCTTACAAAGTGCAGTCACCCAATAATGATTTTCCACAGTTCAATTTTAACGATCTCCCCGACGAAGTAGACGACACCCAAACAGAAAAACCCTTCCTCTTTCTTGAAGCGTAAAATCCAAGTGTCATAGATCTCCTAGAATTGATGGTGTCTCTTTGAACCGTAGAAGAACATATTTAAAAATCTCACCTTGGCCTTCTATTTGTAGATTTATAATAGGGACTACAAAAACTGAAGGTTAGTTACTAAACTAGCCCAACAAATGCGATCGACTCCTTAAAATTCAATTAAAATGACCAAAATAACCCAAACTTGTGATCTCACTCAGAATCGGTATATCGACCTAGCCCTACTGGAATATCGAGTGAGCACATAGAAAGACTCATTTAGGTACTAGAAAATCTGATACACCGGTTAGGCACATCATGTATACATGTGTTGTTGCTTTAGCTAGAATTGGACCCCGATCGTCGGTATTGCTCTGTCAGTTCTTCGTGCATCCTATGCCACCGACTCCATGACGCTTCAGACTTCCTACACTCTCCACATCGGATTGGAAAGTCAACAAACTTATCATCCAATATGATGAGAGGGTGTTGGCCTCGTGGCTCCTTAATCGGACTCTATGTCTATCGCCCTGCACAAAGTTCTTGGTCTATGGCTTCATCGACCCGCATTTCCCGGGTTGCTCCACATCTTTTGTCATCTCTAGTTGCTAGAGCACCATGTCATTTCTCATTTCCATATGTAGAATCTCAAGAATCGGTGGGATCTCCCCATGATTTATGGCTCAACCAAGATCGAAATCCCTAACCACTAGCCTTATTACAAGTCTTAGCTGCGTGCTATTAACTTCCATTTTAGACCTAAAAGTGGTTCGATTCCGAATAGCTTTTACACCACCTTGGTTGTACTGACCAAGCGAATGGTAATATTCTCTAGAGGTTCAAGCTCCTATCATGTTCAATATGAAAGCTTCCTCATACATTCGCATCCTCGAGCAGGGGGTTCATGCATGATGCATGTCGTTGAAGACCCACAACTCCCCTAGAAACACACAAATAGATATGTAACCATTGAGTCATCTTCACATTATTATATATTTTGCTTTGAACTATTAAAACTAACATCACTCTAATAAATATTGATACCCCTCTCTATGTCAAACTCTGTCACGATCCGCACCCTAGAGTAAGGGCACGAGATGTGGGTACGTCCAGCCTACGCCGCAGTATCGGCAGTAGAACACTGTCCTAGGTCAAACATCTAACAGTATAAAGGTACCTGTACAGTATATACACTCCGAATGGAGGTGACATAACAAGATACAGTCTCAATCACATCTAAGGCAGAATGAAGATAGAAAGATAGATAGATAAATATAGAAATGAAAAGATCCATAGAATAAAATCAGAGAAGTCTAAGTGTCTAAAGATATAACAAATCCACAAAATCCTAATTATCATAATACAGTCATCCAGAATGAAAATATAAGGAAAATATCCAAGTCTAGTGGAGTGTCGTCCACAGCTAAAGGATCCTGCTACTGGTCTAAGTCTGTACTGTCATCTAGGGTAGCCCCATAATAAGTGGGACAGCATGTCTCGTCCTCATCCTCTGTAATATTTCAACATGTCCAGTCAGGACATGAACGAGCACAATACATCTCAACAAGTCATAGCAGGAAAGGAAATATAATCATGCTAGAGAATAAATTATAGAAAACTGAAGAATAGCATAATGTAAGAGAGAGACAATAAGTAAATATCTATGATATATAAAAGAGAGACAGTGCTAGTGATTCAGAGTATAAGATGAACATGTGAATGGCTTAGGACTGATTCATGACTACACTAAGAGTGATTCATGACTATACTACTTTGGATATTATTCACATGACCATTCATACTCTCCCATACCCCAATCAATACACAAGGATCCAATCAAGTTACGTTAAGATTCATGACTAAACTACTTGAACCGTATAGGGTAATTCATGAATTGATTCGTGAAAGCTCGGTGATCATGAGAGTACATGAGTAACTAGCTGATTCCCGAAGATTCATGATAATAGAAACAAGAGATACATGATGTAAGTAAAACACACGAGACAAGAGTATCTGATGCTCCCGAGAGGGATAACATCTCATGAAAGGATCCATATAGTACTAATCTGTGTTACCAACGTGTCAGCATCAAGTAGAATAATCTAAAGCAGGAAAAATAATCTAAAACAAGATATGAAATGATCAGAGAATGTACTCGCCTGGTATCCTGAATGTTCGAAGCTAATATACTGTCACATGAGTGGTGTATGTCTCATATAGAACAGTACAAGTCACAACAAGTCCAAAATGGTAATATGAAGTCCTACTATGTATTATTCATGATTCTAGGTCAATCTAGACCAAGGTCAACTCTTGGTCAACTTTGGTCAACTCTAGAAGTCAAACTAGGTCAACTAGGGCTAACCAAGTCTAAACTAGTCAAATTAGCCTATGCTAGTCTAACTAGGTCTTAACCAAGGCTATACAAGTCTACAAACCAACACACATACCTATAAACATATGTATATACAACACTATATACATTATCCATATCATATCAATATGCATATTTACATCTATACATTTATAGGCATATACATTCACTACATATATATACATTATATATAGTGAGATAGAAAGAGAGTGAAAGAGTGTCAAGTATGGTATTGTGCAATAGGCAATGTATGTGTTAGGTATTTTTTGTGTGTGTGTAAATGAATAAACCATGTGTGTGTGTGTAAGAGGAGTGAACCAATGTGTCATCATAGGAAAACAGTGATAGGTTGAAGGGATGTGTGTGTGCTGAAATTTTAGTTTTGTGTGTGTGAGTGTGCTATGAGAGGGTGAGCTATGTGTGTAGGTTAAAGGGTTTTATGTGTGTGATTGTAACATGTGGGGAATTCTGGAAATCAGAATGTGTGTGTATGTGTTGAGGGGTATGAGGAAATAAACAGGAACAGTGATAGGTTTCATGGACATTGGGTGTGTGAGAGTTAATTTCAGATTGTATGTATGTGTTGTGAGTGAATGTTTGTGTGTGTGAGTGTGAGAGTGTGAGAGAAAACAGTGACATTGGTTTCAGGATTTTGTGAATGAGTGGCTGTGTGTGTATGAGTGAACCTGGAATTAAGTGATATGTGTGTGTGCAATGTGTGTGAGTGTTGAGTTAAACTCATGTGTGTGAGTAATTGCTGATTTGTGTGTGACAGTTAAATAGGAGATCAAACCCAGGTTTCAGTTTTCCTGAAACTTGACAGGAAACCTCCAACCCAAATCGATGATTCCTTAGCCTTAGTACAAAACAAAGTGACCTATCAATCATTCATTAGTTAACAATTATGTGGGTGAACTAATTTACTCAATTAATCATCAGTAAAATAGGAAAAATGAAAATAAATTTCAGAAATGAACATTCAGTCAAAGAGTATCAGTGAGTATCAGTCCCATAGGGAATTCGAATTTTCGAATTCAAAACTCCATTAAAATGACAAATAAAGGGTTGGTACTTAAAGTCACACGTGTGAGGATACTATGGGGTGCATTCGTGTCCAAGAATTGGACACGAATCGTGTCAAAAATAACACACGAACACAATACCCGACAGTACACAAATAATCATCGTGCATGCGTGCACGTGCATCCAACATGCGACACACGACACGACACGACTCTTGTTCGTGTCCAGTGGTACGCCTAGGGTAGGTCTAAGACTGACACACCCTGAAACGAGTCCTCGTGACACACAGATACGACACGACACGCATGTCAGCCGTGCCTGTGCACGTGCACAGCAGCCCGTACGCGACAGCGCGCGGCCAGTGCAACCGCGATTTCTCCACGTGTAGTGCACGAGACGCTCCCAAATTTTGGGAGCTTGGTGGCAGACACTGCCCCAAGATTCCTACAAAAATTTAGGACACGACGTGTCCTGTATCCTGAGATACAGGGCCCGTGATGCAGGACACGGCCTACGGGCTCGTGCTGCGTGTCTAAGTGAAAATACCACACAAATGGACACGAAACACCCTACCACCTTCATAAAAATTAATACATTCACCTAGATCTACAAATCCATGCAATTACATTTCACAAATACGAAAATCAATTCCTACGTGGCATTTCTACAAACACCTACAATACCAATACGATACGTGTCCGATACGGACACGAAATGGACACAAATTGTGCCCAAATCTCGTGGGCAGTCAGGTAACCCCTAAACCTAACCTTATATGCAAAGAAATTAGAAAAAAAATAAGGGTTTAGATAGTTTACCTATTGAGTATCAAAACTCAAGAAAAGCTTCAAAGATGGGAATCCAAATGGCAACTCCAATTCTCCAAATGGCACACAAACTGAGGTGATCCTCAAAAATCAGTAAAAAATATAAATTAGATCCTATTGCAAAAGACTAGGGTCAAAAAGGAGTTAAAATGAATTAAATTGGATTTTAGAGCATAGGGGAAAATACCTCTCCTCCAAAATTAGGGCAAACTTAAAAAGATACAAGAACACCCTAAGAGATTACTTATAGGCAAAGAAAAACCTAATAGTGGCTGCTATGGTTGGGTTAGAATTGGTTTTGGGCTTAAGTCATGGGCCAATGGCTTAATCACTAGTCTTTAAATTGGTAAGTCATAAGTCATTGACTTAAGTCACTAGTCTTTAACTAATTTCACTAAAACTAATCCTTCTTCCTTTTAAACTAATTTCTAATTACTAAAAGTAGGTTAACTAGAGTTAGACTAGGGTCACCAACTAGGGTTAGCTCCTAGGTTAGGCTCCAAAGTCCTAGTCAAGTCTAGATTAACCCTTAACCAAAAATCATATAAATTCTAATAAATCTCAATAATTCATAATAATTCCAAATAATTTCCAAAAGTTCAAAATGACCAAACTACCCCCATGCTCAAAAGTAAAAATAATTATCCTAATGCCATATCACTAGTCTTTAAATTGGTAAATCACAAGTCATGGTTTTAAATAATTTTTAAAATAATCAAAAATCACCAAAAATTCATATCATGATTGAAATATCATTAATAAAGAATTAAAATTACAAAATTTTAAAATTACCCTCATTTAGAAAATTGGGTGTTACAAGTCTACCCTCAGAAAAATTTCGTCCTCGAAATTAAGATGGTAGTACTCCTTCTAGGTCAACATAGTCAAGGGTCAAATACTTAGGAGTTTACCTATGCTAGCTATCTAGGTGTTGGCAACTAGAGACTAGCAAAAGAAAACTCTATAATAGAATAACTCTTAACTTCCCAAATCCTATCAAGTCACATATAACTAGGTGCCCATAATCTAAGCACACAATCTCAAATACCACATAATACATAAGCTCAGGAACAACAACCCAACACATATATCCTAAGTATATCATCTATATATATATATAACTGATCATCATGGGTTTAAGTATACTAAACTTAAAGGGACTGAAACAATGCTTAGAATTAGGCAAAGGATGAATGGTCTGAATCATCAGTGCAGGCAAAAGGGAATGATGCTAAGGAGACTGAATCATAGCTAAAGAACAAGACATTTAGGTCCACTTGTTAAGTCAAGGTAAAAGAAAACCTATATGGTGACTGAAACATGCCTCTAGATCAACCTGGCCTCTCCTCTCTATTGGCTAAATTAACTACATGCAGGACAGTGGTCTAAAAGAAATAAACCAAACTGGTGTACAGGAAATGCAATAGGCAGTATACTACAATGAGTGCAGGCCACATATCAAATAAAAATACCTTACATGTACATACAAACTATATATATAACTCTCATCACCTCAACTCTACTTAAGGTCTAATAACAAACACTCCCTACCACATGCCTATCACTCCAATGAAGGGGGTTAGATACTGTAGGGTATATTGGGATAGAACGATGAACTGTCCCAAGTGGTGAGTGCAGTGAACAACTTGGAATAGTATGAACCGAGGGAACAAGGTCTCTAATGAAGGGGGTCTGTACACTGCCTGTAAAGGTTGATCAACACGACTGAACTCATCACAAGGAGAACCTAACTAAAATAGAAAACTGAACCAAATATAGGCTAAACAACATGTCAAGACCCTATACAACAATGGCCTATAGATACCGACCAACCCATATCCCATATGCCAATCTCATCTGCAATATATCTATGTATATAGACTTCTCAGTCTTAGGTAAAACTACAACTACCCCCAAGGAAAGGCTCTGGTCACGGTGCTCTACTGGAAGGGTAAGGGAAAATAATAAATCATCAAGGTTGTAAGGCATACTAACATCCTATATGAAATCGGTAGGCATTATAAATAATAAGGGAAATCATCTACAGGGGTTATTATTCTAATATCAAGGCTAACTACCATCTCTTTGGTATAGACACCCTACAAATCTTCATATCACTACAATATGAAAGATCTACATATGAATAAGTTCTACAAAACTAAAGTATCCCTACTCCTAAGTTATTGATGATGGAATACAATTTTATAACAACAGAAGGAAATGATAGAGATGATTTGTTTAAAAACCTTCTCAAGATAAAATCTGATAATCATATGTGTCTGTCCAAAATCATGTTACTCAGAGTCTTCGTCATGCTAGTAAGCAAGGCTACGATAATAACAGAGTCCTTGACCAAAGCACATACTTCTAGAATCATGGTATTTAAAATTTTTGTATTGCCGCATGCTTGGCAGCGAAAACCTTAAATTTCCACACCCGAGAAATATGTCATAAATCTGACTATATGTCCTCACTATGCCAGCTAACACGACTATCGAAGATTCTTGATTCCATAACTGGGTGACCTAGCCCATATGATTCATCTCAGAAGAAAATCAAACATAACACAAAAATAACAGGACAAAATTGATCAATCAACAAGGAACAAAGGGAATCGAAATTTTAAGGCAGTTATAAGAGGCAATTTCGGAATTGGAATAAAAAGAATGGAACCTGCAACTAGATCTCTAATGGCCTGAGCATCCTCGACTGTCCCGACGAAAGCTCGCCCCTGCTGGCCTCCCCTGGCCTGCTGCTGATGCTGCAGGTACCTCTGCTGCTGAGTCGGTATGGGTAATCCCTTCTGTTGGCCTACCGGAGCCCTAGCTCCTGCTCGCTGATCTGTCCGTCCAGATGACTTAGGACACTCTCTCAGTCGATGATCGGATCCTCCGCAAAGTAAATATCTGCCCAGCCTCTTCCGATATTCGCCTCAATCGTGCCCTGGTCTCTTGTAGAAAGGACAAATAATAACAAGCTACTGTCCCGGGATCTGCTGCTGCCTCTGAGGCTGCTGCGCCTGCTGAAAGGGTACACTGTCCTGAAACTGCTGGTGCTGAAGGTAGAGCCTCGGCTGCTGATACTGCTGCTGAAACTGTAGGGTTGGCATCTTGGCCGGGCCGGCACTGCCACTAGCTCCCTCAAAAAGAGGTAAAATGGGACAATCTATCTTCTGGTGGGCACCTGACCCACAGAAATAGCAAACCTTCAACCTCTTCCTGCACTGCTCCCAGATGTGTCCCGGCTTCTTGCAGTAGGAACAACTGATCGCCTTCGGGTCCTGACCCCGATACTGATGCTGCACCTGCTGAACTCCCACTGGTGTCTGCGTCTGCTGAATCTGTACATGAGGCCTCTTGGCCTGGCCTCCGCTGCTGCTGGTATCGTGAGCGTCCCGTCCCCTCTTAAACAATTGTTACCGCTGAGTTTCCCTATCTGCTGGAAGAAGGAGAACAACCGTGCCACGTCCTCTGGTCCTGATGGTGACTGCTGCTGATACGTATACGGAATGATGGGGGAAGACCTTCGGACATGTGGAGGTGCACTCCCAAAAGCTGCAGATGCTCCTATATGAGCAGAAATAGGGGGTGCTGTGGTTCCAGCATCCACAATCGGGCAAAGGGTGGTAGGCCTCTCGCCAGCGTCTGCTGGGCCAGAGCGATACGATCGTGTCTCTATCACCATCCTGGAGACAGATCAAACAAGAAATCAATGTTGAGATAGAAACGGTAATTCAAGGGAGGACAATTATTCAAGGAAGTATCAGGAATTTAGATGGCAGGAATCCAGTTGTGAGTTTTTTCTAATGTGATTGAGTACCTCAAAATAATCCTAATCCTACTGCAGGCTGTAGTGGTACTCTAGTTCGAATACCACTACATAGACTCGGCCTACATGGGCCACCACTAAAAACGTGTCACGACCCGCACCCTAGAGTAAGGGCACGAGATGTGGGTACGTCCAGCCTACGTCGTAGTGTCGGTGGTAGAACGCTGTCCTAGGTCAAACATCTAACAGTATAAAGGTACCTGTACAGTATATACACTCCGAATGGAGGTGACATAACAAGATACAGTCTCAATCACATCTAAGGCAGAATGAAGATAGAAAGATAGATAGATAAATACTGAAATAAAAAGATCCACAGAATACAATCAGAGAAGTCTATGTGTCTAAAGATATAACAAATCCACAAAATCCTAATTATCATAATACAGTCATCCAGAATAAAAATATAAGGAAAACATCCTAGTCTAGTGGAGTGTCGTCCACAGCTAAAGGATCCTGCTGCTGGTCCAAGTCTGTACTATCATCTAGGGTAGCCCCATAATAAGTGGAACAGCATGCCTCGTCCTCATCCTCTGTAATATTTCAACAGGTCCAGTCAGGGCAGGAGTAAGCACAATACATCTCAACAAGTCATAGCAGGAAAGGAAATATAATCATGCTAGAGAATAAAATACAGAAAACTGAAGAATAGCATAATGTAAGAGAGAGACAGTAAGTAAACATCTATGATATATAAAAGAGAGACAGTGCTAGTGATTCAGAGTACAAGATGAACATGTGAATGACTTAGGACTGATTCATGAATACACTAAGTGTGATTCATGACTATACTACTTTGGATATTATTCACATGACCATTCATACTCCTCTGTACCCTAATTAATACACAAGGATCCAGTCAAGTTACGTTAAGATTCGTGACTAAATTACTTGACCCGTATAGGGTGATTCATGAATTGATTCGTGAAGGCTCGGTGATCATGAGAGTACATGAGTCACTAGCTGATTTCTGAAGATTCATGATAATAGAAGCAAGAGATACATGATGTAAGTGAAACACACGAGATAAGAGTATCTGATGCTCCCGAGAGGGATAACATCTCATGAAAGGATCATATAGTACTAATCCGTGTTACCAACGTGTCAGCATCAAGTAGAATAATCTAAAGCAGGAAAAATAATCCTAAACAAGATATGAAATGATCAGAGAATATACTCGCCTGGTATCCTGAATGTCCGAAGATAATATACTGTCCGAGGAGTGGTGTCTGTCTCCTATAGAACAGTACAAGTCACAACAAGTCCAAAATGGTAATATGAAGTCCTACTATGCATTATACATGATTCTAGGTCAATCTAGACCAAGGTCAACTTTTGGTCAACTTTGGTCAACTCTAGAAGTCAAACTAGGTCAACTAGGGCTAACCAAGTCTAAACTAGTCAAATTAGCCTATGCTAGTCTAACTAGGTCTTAACCAAGGCTATACAAATCTACAAACCAACACACATACCTATACACATATGTATATACAACACTATATACATTATCCATATCATATCAATATACATATTTACATCTATATATTTATAGGCATATACATTCACTACATATATATACATTATATATAGTGAGATAGAAAGAAAGTGAAAGAGTGTCAAGTGTGGTATTGTGCAATAGGCAATGTGTGTGTTAGGTATTTTGTGTGTGTGTGTAATTGACTAAACCATGTGTGTGTGTGTAAGAGGAGTGAACCAATGTGTCATCATAGGAAAACAGTGATAGGTTGAAGGGATGTGTGTGTGTGCTGAAATTTCAGTTTTGTGTGTGTGAGTGTGCTATGAGAGGGTGAGCTATGTGTGTAGGTTAAAGGGTTTTGTGTGTGTGATTGTAACATATGTGGAATTTTGGAAATCAAAATGTGTGTGTATGTGTTGAGGGGTGTGAGGAAATAATCAGGAACAGTGATAGGTTTTATGGACATTGGGTGTGTGAGAGTTAATTTTAGATTGTGTGTATGTGTTGTGAGTGAATGTTTGTGTGTATGAGTGTGAGAGTGTGAGAGAAAACAGTGACATTGGTTTCAGGATTTTGTGAACGAGTGACTGTGTGTGTATGAGTGAACCTAGAATTTAGTGATATGTGTGTGTGCAATGTGTGTGAGTGTTGAGTTAAACTCATGTGTGTGAGTAATTGCTGATTTGTGTGTGACAGTTAAATAGGAGATCAAACCCAGGTTTCAGTTTTCCTGAAACTTGACAGGAAACCCCCAACCCAAATCGATGATTCCTTAGCCTTAGTACAAAACAAAGTGACCTATCAATCATTCATTAGTTAACAATTATGTGGGTGAACTAATTTACTCAATTAATCATCAGTAAAACATGAAAAACGAAAATAAATTTCAGAAATAAACATTCAGTCAAAGAGTATCAGTGAGTATCAGTCCCATAGGGAATTCGAATTTTCGAATTCAAAACTCATCAAAATGACAAATAAAGGGTTGGTACTTAAAGTCATACGTGTGAGGATACTAGGGGGTGCATTTGTGTCCAAGAATTGGACACGAATCGTGTCCAAAATAACACACCAACACAATACTCGACAGTGCACAAATAATCGTCGTGTACGCGTGTACGTGCATCCAACACGCGACACACGACACGACATGACTCGTGTTCGTGTCCAGTGGTGCGCCTAGGGTAGGTCTAGGACTGACACACCCTAAAACGAGTCCTTGTGACACACAGACACGATACGACACGCGTGTCAGCCGTGCCTGTGCACGTGCACAGCAGCCCGCGCGCGACAGCACGCGGCCAGTGCAACCGCGATTTCTCCACGTGTAGTGCACGAGACGCTCCCAAATTTTGGGAGCGTGGTGGCAGACACTGCCCCAAGATTCCCACAAAAATTCAGGACACGATGTGTCCTGTATCCTGAGATACAGGGCCCGTGATGCGGGACACGGTCTACGGGCTCGTGCTCGTGTCCAAGTGAAAATACCCGACACAAATGGACACGAAACACCCTACCACCTTCACAAAAATTAATACACTCACCTAAATCTACAAATCCATGCAATTACATTTCAAAAATACGAAAATCAATTCCTATGTGGCATTTCTACAAACACCTACAATACTAATACGATACGTGTCCGATACGGACACGAAATGGACACAAATTATGGCCAAATCTCGTGGGCAGTTAGGTAACCCCTAAACCTAACCTTATATGCAAAGAAATCAGGAAGAAACAAGGGTTTAGATAGTTTACCTATTGAGTATCAAAACTCAAAAAAAGCTTCAAAGAAGGGATTCCAAATGGCAACTCCAATTCTCCAAATAGCACACAAACTTAGGTGATCCTCAAAAATCAGTAAACAAACATAAATTAGATCCTATTGCAAAAGACTAGGGTCAAAAATGAGTTAAAATGAATTAAATGAGATTTTAGAGCATGGGGGAAAATACCTCTCCTCCAAAATTAGGGCAAACTTAAAAAGAGGCAAGAACACCCTAAGAGATTACTTATAGGCAAAGGGAAACCTAATAATGGCTGCCATGGTTGGGTTAGAATTGGTTTTGGGCTTAAGTCATGGTCCTATGGCTTAATCACTAGTCTTTAAATTGGAAAGTCACAAGTCATTGACTTAAGTCACTAGTCTTTAACTAATTTCACTAAAACTAATCATTCTTCCTTTTAAACTAATTTCTAATTACTAAAGTAGGTTAACTAGAGTTAGACTAGGGTCACCAACTAGGGTTAGCTCCTAGGTTAGGCTCCAAAGTCAACACTAGTCAAGTCTAGATTAACCCTTAATTAAATTATACCAAAAATCGTATAAATTCTAATAAATCTCAATAATTCGTAATAATTCCAAATAATTTTCAAAAGTTCAAAATGACCAAAATACCCCCATGCTCAAAAGTAAAAATAATTATCCTAATGCCATATCACTAGTCTTTAAATTGGTAAATCACAAGTCATGGTTTTAAATAATTTTTAAAATAATCAAAAATTACCAAAAAATTCATATCATGATTTAAATATCATTAATAAAGGATTAAAATTACAAAATTTCAAAATTACCCTCATTTATAAAACTGGGTGTTACAAACTCATATTCAGATAAAATTTTACTTGGAGATGGACTAACTGTCATGGAAACAACAATTTGATCATCAAGATCCGACATACCCCCATTTTTGCTTTCCTATTGCAAACTGAATCTTTTATTCCCCTAAAATCTTCTTAAAGGTTAGAACCCAAACAAAAACCCTAACTCTCCAAATTCGCCCTTTTCCAATTCCACCACCATATTTACCTCACTCCACCACCAATACATACCTCGCCGGTGAACCACCTCTGCTTGAGCCAGCATCACCGCTGGCGACCATTGAGCCTCCGTGCAGATCCAGAGCAGCGCTTGACCGTGCCTTTCTAAGCCATCCGCGATTTCATCCCGCCTTCCTCCAGATCCCGCTGGACCGCTGCCACCAATAGCACCGATCATCTTTCCCTGACCATCGCGCACCATGCTACCAAGGTCTGCTGACCACGCTAACCACTGCCACTCGACGCCTTCCCTGTGTGGCGGAGCAACCGCGCCTCGATGCTAGCACCGCTGTCGAAACCCTAAGTAAGCACAGCCTCCTCCTTCTTCTCTATTTCTCTATCCTGTGTTTGTCTCTCTCTTCAACAAAGAGTTAGAGGTAGGGAATGAGTGATTATGGGCCGGGTATGGTATATGGGTGAGTTTTGATTTGGGATGTAGGTTTTGCTTAGGAATTCTTGATAGGTTTGTCTAAAACCAGAGCCCAATAATGGGATTAGGTTTTTTGGGTTATGGATTTTTACAGTTTTGGGTTGGTTAGTTTGTGTTGTAAGCTAATTGTTAGTTTTGTTTGGTTTTAATGTTTGAGTTTTACTTTTGGGCTTAATAATTAATATGGGCTTTGGGCTCACTAGTTTTATTAGAATTATTGTGGGTTTATATAAATATATGTACAAGATTTTGGGCTTTTTGGTATTGTATATGTATTTTAACCTTTTATACATGCTATATAGTTCATGGAGTTTATATATATAGTTCATGGAGTTTATATATATAGTTGGATATATATAGTTGTATTTTAACCTTTTTTGGTATTGTATATGTATTTTAACCTTTTGGGCTTTTTGGTATTGCATTGTATATGTATTTTAACCTTTTATACATGCTATATATATATATATATATATATATATATATATATATATATATATATATATATATATATATATATATATGCAGCACCAGATTTTGGATTCGGATAGTTGAGGACGGAGCAGAAAAGATGACCATAATAGTTGGATATTTTTCTCTTATTTGTTGTCATTTTGCTTTTTCTGATTATGCATGTTTATTATTGTGTAGATGTTTTTTTTTAAAAAATCTAAGCCTACATTAATAATGGACAACATGGACATAATATCAACTAGTAGAAAAACCCTCATTGTTAAATAACTAAGTGGGAGAGGATATTTATTTAGTATAAATCCTATGGTCTCCATTACTGGTTTATAGGTGATGTAATTATACTTGCGTGTTGGCTTTAGTGCCTTCCTCCATGAGTATAATTATGGATCACTAGTACAAACTTCCTTAGGGATAATTGTAGAAAGTTACCTAGTATGTGTCCACTTCTCCATCTGAAGGAACTCATTACAAGGTAATGGACTTAGTATTAAGTAATGGTATAGACTTAGATACAAATAATGGTATCCTCCCCATCGGAGTCACTGCTATTATTTGTATGAATAGAGCAAGACCAACATATTAATTTTATTTGTCATAAAGTTATGTTGACATGATAGTAAAATTATTAGGTAGTACCTACTTGAACAAAGTTGAATTTGTATACGTCCACACTATCGTGGCATACTAAATTCATGATGTTCAAGGTGTTGGTAAATTTCTATTTAATTAATTCAAAAAGTTTTTGCCCTACATAATTTTTATTTATGTGATTCTCAGGATTTCAAAAATGGGTTCTTTCAGTCCACTTATGGTGATTCATAAAAAAAAACAAACTTACTGGACCTAATTATATTGACTGAAAACGTAATCTAGACATTGTCTTGACTGCTGAGGAGTACAAATATGTACTTGTTGAGGAATGCCCACCTAAGCCTGATGCTAACTCTGATGAAGAGGTCAAAGAGGCTTATAAGAAGTGGAAAAAGGCAGATGAGATGGTGCGGTGTTATATTCTGGCATCTATGTCAAATTTACTGCAACATCAGTATCAGGCCATGGCTACGACTTATGACATGATGTACAACCTCAAGGAACTCTTCGGACATCAGACTAGAGCAGCTAGGCAGTTTGCTATGAAGTGTTTGATGAATACAAAAATGGCTGAGTGTACACCTGTAAAGGATCATGTTCTCAAGATGATGGGTCATCTGAATGAGATGGAGATCCTTGGAGCTGAAATCGATGGGGAATCCCAGGTCGATATTATTCTCGGAACTCTGCCTGAAAGTTTTGACCATTTCTGCCTTAATTACAACATAAACAAAAGGTTGTATAGTTTAGCAGAACTTGCGAAAGAGCTACAGGATGCGGAATCTCTCTTTAGGCAGAGTGGTCATATTTTTGATTCTGAAAAGGCTTCTACTTCTAAGCCAAAAGGCGGTAAGAAGAAGAATAACATTCAAAAATAGGCAAACTCAGCAAAGCAGGGTATGGGACCTCAAGACGCGGTGAAAAAGCCGAAAGACAAATGTTTCAAGTACAAAGGGTCAGGATATTGGAAGACTGATTGTCCACTTCTCAAACAAGGAAACAAAAAGGTATATCTCATTTACTAGTAGTTGAAACATGTTTAGCGGTGTTGTCTAGCGACACCTGGTGTGTAGATACAGGAGCCACTAATCATGTCTGTAATACATTACAGGGGTTCTAGGAAACCAGACGGCTCAGTGATAGAGAGATATGTTTGTTCATGGGTGATGCTACAAAAGTAGTGGTCGTTGCATTAGGAGATGTTACATTATCTTTTGGTAGAAATAAGTCTTTGACATTGAGAGATTGTCTTTATGCACCTTCACTTAGAAGGAATTTAGTTTTTGTTTCTATGTTAGTTAAGGATGGATATTCAGTTTATTTTAATGACAATATTGTTATTAGAAAGAATAAACATTTTATCTGTTCTAGTGCATTAGTTGATAATCTGTTTGTCATTAATCCTATTTCGCCCACAATGCAACTTATGGAAATGAATAATATGTCATCTAACTTAAATAAGAGAAAAGAACCTTCTTGTATGAACTAAACATATCTTTGGCACTTGCAATAGGGACATATTAACCTAAGAACGATTCAAAGACTGGTTGAAGATGGACCTTTGAGTTCATTGGAAGTGGAGGCACTACCAGTCTGTGAATCCTGCTTAGAAGGTAAAATAACCCAAAGGCCTTTTACGGCAAAGGGGTATAGGGCCAAAGATGTGTTAGAATTGGTTCATTTTGATTTGTGTGGACCCATGACTATCCAAGCTAGAGGTGGCTTTGAATATTTTGTCACATTTATTGACGATTATTCAAGGTATGGATATATTTATTTGATGCGCCGTCAGTCAGAGTGCTTTGAAAAATTCAAAGAGTACAAGGCTGAAATAGAGAAACGTCATGGAAAATGTATCAAGTCATTACGATCAGATCGTGGTGGCGAGTACCTCTTTAGAGAGTTTTGGGATTATTTATCAAAGGCTGGGATTACATCCCAATTGACTGCCCCTGGAATGCCCAAGTAGAATGGTGTAGCCGAAAGAATGAATAGAACTCTTATGGAGATGATTAGATCAATGATGAGTTATTCGGATTTACCAGATTCGTTTTGGAGATATGCCTTAGAGACTGCACCTTATATTTTGAACTTGGTTCCTTCTAAGTTGGTACCTCTTACTCCCACAGAGCTGTGGATTGGGCGTAAGCCTAGTTTGAAATATGTTCGCATTTGGGGTAGTCCAGCACATATGCTGAATGGGAAAGCAGATAAGTTGGAATCTCGTACAGAAGTACGCTTATTTGTAGGCTATCCAAGAGGAACGAAAGAAGGTTTATTTTATAGTCCTAAGGATCAGAAGGTCATGGTTAGCACCAATGCCCGATTCTTAGAGGAAGACTATGTGATGAACCAGAAACCAACAAGTAGAGTTGTTCTAGAAGAACTGAGAGGTGAGACACCAAGTACTTCAGTACCAACAGTACAAAAGGATAAATCATAAATAACTGCACAATGTGTCATAAATGTTACACCACAACCGATAGTGTCTCGTCGTAGTGGGAGGGTTGTGATACAACCTGATGGATATATGTTCTTGGAAGAGTCGTCAGACTTCGTCCCTGAGGAACAAAATTATGATCTATGTACTTACAATGAAGCACTCTAAGATAAAGATGCAGAGTCTTGACAAAAAGCAATGATATCTGAAATAAAATCTATGGATTCTAATCAGGTCTGAGAGCTTGTAGAACCACCTGTTGGTGTAAAAGCTATTGGATGCAAGTGGGTCTATAAGAGAAAAAGAGGATCAGACGGTAAGGTTGAAACTTTTAAAGCTCGGCTTGTAGCAAAAGGTTTTACTCAAAGAGAGGGTATCGATTACGAGGAAACCTTTTCTCCAGTAGCCATGCTTAAGTCTATCCAGATTCTTTTATCTATAGTAGCTCATCTCGATTATGAGATTTGGCAAATGGATATCAAGACAACTTTCCTTAATGGAAGTCTTGAGGAAGACATCTATATGAAGCAACCAGACGGGTTCATTGAAAAGGGCCAAGAGCATCTTGTTTGCAAGCTCAAGAAGTTAATTTATGGACTTAAGAAAGCTTCCAGATCTTAGAACATATGTTTGATCAGGTGATAAAATCCTATGGATTTGATCAATGTCAGGATGAATCATGTGTATATAGAAAGTGTGACGGAAATGTGGTGGTGTTCCTAGTACTTTATGTGAATGACATCTTGCTCATTGGAAACAATATGAAGGTATTATCTGATGTAAGGGTATGGTTATCCAAACAGTTTGATATGAAGGACTTGGAAGAAGTAGGTTACATCTTTGGGATCAAAGTTCTACGAGATCGCAAGAAAAGGATGTTGGGCTTATCCCAAGCTTCCTATATCGATACTGTACTAACTCGTTTTAGTATGCAAAATTCTAAGAAAGGTTTCTTACCTTTTAGACATGGAATTTTTCAATCAAAGGAGCAGTGTCCGAGGACCCCTAAAGAGATAGAGAACATGAAAGCAGTTCCTTATGCTTCAGCAGTAGGAAGCTTAATGTATGCAATGCTATGTACGAGACCAGACATCTATTTTGTCGTAGGCATGGTCAGCAGATGTAGTGCCCCGTCCCGTTCAGTTAATCGGAGGAATCAAAATGCTAATGGCGTTCGGACTTAGCCTTACAACGGCTACTTGAAGACATCGCCCGGCCGAGGAGACCGCTCGCTCAGGTGGGGTAGTTTCGGTAAACTTGTCTCATCTTAGCCTTCACATAATAAATCACATGTTTTTAACTTGCACAAGTAGGCTTGATAATAAAAGAGACGAATCCACATAGCTAAGGGAATAATCCCGACGGGTCGAATTGAGTTAGAATATGGAAAGGTCCAACGGTCGGTTTAGAGTTGGTGCACAACGTGCTTTGAAAATGACACTCGGTCCTTCATCCCGTGGCTTGGCAGAAGAAAAGTTGGTCTTCGGTGCAAAAGCTAAGAGTTAGCCTAAGTCATAGGCGTCGCCCGCATAAACGCTTAATAAAGCATGCATGGTTCCACTGCGCAAGGCTTGGCATAGCTGTCCCTCGGGTTAAGTCGTAGGCTTGAGTAAGTTAGGCAAAGTTACGCCGGTCGACCTAAGTCATTCCAAGTGCTGTCCTGCTCATTCTGCGATTGTCAAGTTAAATAGTCCCACGATCCCAAGGCCCGTCATATGAGGTATGACTTGGGCGATAGCGTTGCGTAGAACACGAGTTGGTTTAAGGCACGAGCCACAGTTAGTTCAGTAGAAAGTTAGCCACAGTTTGTCGATACTTAAGAAACACGTTATGTTCAAGTTAAGTGGGAAGGCTATACAGTAGCCGTTCCCAGAGTTTCAAAAAAATGTTAAGTCCAAGCGACGGTTAGTCACTGAGAGGAAATATGTCGGGACTGTAGTTCAGTCACCGAGGCAACCCTGGTTTGGGCTCTGTAAAAGGAGTGTGAAAAGTGGAAGAAGTAAAGCAAAGGAACTATGTGATGATGATGAGACCATGCAATTACGTTAAGTCTAGAAGTTAGCGTAGGAGCATGGTCATGGACAACTTGTCGACAAGGGCGATGGTTTCTTCGAGCGGCAACCAGGGGCCACGGGACCGACTCGGCCTAGGAAGAAACAGGTTATAGCCGAGCAGGGTATGAAGTAACCGGTAATTCGGAGACTTGCATCGGGGATCGCTACCTGTGGTGTAAGGGTCCCGATTGCCAGGCTATGTCCATGATGGCTAGTCAATGCCAGTGACCATTCATGTAGATGTGTCGGCACGGGCGGTAATCCGCGTGTGTGCCTTTGGACTGAGTTGAGTTGAATGTGTATGCTGTTAGAAGACAAAATGTTTGGGCCTAAGATTTGGATAAAACGAAGGCGACGTGCTTCGGCACGAGATGTGGCATCGAGTGTTAAGTCGTTGGCATAGAGTTGCATGAGTTAGGCTTGAGCTGTTGCGAGTTAAGAAGAGAAGGGCCGTAGGACAAGTTGGGTGAAGTTACGTTGAGTTGCTGGGCACAGCCTCGAAATGTGAGGCACGACCACGTTGTCAAAACTAAAGTATAGGCAAAACTAAGCAAGGAGGCACTGCCTTAGAGATATGGAAGCACGAATCGAGTTCATGGCACGACCGAGTCATTACGTCACAGAGTATGGCACGAAAGACAAGTATGAGTCGGTGCGTTGACAATGCAAGCACGAAAAAGGTCTTGAGACAAGGATAAGAAAGTTATCGGTACGATAGCACGGTTATACGAAAATGGAGTCTATCATATAGTTGCGTCTCTGATTATGACCGTAAGGCAAACACGCCTTTATAGATTAACGTTATTGACACGAGAAGGGTCTAAGGCAAAGTATGAGTTAGCATCGTTGTGCAACCACGGGATGGTCCTCAGACACAAGTATGCCAAGGCATCCGTCATAAAACTGATCCTAAGACAAACTAGAAAGACAATTGATAAGAAGGGACTATATTGCACAAAGTAAATCAAACGTGTTGGTTTTGTATGGGTAGGCGAGGAGCTCACTCCACCAGTACAGTTGAGTACTGACACCCACATAGTTTTTATGTACAGGCACAAGTAGAAGTTCGTGGTGTAGAGCTCGCTTGGATGCGTCGAGGCAAGGAGTTCCTTGGCGATTCGAAGCGTGCGGCCGCATGTATTTAAGACTTATACAGGACATAATGTATGGACGTCTCCTTCCGAAGCATCCGCTGGCTAAAGACATGTATTGAGAGATGAGAGAGAACTGAGTGACTTTTAATGTGAGCTTGAGTGAGCTTGAGAGACTTGTAATATTGGCCTTGCGTCCCATTATAACCTTTGTTTCAATATCAATAAAAGAGTGTTTTAAAATGACTTGTATTTTGCTTCAAATTTTGCTGCTATTATTCAATGTCTCTGCTTGGGACATCCGTACGACGACCCCGTCGCAGCCGCTGAAATCGGCCGTTATGGAACCCGCCTTACACGAGCGCAACCTAGCTCGTGCGGCATCATGCCTTAGCGAGGATGATCGCTCCTACGGGAGCGGGACGTGACAGCTGATATCAGTCTAACCCAGGACAAGAACACTGGACTATCGTAAAGCATATTTTGAAGTACCTGAAAAGGATTAAAGAGTATATGCTAGTTTACCAGGTAGATAGTTTAGTTCCCTTGGGGTATACAGACTCAGATTTTCTGTCAGATAGGGATTTCAGGAAATCTTCCTCAGGTTATGTATTTACTTTGGGAGGTGGAGCCATTGTGTGGAGGAGTATCAAGCAAAAATGTATTACTAATTCTACCATGGAAGCCGAGTATTTGGCAGCCTCTGAGGCAGCCAAAGAAGCAGTTTGGCTCAGAAACTTTCTATTGGACTTGGATGTGGTACCTAGTTTGTCTAAGTCTATTACACTTTATTGTGATAATAGTGGTGCAGTTGCAAACTCGAAGGAACCACGAGCCCATAAGACAGGTAAACACATTGAGCGTAAGTACCACCTGATACGAGATTTCGTAAAGAAAGAAAAAGTTACTGTGATCAAGATAGCATCAGCCGACAACCTAGCTGATCCCTTTATAAAGAGCTTACCAACTAAGGCTTTTGATAGTCATGTTAAGGGGATGAGAGTCAGATGTGTAGCAGCATGACTTTAAGTATAAGTGGGAGATTTGTAACAGTATACTGAAAAGCAATGCTTTGAGTATAAGTGGGAGATTGTTAGGGTTATATACTAAAAGCATTACTTTGTAGTAACCTTATTTTGTTAAATTTTGAATGAGAATCATATGGGCAAATGCTTGCATGTTGTATTTGTTGTAAGTGTTAATACAAATATCTGATATTCTATATTGTAGATAATATGGTATGTGGTGCCACACAGAAGATCTTATTATCAGTTCCCTATGGAGTATATAAATAGTTCACAAGCTAGATGGACTTGGACAATCTATTGGAAATGATGTAGTGTAATCTAGTATTAGTCTATCTTGACTATAGGTTTACACTAGTACACTTTGTGTGTATTGAACAGGACCACTTGAGGTTTTTATCTTTGTACTGACTACATAAGTGAACAAACACCTCTGTTATTATGGATGCTTATGCTCTTAATCCGGATATAATAACAGACATGTATATGTAGTGTGCATTACTTTGACTCATGAAAGAGTAAGATTCATTATGGGTCAACAACCTCTATGAATTGGGTAATAACATTGTATGTATGATGGGTTGTTGATTATAAATAGAATCCATGTCCCGATACATCGGGTTGATGATGTCCCCTCAAGGAGCTCATAAGGATTATCATGTAAACCCTGTAGGTGGATTATATCTGACATAATGTCACGACCCGCACCCGCTTTTTGGGATACGAGTGTGTGTCCAAGCCCAGCCTATGTCGTGATATCGACGGTAGTACGATGTCTAGCCCACAATAAACAAAGTGCTCATAAATACTAACTGCTCATTCACAACAACTAAATCAACTTTACAAAATATAGAAGTTTTATATTTGAAGAAGAATGTAAGCTTTTACAGTTTAGAAAACTACCACACATCTAACTAGTCTTCTATGGTTTAGCCTTCGAGTCTCTATCTCCCTCTCGTATGGTCCATAGCATAAAAATAGACATGACATCCTCACCTATAACAATGATCCAGTCAGGAAATAAGCAGAGTACAACCATATTGCAATTAATGTTGTTAGTCCAAAATAAGTTAGAACAATGAAAAACCATGATGGCAAAGAGTATATGAAGAACTAGCAAGAGATAAACTGACATGATATGAATTAGCACTAGCAAGATATGAACTAGCAGAATGAAACTAGCAAGGTATGAACTAACGAGATACGAACTGGCAAAATATAAACAAGCAAGATGTGAACTAACAAGATATGAACTAACAAGATAATGGACCAGATAAAGAAAAATAGAAAAAACTATGTGTGTGTGAAATACCTTTTAATACGTGAATGGCTGGGCTAATATGACACATCATACGATGGCTATCCACAATAATAGGGTACGACTAAGTCATACGTGGGGTGTACGACTTAGCTATCCACAATCAAAATATTTGGGTTTGTTCACGTACTTACTGAATATTTCCCCTCCCGACTCTCTAACAATCAATAACGGTCAATGATACACTAAGAAGGATACAATAACTACGGTGTCACAATCGTGTCTCTACGGAATACTAAGCAATGTCTCAATGAGATATCAAACAAGGAAATGATAGAGAAAATGTTATAATGAACTAAAACATAAATACAATACTGTACTTGCCTGAATACTTGCACAAACTGTAATCACAAGTCGAGGATGAGGGAATTGTCGATCTAGGAGCTGTCAACCTATAACATACATCGTACCATGAACCATGCACGAAAACTACAAGTCAATTCTAAGGTTCTAGTTCTAAATTCATGGAATAAGTGGCTAATGGGTTACTAATCTAATAATAGTTAATTCTAGAATAAATTACTTAAAAATATCATTTAACCTAATAATAATCTAAATATAATCTAAACGTGTAAGTTTGGCTATCAAAAGTCATGTTTCTAATTTTGGAAACCATGACACGTAAATCGAGGCGTGTCATTGACTATCTAGTCAAACATCGTGAACTCTAGATTTTGAAAGTTCACCTTAGTAGATTTCAGCACCATGAGTGTGCTGGTATCAACCGTGCTGTAAAATCACGCTTTGGTCAAAAGATATCGCCGTTATGGCTAATCGTGACCAAAACGGTGATCAACCGATCAATTCTGAGCTCAACAGAATAACTAAAATACTAGATGAACAAAATAAATTCTGGAAAAAATATATGTCGTAGACCTCTGTGTTAGCTTTCCTAAACTTAAAACGGTTCATGATTTCGATTTCTGGTTCTCCCGGAATCTCAAAAACATCGAAACCGTGTCAAGTTTTGGGTAACTAATACTCTACAAATTTTACAGAAATTAAGATTTAGATTTGATGAAAATAAATTACATATTCAGGAAGTTTACCTCGAGACGAATCCGAAAAAAAAATAGCGCATGAATCCGACATCGGGGCTCTCCACAATCGTCTCGGGAAGTTGAGGAATCACCAAGATCTAACCACAAAGGAGGAGGCTATAATTAATTAGGGTTCGTGAATATATATGCATATATATAGGAGAGAGAGAAAGAGGCGGTTACTATAGCGGGCACCGACAGGTGGGCCCTCCTGGGTGGATGACTGGGTAATTATTTATTTAATTCAGAAAATCATTTAAAAATTATTTTAAGTCCAAATAAATCAAAATAAATTCCAGAAAAATCCAGAAAAACTCTAAAAAATTGTAGAAAATATTTCTAAGTGTCTAGAATCTAAGTAAAATATTTTAACACAAAATATTATCGTGTGACCCCACAGTAAATTTCCAAAGCCTATAAAATATAATTTCTATTGGTTTTAATTATATAAAAATTCCAAAAAATTCTAAAAAATCCAAAAAAAATCTAAAATATTCTAGAAAATATTTTTATTCACTTAGAGCCGAAATAAAAATATTTTGTCCAGAAATACCCTCGTATGACCTTACAGTAAATCCTGAAAGTCCTTAAAAATAATAAAACCTTAAATATTAAATACCTAAACATATCCAAAAATTGTAGAAAAATATAAAATAGCTAAATAATACATATATAAGCTATCTAGAGGTCATATGACCTTAATATGGTCATAGCCCATCTACAAGCTTTGGCATGACTCCCATTGACCATAAAATTAATCATAAATAAATAAAATTAAAAAAAAAATTGCGAAGTGGGCTTACAAATCTATCCACCTTAGAAAAATTTTGTCCTCAAAATTTCAAAAGATACAAATAGGCACAACAAAGAATATCACCAAAATATGACATGACCAATCGATATGAATAAGCACGAAAAAGAATATAATCAAGAAAATAATGTGATGAATTATTGAAATTGATCAGTGGTATAGAATCGAAATCTAAATACGTTTTAGAAATATAGTGGAAGGAAATCAAAATAGGTTTAAAAGATGATGATTCAAAAATAGAAAAATATGAGAGAAATAAAGAACTACTAGTTGTAGGGAAGGTGGTAACAAGAAATAAGACATCAAATAAATTTGAAAGAAAAAAAAATAGTCGTATGCCAATAAAGGATATAGTCGCTATGATATTCGAAAATCATAAGTATATCCAAAGTCATTTAACCGAGAATCCATGCCTCGCCAGTATACATCTGGCTGCCGTAAACCCTTAGTTTAATGAGTCAATTATAATATTTTATCGAACACTTTATCAACTCTACCCAATATTGACATAATAAATCAAAAGATCAATAATACAACTAGGATATAGTTTTGTAATATTTGACAACCAACGCATAGTTATTTCAACTTAGGGGTTATGCCACTCTAGTGCGTTGCTGACTGCAGTGAACCCACGGTCTCCATAATTCAAATAAATGGGGACAGTGCACATCTGCCTTACCATTGCATGTCACCGAAAATTATTTTAATTATATCCATAAGAATTTTAAAGGAACTTCAATAAATTCAAATAAGTCGATCATGATAAGATAATATAAGTATCTGTCCTTAAGTAAAAGTATCAATTTTGAAAACAAAACGATCACAAAATGAACGAAGACGATTTGAATTAATATATAGATAATTGAACCAAGATTAGGAATTGAAAATAAAACGATCGCAAAATAGTTTTAAAAATAAAACGAGGTTTAGAAAAGGCAGAAGATAAAATGGCACAAATGATCTAAATTAGGAATTGAATTATATGAAAGCCTAACTTACCAAATGTATATTCTACCTACCTTGGATCCTACCAACATGTCAAAACAAAATAACATATTCTCTTAGAAAAATTCTTCGATTTATCTATGCCTAGACTTCAATAAATCATTGGCTAAATCATATGGCCTATTTAACAATCTTAACTATCTAAGGTTCAAATTGAATAAGGGACTCCTGGTCCTATTCATTCTCATAAAATCAAATCAAAACTAATTATGAATGAGCATCCTAGTCGCAGGCTTGCAGTAGTACGACTAACTTAAGTACTACCACAAGTTCGTAATCTTTCACGAAAACAGACCTGTATGGGCCACCATACATGACAAATAAAGTTGAGCGGTACTACTTAAGGATAAAAGATGTCGAATTAATATAGTTGTCAATAACTTAATTTGATCGACGAATATTCGATATCTTAATATGGAGAGCCAAACGAGCATATAATAAAAGGAGCCCACAAACATAATTTGGGATTAGGGAGGTAGTGTAACAATAGCTCATTAGTGGACCGAGCTATTGTTAATGGGCCTGTATTGTGTGTTCGGGCTGAACACGGGATATCCAGATCCGTTAGGAGGCCTAACCCTAATTTTTTCTCATGGTCCCTATCGTAGCCTATATATATCCTCTATTCTCTGGCCGCCATATTACTGATCATGAATCTGAAGCTTTTCCTAAATTCGTGATTCACGTAAGAAGAGAAAGAGAGGGCTGCCAAAGAGAAAAAAGGTTGGGAGATCATCGACCATACGACGTCCAACTCGAGGAAAGAATACGTGCAGAAGATCTTGGGATCGTCCGCTCGAGATTGCCAAGAATTGCTTGTCTTCTTCCAACCGCAGGTATAATTCGTGAACCCTAGTTTCTGCCTATGAAGGGTTAGAACACGTATTAAATCTGTTTAACTTTCTATCGATCAATATTCACACCGAAGAAAGGGTCCTGGGAATCACCAGTTCCACCAGTTTTATGGCGACTTCTTACCAATATCGAGTTACTCACCCTTGTGCCAATACAAGGTGAATACGCTTACCATCTTTTCTCACCTATTATAAGTAATCTTTGTGCAAAATAGTTGTATCTACACCATTTAGCCCACCGTCCCATTTATATGAAGATCACTGGCATTCCAAGCCATAAATGACTATATCTCGATACAACGGGCTGTTATCCTTCGTATCGGTAGTAAGCCCAGCAAAAGCTACACAACATCCGTATTACGACGCACCCTTTCAGCTTGGATAGCAAGCCATACTGAAGGTTCCATAATATCGTGCTTAATAGCACCATTTCCTTCCAGGAAGAAACAATTTCGATGCCCCAACATATATTGTTCAAGGAAAGCTATCCACACCCGTGTACGGGTTATTCTACTTTATCCGTGACTATGTAACATACGTATTACTCAACAACACAAACACAATCTAAGTCCGAAGCTCATAAATCGTATCATCTAACATTATCAATCTTTTTTCATGTTTCTATACTTGATTTATTATTCCGTAGGACCGTGCCTCTCAATATTTCAATGCAACGATCGTAGGTCTCAATACACCGACCTCTGCGTAATCAGCAATTCTGTGGCATTTGTGCCACAACTGTCACCTCACATCTGAAACCATATTTTATAAGTTCTGTGCTCATATGCACGTTCAATGCAGTTATCCAATGTTCTATGAACCCGTGCATTTTTTGTACACCTTGATACGGTGTTTCAATGTTCTATGACAACATTCATTATTATGCAACTCATACATTCGATGCACGCCTCGATGCGATTCTTTCAATATTCTATGACTTATGTCATTCCCTCTGATTCATGCAATTGAGGCACGTCTCGATAGAGTATTCAATGTTCTACGGTTCATGCACTAAGGTACTCACCTCAATATAGTCTTTAAATGTTATAGCCCTCTAACTCGTGTATGAAGGCACGTCTTGATATATGTTCAACGAATCATGCCTTGAGGCACGTTTTAATTTAAATGTTCAATGTTTCGTGACTCGTACATTTGATGTACTCATCGATACATTTATTCCATGTTCTATTTTTATTCGTGCAATTGATGCACGTTTCACCTCAATATTTTATCTTAGTGTTCGACATATACTATGAATTCTCTCATTCGAGCCACACCCGTGGACTCGATCGATTAACTTAGCATACAAAGGTATATTTTTATTAGGCATGCTGGAGTAGGAAAGAAGGGTCAGAATCCTCCCACCTTAGCCGATTTGCCTTATGATTTTACCGAGCCGATGCGACTCTATTCTTTAACTTTATTGCATGGCCAACTCATTCGACCTAGCCATCCGAGCACTTCATACTCCATTGAGCTATCTGATTGATTCGGCCTACCGTGCCTATGCCTCAGCCCGTTGCGAGACAATACTTTAAACTTATGTGGACTCCGTTGCAAATGAGGAAAAATGTCGACCTAATTTAGTGTAAAAGCTTATCATGCACATGAAACCAACTAAAATTACTACTTGTTCGAATCGAACTTATCATCTCTTTGGGTAGCACTTGCATTGATTCACATAGATACTTCTTTGGGTCAACTTAACTCTTTAAGTCAACGACTCATCGTAATGCACTATGCAGATGCGGGGCATTACATAATATACCACTCAAAACAAGGTTCATTCTCGAATCGAAACCAACACTTAATACACGCGTTTCTCTTGATCGTTTCTCGATCTCGTCCGATTATCGTTGTCCTATTTTAAACATTCATGCAAGCTTTCATTAACAAACCATAATCTTTTCTGTAGCTCAATTTAAATTTCGCATACAACTTAGTTTAGATCATACACATATTTTAGGCGTCCCAGAAATATATGTATTTCAGCTAAGTCCAGTAGTAGAGAACTAGAACAAAGCTAACATGTATAACTTCAATCCTCGAATACTTACCATCTCATACTCTCGATCGAACTTGATCTCTAGTGCTCATTCTCAAAATTCTATCGCATATGCATATTCAATACATACGTGATCATCCAATAAAAGTCACGGCACGCGACTGAAACTATCTATCGCATATGTGTTGCGTCAAGTCGCTACACATCCGATCACAATGAGTCTCCGCAACACCTTTACATTCAAATTCGCTGTACAACTATTTATGAACCTCACTTCGTAAATCATATCGATACGATTTCTCTTTTGTTGAACTGCAATTGCATCAACATATGGGACTACCTCTGCAAGGCGACATACCCGACGTTGCACAAAGGTGATAATATATCCAATACAAGAGTTCAATTCGAGTCGACGATGCTCAAAGGCAACAATTGCTTTGACACAAAGGTCTCTATGATGGGTCTTATGTTCGATTCCTATCAAGTAGGAAATTCCTAGCCAAATTTCCAATCTAACTTTAACAACGCAATCCGACAGTTATTCCCTTATCCTACTCTCGCATATAGCACGATTTTCGAAACTGCCTATTCGTATTGCTAATTTTGTTTATAAATTTCTATGTCGATCATCGACCAATACACTCATTTGAGTATTTTTTCGACCAATCATCAAAATTCAACCTTATCATTTTCAGCCGAAAAATATTTTATCAAATTTTGAAACACATATTCTATCGCCTAGACTTATCCTCAACATGCAATATATTATATGCATCCGCAATATAATTCCTTATGCGATATCAATTGGGTTGTCTTATGGGTCTGCAACATTATTTGATTTGGCAGTCAAGTCTTCTAGGGTCAGCAGCCCTAAAGCTACGCTCGATAATTATAGATAATCAACGAGGGAAAGTTATTACGAACCATGCTATATCTTATTTTTGAGCCAAATAACGTTCCTACGAATTCTATGGGACTCAACCCAAATCCAAACATAATCATCCAACATGTGTAACCGATGCACTACTATCATCCGACTAATTCATGCTCTCACATCAACGATTCTACTAACCAAGAAACATCGACTCGTCTAAAGTCTGAGTCGACTTACCCACGGTCAACACCCTAGATGCTAGATGTATCGAAACTATTATCAATGACTTCATACTCTTGTCCTAAATCAATCGCAAAGTTTATGATCAACCAGTTTGACATTCTTGTACTACTAGCTACAAAATCTCGATATCGTAGGCTTGTCTCATATTATGCTTACATTTTCTTGAACATCAATTTTGATACGCCATATTGATTTTGATATAACGACGACTTTGAATCTGTATCAACGCCAACTTAACTTGTATCGTATTTCATTGATGTTTCATAACGAACATTTCTAAACAAATCACATTATTTCCCAATTGGCCACATTCGCTACACTTGATTGCGTAACCGAGTAACCTATTATCCAACATCGCCCTCAGATTATACGACCACACCCTCTAAGTTTCATGCGACTCAGTTGTACTCAAACAAGTTTCCTCTCCGTGCAACCGACTATTTCCAAAGGCCCGATTTCGGCATCAACCAACAATTCATCGAACTCGCAATTTGTGCGACCCAATTATAACATTCAAGTTTTCTATCCAACCGATTCGATTATTGCCTCGAGTAATGCTTTGATATTCTCAGTCATTATACCAACTTTAAAAAATTGCCCGACGTATCACTTATTGATACAAGTCCGCGCCAGATTGTTCTAACCGATTATCGAAGAACAATTGCATCAACATATCGTCATACAAATTTTCATTCAAGTCTCGATATTATTCTGTCCATTGCGGACAAATTTTCCGCAACTAACACAATATTTCGATGCAATCTATCACATAAGTAATATGATATATATCACTTAGAAATCGAATCATTCATCGCATAAGTGCTATGACATATACCACTCGAAAATTGAGTCATTTCTTTTGTATCATTTTCGGTATGAATCAACATTTATTTTGAATAAACCATCCCGCGGTGATCATGCCAATCATAAATGTAAATTTTGATTAATCAAAATCTGACACAACTTGGCCAACGTATACATTCACCAACTCAAATTCGACGTACAATCGAACCGATTTGTGCTTATCGATTTACAAACTTCAATCCAATCTGTTGCATCTCATGTAGAATTTTATTTTTCGACATTTCAAAGCCAATACTCGAATCCGTTCAACACATTCGATATCGACTTGCATGTTCATATGCAATGTATCATTTATAATTCAATTTGTTACACTTGAAGCAACAACATCCCTTGATTTTTGCTATATTGATGCAACCATCATTTCCCATATCGATTTGTTGTATTATAACAACAAATATCTCAATTCGCATCTCACAGCTTTATGTACTTGATGCAACAAACACTTTACGATTTTACTTGACAACATCATGTAAATTTTGAAACACTTGCGACAAAATGCGTAACATTATATTAGACTTATTGTATAGAACATCCAGTGTAGCATCGAGTAGGGTCAAGAGTCATTTTATCGTGGAAGGCAACTTTAGAATTGAAATGAAACAAAATTTCCTAAGAAAATTGAACCTAAAGCTCTGATACCATTTTTTACGCCCGATCCGCCGAATCATTTGTCCTTGCATCGATTCAGCCAAAACGATCGTCCTTGCTGGGGCATGATGCAGCACTAGTCTGAAGTTGCACTCGTACAAGACAAGAATAAAATTTCTTTAAATGGTTATCTCAAATTATAATATTTTGTAGCAAAAGAAAAGCAGTCATATTGAAGTAACACAGAGTATACGAAACAATTCTCTTTTATTGAATACGTACCGGAATTACAAAGGCTTTCAATAGCCCAAATGCATCTGCCAGATTGGTTTACAACACTCTTGATCTCTCTAGCCCGCAAAAGATTTTATCTTTCCATATATCATATTTTTTATATCCCGATCGCATCATCTTATTGCAAGTCCGAGCGTTAATATGGTCGCACGCCTCAAATGCTAAGGCATTTCATGCCTCAACGCGTCCAAGCGAAGCTCCGCCACAAATAAACTATTCCCTACATCCTGTAAGAAATCTAGTAGGGGATTAGTATCAATCATTTCATGTACTAATAAGACCCACTCGCCTAAACCAATATTAAGTAATATTGGGAATCATGTAGCTTAATTTAGTGATCTTTCTATTTTGCGTTAGAATCAGTTTTATGGTACAATCGAAAGCAGTAAAGCATGTACTTCATAGAAAATATATTATCTTTGATTCACATAAGCAAGAAGGCAACATATATATCTTGTGTTGTTTTGTGGCGACTTCTTACCAACATTGATGCACTCACCATTGCACCAATTCAAGGTGAATATGCCTACCATCTTTCATGTCATATTATAAGTGATCTTTCTACAAGATCTGCATACATGCACCAGTCAGCCCGGACCCCTATCTACATGAAGGTCACTGGCATTCCAAGCCATAAATGACTATATCTTGATACAACGGGTCGTCATCCTTTGTATGGGTAGCAAGCCCAGCGAAAGCCCTGTAACTGTAGAAGCATGAAAAAGAATAAAGAAAGATCCATGCAGCCAGAGAGCCCCATGTGGCTCAGAGAGTTCATGCGGCTCAAGTATCCATGCGGCTCGAGCGTTTATACAGCTAAAACAAGTTCTATGCGGCTCAGAGAGGAGCCACGTGGCCTGCAAACAGCTCTTCCATTTGTCCTTTACTGTATTAAATGTTTTGACGGCTGACAGCTCTGACACATGACAGCCCTGACACAAAAATACAATTATGACTCCGTCATAATGGCAGACTCCTAGGAAAATAAAGGAAATCTCTGACACAATCTCCCAAAATCCAGAAAACCTTCATAAGGACTTGACACATGGACAGTCGCATGCGGCTCACGAAGACTAGATCCACGCGGCTCACGAAGACTAGCTCCATGCGACTCACGAAGACTAGCCCCATGCGGCTCACGAAGACCATCTCTATGCGGTTCACTCATACTCGTGCGGCTCAAATCACTACCGTGCGGCTTAAATGATCAAGGGGGCCACTCTTAGGCAGCCTGGACACGTGGCCGGCCTTATGCGGCTCAACTTTCCTGCGGTTCAGATTTCTGCTGTTATGATACGTGGCATGATAGCAGGGCACGTGGCATCAGATTGATCGAAATCTCTCTACAAATCCCAATAAAATATTGGGATCAAATCAGATCATTTGCAAATAAGCTAATTAAAGACACGTGTCGAGGAATCCGAGGTTAGCATGATAAATCAGGAGGATTTATGTCAATCAGCATTAATTACCCATAAAAGATTTGATGCAATCACATTTATTGCTCAAATCTCAATGAACGGCCCAGATTTAATGATCCTTAGCCGCCGACTTTCAAGAATGGGCAATCATTGTAAACCCTAATGAGGCCCCCCACTCTTATAAATAGCATGGTGCCATTCCCTTGCAAAGAGGACAGACAGAGACACACAGAGATAGAGAGATATAGAGACAGACGCACATAGAGACACAAAGAGCTAGAAAGCCTGAAGAGAGAGCATTTCTTCACCAACGCCAAGCAGTTCTTCTACAGAGCCAAAAAGGCTGCACCCGATCGTCCAAGGAGTAAGGCAGAGCTATCGTCGCTTTTCCGAGCCTCTATCCTCACCTTCCAGAATCTAAAATAAACAATTGTACTTAGATTGCTGTACCTAGGTTTTCGTCCCTAGGCTTTCTTTGTACAAGCGAGTTTGTATTGTGAAGTAAAAGTCCAGTCCTCCGATAATTGTTCTGTTCTTTTACATTTTATGGCAAACACGATGGCGACTCTGCTGGGGACAAACTTCTCCACGGCTGAGGAGTTGGTGACGCAATCAGATGCAGCCAAACTTGGCTCCACACAACAGAAGATGGTCGTCCGCTTCGACCAGCAGGCGTTTGAAGAAATGCTCTCTGAAGGAAGTGTTGGCCCGGTCTAGAAGCAAACTCGCACAAAGAAAGCTCGCTGCGAGTGGAGGCCAAAATCATTTGCTCCTCCATAAGCTCTGGACGGGGTACTCTCGACTACCCAAGACGGTGAAGGCGACTCTCATACGGCTCCACTTCGAGCCGTAGAGCACTCTGCTGTCCCCAAGTCCGACAGAGGAAAGTACTACGATGCTGGACTTGCAGGGGCAATGTGCGACTCTATACACCCCAAGAAGAAGCCGAACACTCCTGTGGCCAAATCTGCCAACCATATGCAGGAGGCTCATGCGGGTGAATCTGCCAGCCGTATGAAGAAAGTCTATAAGGCCAGATCATCCAGCCGCATGAAGAAAACTCATGCGGCTGAGACTCCCAGCCGCATGAAGAACGCCTATGCGACTACGTCTGCCAGCCGCATAAAGTTTGTTGATGATAGCCGCGTAACTCTTACCCCGCGTGGCTCTGTCTTCGACCGCCTATCTTATGGTCCTGATCTCCTCTACTTCCAAGAAGACATGTCTGACTCTCTCCAGCATCACCTAGATTCTTCCTACTATGTGCCCTTACGCACTAGAGCGAAGAGGTCTAGGGCAGCGCGAGCCTGGCAAGCTCGGTCTGCTAATTCGGTCTCTGACCATCCGAGCGTCCCGTATACCGTTATGCGGGCCTCAGATGGGAGGTTGTACAGAACCGCTCGAGTCCAGCCCCCGGTGGCAAAAGGACAGAGAGGTTTGCAAAAGTCTCCTAAAATCCAGAGAGCAAACATGGTCGATCCAGACCCATCTGACTTGCGTGAGGCCATCCTCCAGAAACGCAAGGAAAGAGAAGACGCATCGGGGTGCAAAGAGTCCTCCCACGGACGCCACTGCACCCAAGTCATCATCAACTGCTGCTGCAATAGTATGACGGTGCGAGAAGACAGGCAGTCCGTCTTTCAACGACTGCAACAGCCGTCTTCAGGAGACGAGGCACTTCCCGTCGTCTCCTGCAACTCTGCTCAGAAAGTCTCCGCTGATGGAAGAGGGAAGAAGACAAATGTTCCCAGCCCAAAGATTTCAACCACTTCGACTAAAAGACTGTCGTCTAAGCGGGTGCCCACCACCGGAGTTTTCCAAGGTACTCGCTCTAAGACAAAATTTGCTACAGTGGGAGATTCGTCGTCCACAACACAGGGGGTTGCTGGGACTGGGGGTAGCACTCCTCCGAACCTCCACAACAATCCGATGTTCCAAGAAGATGAGTCAGGGGAGGCAAATCTCCTATCAGATGCAGCAAACCCCAACGTCATCGAGGACGTCCACAACTCCCAAGACGAGGCAAACTCGGAGACTGGGGGTACTGTTCCTTCCGAGTCTGAACCAGAAGAGAACATACCCACATACCCTGATGACTTCTCACTACAGGGGTATGATTCGGAGGGCGCTTCCTCCACCGTTCCGTCCATCTCTCCTCACGTAAAGACGGTATTCATGACAGATAGCAGCCAAGGTGGTTCCAGTGATCGCCAACGCATCGACACGCTCGAAGCCATATTGCTTGCCTTGGTCAAGTCTGTGGACGAGATCAAAGTGGCCCTTCCAACTCTACAAGAAGGGATGCCTGGCCAAACAAGCACGGGTCCCGCGGTCAATGCGGACTCGAATTCAGCAGCACCGAACCCGGGCAACAATCCTCCTGAAGTAACGGCCACCACCACCGTGGATGAGGCCCGCGAAGCGAGAAGAGAGGTTCAGGAGCTCCGAGCCATGTTTCACGCTCGAGAAAATTCTCCAGACCTCAGAATACGGCAACCGTACCCTGCTGCATGGAGGGATGTCCCCTTTCCGCCAAGATATAAGCTGTTCAATATCAATCCTTATGAAGGCAAAACCTCAGCAAGTCGGTACATCACTTACTTCGAGGTCACCACAGACCATCTGTCCAATGACGATGCCATTCTCACAAGATTATTCATCGGAGCATTGGAAGGGATCGCCTTCGACTGGTATCGCAACCTGCCAGACAACTGCATCCACTCCTTCGTCGGCTTCAAGCGCATGTTCTTGGAGAGATTCTACGAAGTAGGGCAGGACATCACAATGTCCACCCTCATGGACGTCGTCCAAGGGGAGAAAGAACTGACAAGAAACTATATCGAACGGTTTCGCCAAACCGCAATGAAGCTGTCGTCTAGAAATCCGGATTCCTCCTTGATTGAAATTTGCCAAAAGAGATTGCTCTCAACAATCAGTCTCTGGATGGGCGAAAGTCAATTCAAGGACTGGAAGACGTTCATCATCAGTGCCACAAGCACCGAAGAACGATTGAAGAAGGCTTGCCATTTGGGATTGTACATCTCGGACGGAGAGAACAAGGGCAATCGCCCTAATACCAACAACGACAATGGGGGTAGCCCCTCCAATAATCGGGACAGTAGGGGTAAGCAGGCTATGGTGGCCGACACAGCACAAAAGCCTGAGCCAAAGCCGGCAGACAAACAATGGCCGCAAATCACTTACTCCTTCGAAGATGGTCACGTCAAGCCCATCTTGGACATGCCCATACAAGGAGACAGAATTCAGCTTCCTCTACTAAGACGGAAACCACGACAGGCAGACATGGAGAACCAAAAGTACTACCATTATCATCGCTACGTCCACCATGCTACACACGACTGCTACCAGCTAAAACAGTACATCCAAAACCTCATCGATTCGAATGCTCTGGCTATCGATTTTGAAGAGGTAACCGTGGCAGCCAACATGGTGTCAGTACAATTCGACAGCTTCCTTCCAACAGAAACTCAAGACGGTGTGGTCCCCATCCCTCTGGCGACAATGGAGATTGCTAATCTTCCACCTCCTCGAGATCAGGCTGCTGGTCTAGTGCCTCTCACCACATCATGAGGGGAGGTCATGTGGGTCCATCCAGACTTGGTATCTGAAGTAACTCAGCCCATTGGCAAGAAGAAGTGTGGAAAAGTCAGGTCCTGCCGTACAATCTTGGCAGATATCGAAGAATCTACAGCCGTCGTCACTCGATCTATGGCACAATCCCAACCTGTGGCTGACAACTCGGCTGAAGATCATCAGCTCGCTACAACTGACGCTCCAGGATCGGCTCAGCCTCCGACGACCGACAAGCCTAGGCTGAAGGAGACTCGCTTTGACAAATCCCTCCGAAAAGAGACACCACAGGGGCTGGAGAGGCCCTACAACTTCGACATCTTGGCGCAATTGGCTAACACACCGGCCAAGTTATCATTATACGAGTTTCTGAGACTCTTAAAAGATGTACGAGCGGCCTTGAGCGATGCACTCCAGAAAGCCGATGCCTATCTGGCTCTGGTCAACCTCACAGGAGAGAGCCCGCCTGCAGATCTCCAAGACAGTACTTGTATGGGAGCAATGCCCAACATTGTCTTCACTCCTCAGGACATGCTCATCAAAACCAACCTGCACGATCGTCCATTATACTACACTGGATATATCGGCGACATAAAGGTGGATCGGATGTACATCGATCCTAGCTCTTCTATAAGCATTATCCCGAAGGGTCTGCTATATCATCTTCGAATCCCAATGTATCGCCTGACGCCTACAAGCACCGCCATCAATGGTTTCAATTCGGACATGAGCTACCCAATTGGGGAGATTCGTCTGAAGTGTCAGATTGGCAATCTCCAATCAGAGGTCACCTGCTACGTCATAGATGCAGACACTTCGTACAACATCCTCTTGGGGTGCCCGTGGATACACGATTATATGATTGTGTCTTCTACGCTACACCAGTGCTTCAAATATGTCGACAAACATGGCTTCGTGAGGACATAATTTGTTGATATCGATCCCTTCAAAGGGGTCGAATCCTACTACTCAGACTCATGCCTATATGAAAAGTCAAAGAGGCACCTTGAGGAAGGAGATATGCAAGCTCGTACCGAGACAGCCATAGGATCATAAGTGTTTGCCATGAAATATAAAAGAGAAGAACAGTTTTATGGGAGGACTGGACTTTTACTTCACGTTACAAACTCGCTTGCAATTGTTTATTTTTGATTCTGGGGGGTGACGGTAGAGGCTCGGGAAAGCGACGACAGCTCTGCCTTACTCCTTGGACGATCGGACGTAGCCTTGGCTCCTGTGACGAGATTCTTGGCGTTGATGAAGAAATGCTCTTCTTGCTCTCCTCGTATTACTCTTCTGGCTTCTCTCTCTCTGGATTGATCTTTGTGTATTTTCTCTCTGATTATTCGGGGGGAAGCCTCTCTCTGTGTGTGCTTATCTCTTTTGCAAGGGAATAGCACCATGCTATTTATAGAAATGGGGTGTGATCATTAGGGTTGCAAATGATTGCTTCTTGGAGATGGCGGCGGCCTGGTAAATGATCAATCTGGGCCATTAATCTTGAGCATGAAGGATCTGGGCCATTAATGAGGATTATGCCAAATTATGTCAGTAATTAATGTTGATTACAATAAATCTCCATCAAGATGATTTGCTGATGTCTGCAAATCTAAATGAATCAATTTAATTCATTCTCTTGCCACGTGTCCCAAATTATTGGGATCTGACCCAAAATTTGATTATCTTTAGGACACGTGCCCTATCATCATTGTTGAGCCGCATGAGGGGTGTTCATATTTGGGCCGTATGAAGGTCGTCATGACCGAGCCGCATGAATAGTCCCTATACTCGAACCGTATGAAGGTTGTCATGACCGAGCCGCATGAATATGTTCATGACCGAGCCGTATGGGGGTCTTCATGGCCGAGCTGTATGAGAGTCTTCATGGCCGAGCCGCATGTGGGACCTTCATGGTTGAACCGCATAGGTTTCTCTGCACTGGCCGTATGAACTCGTCTAGTCTGGCCGCATAGACTTGCCTCGAAGCTTGGTGGACAGTGCCACGTCTGTGAAGATTTTCTCCAGTTCCCTAGGAAGATAGTGCTCTTGTGTCAGTCATCATGATTACTTTATGTCAGGGTTGTCATCTTTCAGGTCTGTCAGCCGTCAGAGCATTAAATGCATCCAGACGTTGGGCACAGCTGCTTTAAAGGCTACGTGGCCTCTCTCTGTAGGCCGTATGGAGTTTACTTGAGTTGCCTATGTGTTTGAGCCGCATGGGACCCCTGAGCCGCATGGGCCCTTCGAGCCGCATGAGGCTCCTTGGCCGCATGGATCATTTTTTTCTTCTTTTTCATGCTTCTACAAGACCCCCTTCAAAGATTTCAATTTACAAAATTGAAATACTTTGAATAAGAAGTATGGTTATGCGAGAGCCGCATGGATGTATTCTGTCCTAGCCGCATGGATTTGTCTAGCCGCATGATTATCTCAGCCGCATAACTCTCTGAATCGTATGGGTTGTTTGGCCGCATGAGCTTCTTGCCACGTCTTCCTGCCACGTGTGCAAATCTTTTGTGAATCTTCTACATTTAATGCTCTTGATTTGCTGTCAGATTTTAAGAGCCGCTTTTTGGACCAGGATCCCAAGAGTCAGGCTATTATTCAGCCATTTTGCCTCGATGACCGAAGAGTCGGTCATCATATTGCACGCAGATCGAGGCATTCCTTTCTTGTCTATAAATAGGAACACTTTCGTTCTGGGGAACCTCCTTTGCTCTCTTCGATCTTTTTGCTGTTCTAACTCTTTTTTCTCCCAAGCATCGATGGCTCCCAAGAAGGTTGCTGTGTCGAAGGCTGCAAAGGGTAAGGCGATCGCTTCTGCGACGACTGCGACGACGAACGTGGCCACTCCTCCGCCGGCCGCTGTTTACTCTGTTCATCCCGACGTTCATCCACCTATTGCTGGTAAGGGCGTTGCCTTAGAACCCTAACTGCCATGGCTCTGCTGCATAATTTATGCACAAGCCGCATGTACGAAGTTCGTCGATATGATCGCATAAGCACTTCGTCCAGAGGGCCGCATGGGCTTGTCATAATTGATCTGAACCGCATATATATTTTTGGTTTGGGCTGCATGAGCGTAGTTTACTTTTGAACCGTATAAGCTCATCTGCTTGTAGCCGCATCAGCTCATATGAATCTGGATCGCATAAGCGTACTTAACTTGAACCGCATGAGTCTGTCTGTTCAGGGCCGCATGAGTCCGTGTGGACTTTTAACCACATAGTCTCACCTGAATCCGAGCCGCATCAGTACCTAGGTTCGTCTGTTGAGTCCATGTGAACCTTGAACCGCATAGGCCCTTCTGAACCCAAACCGCAGAAGTTTCATAAGCTCATCTGAACTTGATTTGTATGGACCCGTCTGACTCGGAGCCGCATAAGGCTATGATGAACAGAACCGCATCGACTCATCTGGTTCTGAGCCGCATGAGGCTGTGACGACCCGAGCTGCATAGGCTTAAATGATCTTTCAAATGCTTCTTGTTTTGACTATCTTCTAATCTTATTTCTTTCATCTCTCTTCAGTGAATCTGCCAGTAAATCCTGCGGGGGAACTCCTAGTGGACTCGAATCAGTTTGCCTTGGGCGTGCGTCTTGATGACTTAGTTAAGTACGTGCTGAATCAATTTCCTGCTAATGAGCCTTCGGAGAGGTTGAACGCCATCGAGAATCAGACTCTCCATTATCTCCGTGCTATGATGAATTCTGGGAAGTTGGATGGATCATACCTGAAGCCCTTATTCCTCTTCGGAGACGCTTTAATCATAAAGAATCCCCGAGTATTAGAGATCTCTGAGAACTGGGATTTTACTTTGGATGGGGTGGTGATCCATATTCCTTTCATGGAGTGTCATTATCCTCTGTCGTGGTTCAATATGGTATTGTTGGACAGGACGATGGTGGGTACCTTAACTCCTACCCAATCAGGGATGTTGATGGGTGACATCCATTATAACCCGAACATTGGGTCAGCGTACGCGGGTAAGGATTCCGTCAGCCGGTACATGATGGGACTGGCCCCAAGCACTTTCATGAACGTATATGGTCCCAACTTCACATTCACTCAAGCTGATACTTTACTGAATCGGCTTGTTCGCAAAAAATCTTATCCCGTTGGCAGATTGGCATTGCTGAACTGGATAAACCACACTTCTATGTGGGCCCACTTGACCACTTGGGTTCTGCAGACCTACGAGACATTCCTGCGTGAGGTAGGCCTCTATCATGCCATCCGGGGCACCTATTACGGGCTTCCTATCAATAAGCCATTGTTCATGGCGCTCCTGGAGATGTATAACCGGCGAACGGGGACGTTCTTCACACCCGAAGGGGAGTTGGGGCTCGCTCTCCATGAGATGTATACTGTCTCCAAGCTTCTGTGGGGGGACGAGCCTTTCGAGGTGTACACCCCGTCGAATGAGGAGTTCGAGGATCTGGACCGATGACTCCCAGGTTTTGTTACGGTGTACCAGGAGTTGCTATGCCATCATAGTACTTGTCACCAGATGGCTATAAAAAAGGATGATAGCTCAGAAGGGAGCGCTCCCCACACCACATCCTAGGTCAATTATCTTTTTGAAGTTAGCCCTTCTAGCGAGGTTATTCCTCGAATCCCTCAAACCCAGGGAGAGATAAAGGACCTGATGTCGAGCGCCAAGAGGTCGTGGTCCAATAGTGACATATTCGGGAGTTAAACTGACTCTCTTAGCTATTTTTATTACGGTACTAGGCAGATGTCTGAGAAAGCGCTTCTGGCTGGATTTTTGATGATATGGCTACGGAACTGCGTAGTCTCGGGGGGGGGAGGTTCTATCGAGAGGATCAGCCGCCATTTCATTCTCCCTGCCGTTAAGCTGGTATTTGGAGTTAGACTGGCTCTTCTCCCGGCTTTGGTGTGTAGCATACACCATAGTCTTCGAGCATTCTCATCCAAGGTCATTGCCCGTAAGAAGACGCTGGACTTTGAGCGCATAGAGCTACCTTACCACTATTTGATAGGGTAGTTGTTGATGCACTACAAGTCTTTGATGGGATCTGGAACAGCGGAAGATGCTAGAGATGAAGACGCTTTCCTTTTTCAATGCCATCACCAACCTTGGGAATACAGTACTATGCTAGCTTGTCGGAGGGCGCTGGCGAGGGTGGATGGGTGTGGCTTTTTTGTGTCTGTTCCTCATTTTTCTGATGAGGAAGTGAGGGATGTACACCTTGATGGTACCGAACCTCCTCACTTTTTGTCTACGAAGATGCTCACCTGGTTGCGCAACATTCGCCCCGCGCATCTGGTTTATCGTAACCGCGATAATGTGTACTTGGAGCCCTACCTACCTAGTAGGTTTTCTCGCCAATTTGGCTATAGTCAGTTATTCCTCGACTGTTCCAGCCCTTGCTTGGGCTTTGAAGGTAGCGTTCTTGATGGTGTCAAGGCATGGAATTATTATGACGCCTACCATACTCGGGCCAGCTTCTCAGTCCCTGATATTAAGGCACCGAGGGAAATTTTGTACGTAGCTGCCTTGTATCATGTTATGGCGAACAAGCCTCCTGTCAATTTCGTTTCGAATACCAGTTTCATCGTGGGTACCGATTTAGAGGAAAAGCCCAAGGGGGCTAAGGCTAGAAAGCAGCTTGCGCTCCATATTCCCCTCCCTGAATCAGAATCTTTCGAGGCGGCTGAGGAGGATGACGATCATGATAGCGAAGACCCTCTTTTCTCTGGGGGTGAAGAAGTAGCGGATCAACCGCTTGCCACACCAGACGAACTGATGGAGGATCCATCGCTTGCTACATAAGAAGAAGTAGTGAGGGAAGGACAGCCGCCTGCTGTGCCTGGTCCTTCACGTAAATGAGTCAGACGCGAGTCTTCTGACGGCAGAATGACCTTTTCTGTGAAAAGTGCCGCCGTTAGGTCTCGTAGGTTGCTTATTACCGAGAGAGGTGAGAATGTTGACGATGTTCCGGAGGTGAGACTAAGTTGGAGCCATATCCTTGTTGTGGTTTTCTTTCTCTTGGGATATGACCTAATCATTCTTCTTTGTAGGTGTCTGACGAACCGGGCTCTCGTGAACCGTCTGCCGCTCCTGAGGTTGATCCGGCCTTTACTGCTTTGATTAGTGGCATGTGTGCCACGGTCCTTTCTGTGGGGGCTCTCTCAGCGGTGGCTGAGGACTCCCAAGTTGCTGAGGCCCCGGCCCGGGGTGACGAAGGTTTCTTCGGGCCTGTCTCCGAGATTGCTGAATTTCAGCAAGGCGACGCCAATCTTGTCGCATCCCCTGCCGAGGGTGCTGGGGCGGAGGAGCCTATTATATTCGACTCGGAGGCTGCTGGTGAAGAGGCTGTGGTGGCTGTAGGCGAACCTCAGCCTCCACACTCTTCCGCTGGTAAGATAAGCCAAATATTGACTAGTGAGGGGGCTTATTTGCTCTATCAACATATCCTCTGGGTCAAATCGATTCATGGTTGTCTTGGCCCTACAGGTCCTGACCCTTTACTTCCCACAGCAGATGTTCTTGGGGAAGGTTCGGCCTGCTACGATCTGGGGGAAAGAAGTGTTTCCTCTCCTTCACCAACTCATGTCGAGGGGCCTTCCGCCAGCTCCGGGCAGATAGGGGTGGAGATTGTTCCGGGAGCGATGGTCTCCACCTCATCCTCTGCTGTTTATATGGCTTCGGAGATTGACTTCTCGACCCTGCCGAGCATTCAAGTTCTGCGGGCTGCTGAAGAGGAGTTGGCCGCTGTTCATGCGTCCTTCCGTACGGAGTTTGTTTCCCTTGTGGCAGAAGCGGCAGATTCTGATATGTCTTCTTCAGTGTTGCCAGCTACACTCCCGTTGATGCCGGCTTCTTCAGCGGCTCTGGACGAGGCGTCGCAGGATGTGGTCGACAGCTTCTATCGCCATTTAAAGAGGGGCGTAGATGCTGCCATAGAACGGGGGATCCCTTTTTCTCTGTCCTTGCGGTGCGCTCGGGGTCAAATTGAAACTTTGAAGGCTCTTCCTGGCGGGGTGGGGTTGGCTGCGCTCCTTGAGCCCAAGTTGGCAGAGGCTGATCAGCTAGTGACCCAATTGCTGGCGTTAAGGCAGGCTGACTTGCCTGCTGCGATTGAACGGAAGCGGGGCTTCCTTATTGCCGCTCGGGATAGGATAAAGTTCACTCGAGACACTGCCGGGCCAGTTGTGAAGGGAGACCTTGACGAGCTTTTCGCTTCGTATGACAGGCTGGGTCGTCGAAGTCAAGCTTGTAGGGCTCGGAAAGGGACTGCTTCTCGTGGAATAGCTGACACAAAGGAGCGGATTCTCGTACTTCAGAGGGAGTTGGCCTTCCTAGAGTCAGAGCTGAAGGCTGCTCGTGCGGAACAGGAGTCAATCGTTCGGGAGGCTGAGAAGGTTTTCCGATCTTCTGCTAACCTGGAGCGGGCTTTCAAGAAATTCGAGGACAACTAGCAAGCCCATGCTCATCTGGAGGACGCGACGGTGCTAACCCAAGAGGCAGAGCGTCGAGCCAAACAGAGGTTTGAGCGGTCAGTTGCCTTGCTGACGGACCGTCTCACGGCGTTATGTGCCCCGGAACAGTGATCAGTTTTCTATTTTCTTTCACTGTTTTTTTGTCAAGGGATGTGATCCCAGATGATGTAGTACTTTGAATTTTGAATAAATGAGCATGTTTCAACTCATCTTCTCTTTCTTGTACTTGTGGTATTTATGGAATTGGACCTGCTGGGGGATTATTTGTGGACCTGTTACCCTGGGCGTACCTTGGTTTTAGGTACGAGTAACAAGTTTCGGAGAGGAATACCTAGAACAACTTTGCGATAAGACAGCTATAGGAGTTTTTGGTATTCGAGAGAATGCCAGGGAGCAACTGGGCTCCCAGGCATGATAGGGAAGGGATGGGCGTGTACTGGAGACCCAGTACAGCATCTGTGGTCGACTGGAGATATTTGTGGTCATCGAAAGACGTTTGTGGGCCTATTATCTTTGGGCGTACTCAGATCGTGGGTACAGATAATAAGTCGAGGGAGGACTATCATACTTACTCAGAGGTAGTGAGGACATGGCAAGTATGGGGATTTCTTTACCGTGGGATCTTCCTGCTCAGATGTAGTGAGGACATGGCAGGAGTGGATTCGACGGAGGATATTTGTGGACCTACTATCCTTGGCATACTCCGGTCGTGGGTACGGATAATAGGTCGAGGGGTAACCATCATACTTACTCAGAGGTGTAAGGACATGGCAAGCATGAATGGTTTCTTCGACGGAGCCTTCCCACTCAGAGGTCACGGGGACATGGCAGGAGTGGGCTCAATGAAGGATACATAGAACGACTCAGAGGTAGGAGGACGTGGAAGTTCTATGCGAGGGGGCAGTTTGTTTTTGGTGGAAGTGGAACAACTCAGAGGTAGCATCGACGTGGTTGTATAGGAATTTTGTGGATCTGTTACCCTTTTTGTGCATTGAGAATGCGGGCAGTAGATCAGGTGAGTTCAGCGGTACCAGCGGGTACATAACTTCGGCAATCTAAAATTTTGTAGGTACGAGTTCAGCAGTACCAGCGGGTACATGACTCGATGATCTGGAAAATGTGAGTGTGAGTTCAGCGGTACCAGCGGCCACATGACTCTATATGTAGAAAAATTATGGGAATGAGTTCAGAGGTACCATCGGGTACATGACTCGATGTGTAGAACCAGAATGTAAGTTCAGCGGTACGGGAAGGTACATAACTTAACACTCTGAGATGTCTCGAGGATTTTGTTTTAGACGTAATACTTCTTCAGGAACTTGCCATTGATGGGCAACATGAGCAAGTCTCCATTTTGCTTTGCGAGGCGGTAGGCGCCGTTGGAGAATACAGCCTCGATGACGAACGGGCCTTCCCATTTTGGTTGGAATTTACCGGTGGTTTTATGCGTTATAACCATCGGCCTCCGAACCGCCAGAACGAGATCGCCTACTTGGAATGTCCTGACCTTGACCTTCTTGTTGAAAGCTTCGGAGATTCTGGCCTGATAAAACTCGATTCGCTGTTGAGCTAACAGGCGTTTCTCGTCTAGGGCCTCCAATTCCTGTAGTCGACGATGGTAGTTTTCGTCTGTCGTCAACTGATGTGCGATGGCGATGCGGAGTGAGGGGATCTGAGTCTCTAATGGGAGGACTGTCTCACTCCCGTACACCAGGGAAAATGGTGTATTCCCGGTGGCTGTTCGAACTGTGGTGCGATACACCCATAAGCATTCGCCGAGCTTCTCATTCCAGTAGCGCTTGCTAGAGGACACAAATTTCTTGAGTAGCTTGATTATGGTTTTATTGAATGCTTCTGCTAACCCATTGGCTGCTGGATTATAGGGTGTCGAAGCAATATTCTGAATTCGGTGCTTGTCGCAGAACCGATAAAATGCGTGGCTTGCGAACTGTGGCCCATTGTCGTGAATAATCCTTCGGGGCAGTCCAAAGCGGTAGATGACATGATGCTTAAGGAAGCTGATCACGTTTGAAGTTTTCACTTCTGCCAATGGGATGGCTTCCGCCCATTTGGAGAAGTAATCGGTGATTGCGAGTATGAATCGGTGTCCTCTGGACGAAGGCGGGGTGATTGGGCCGACGATGTCCATACCCCATGCTTCGAATGGCCAGGAGGCCACAGTCGGATGTAGGAATTCAGATGGCTGGTGGATGAAGTCGGCATGGATTTAGCAGGCTTTACACTTTCGTGCATAATCTATTGCGTCTGCAACCATCGTGGGCCAGTAATAGCCCATTCGGCGAAGGCGGTCTTGCAGTTTTGGGCCAGGTTGATGGGATCCGCAGAAACCATCATGGGCCTCGCGCACGGCTTCCTTGGCTTCTGTATTTGATAGACACCGAAGCAGCAACCCATCATAGGATCGGCAATACAGCATTTTTGTCTCCGTATCATAGAAAAATCTGAGAGAACATCTTCTGATAGAAGTAGCTTCCTTCGGATTCTTTGGCAGGATGTTGTATACTACGAAGTCGATGAACGACTGTCTCCAGTCTGGTGCTTCATCGACTGAAAAGGCGGAGCAGCTTTCCATGCATCGAACGTTATCCTTAGGACAGACCAGTTTACGGCCTATTATGTCGACCTGATGACGAGCGTAATTTGGTACAGCTAAGGAAGCAGCCAAACCAGCTAGGGCATCAGCCTCAATGTTCTGGAGTCTGGGAACATGTTCTATGAAGAATCCTCCTAGAGACGAGATGATGTCGATTGCTATTTGATGATACGGGATCATGTCTTCGTGGCGGACCTCGTACGACCCCCGAATCTGATTGACGATTAACTGCGAGTCGCCGTATGCTTCAAGATACTCTACCCCAGTTCCTTTGCAAGCCGAAGGCCAATAACTAAAGCATTGTACTCGGCCACATTATTTGAACAGGGATCTGTGAGTGAGTAGGCCCGATTGATCACCAAGCCGGAGGAAGAAATCAGCACCACTCCAACTCCAGCGACGATGTTGCCTTTGGGTCCAGTTCTCAAAGCGCCGTCGAAGAACATTCGCCAGATGACATCATGGAAGACTGCATTTGAACTGGTGACCTCGTCCGGTATCTCTTCATATACCCTAGTCGTCTCCGAACCTGGATGGGCTGCTAGAAAGTCTGCCAGAGCCTGGCCTTTAACAGCCTTTTGTGGGACGAAGATCATGTGGTATGGTGATAGTAATATCGCCTAGGTAGCAAGGCGAGAGCTGAGTGCCCCAGGTTTGGTCATGAGGACCCTGAGGGGGTTGATCCGCGAAATCATGTGGATGGTTTGTCACGTGACGTAGTGTCGCGTCTTCTGGATGGCGAACACGAGAGCAAGGCATTCCTTCTCTACGACCGTGTATCGGTATTCTGGCCCAATCATCTTTCGACTGAGGTAGTATATAGCTTGTTCGTAGCCCGCGTCATTGTTCTGTGCCAATAGAGCACCAAGAGAATGTTTCATAGCTCGCACATAGAGCAGGAATGGCTTCCCAGCAACAGGAGCTACCAGGACTGGGGGTTTGACAAATATTCTTTGATGCTATCGAAAGCGCGCTGGCATTCCTTATCCCATACGAAAGAGACTCCCTTCTTCATGATATGGATGAATGGTTGACATCGTCCAGAGAGATTAGAGATGAACCTCCTGATGTAAGCTAGCCTGCCTTGGAGGCCTCGGAGTTCTTGAAGATTTCTTGGGGGACCCATCTCCATGATTGCCTTTGTTTTCTCGGGGTCGATGTGAATGCCCTGAGAAGTGATGACGAAACCCAGGAATTTCCCGCTGGAGACACCCAAGAATGATTTCGTAGGGTTCATCTTTAAGCTGTGTGCTCGCATTAGGTCGAACACTGTCCTGAGATCTTGCAGATGATCTTCCTTCGAACGGCTTTTGATGGCGATATCGTCGACGTAGTACTCCACTGTCTTGCGCAAGTGGTCTCTATAGATGACGCTCATAGCTCTCTGGTAAGTGGTGCTAGTATTCCTTAAACCGAAAGGCATAACGATGTAGAAATATATACCAATCGGTGTTCGGAATGATGTGTGCTTCTCGTCGTTAGGGAACATCTTGATCTGGTTGTATCCTGAGAAGCCATCCATGAAGGACATACGTTCGAAGCCGCAGGTGCTGTCGATCATAATATCTGTGATAGGGAGGGAAAATTCATCTTTAGGGCATGCCTCATTCAGATTCCGGAAGTCAATGCATATTCGGACCTTCCCGTTCTTCTTGAGAACTGGTACGATGTTGGCTACCCAGTCTGGATGCTGCTCTTCGCGAATGAAGCCGCTGGCTATCAGTTTGTTGACCTCGGCTTCAATAGCATTCATGACATCGAGGTGAAACTGTCGTTGCTATTGCTTGACAGGTTTTGCATCCGGACGAATATTGAGTTTGTGGAGTACGATCTCGGGGTCCAATCCTGGCATATCTTCATAGCTCCAGGCGAACACATCGATATACTCCTTGAGGAATTGGAGCAGCGACTCTCGCTCTTCATCTATCAGACTCTGGCTGATGAAGATTGGTTTCGGGGAGGCTTCATCACCAAGATTAACTTGTATGACCTCATCCTCAGTGGGAGGTTCTCTTTGCTCGAAACGCTTTTCCCATTGTTCATCTAGCTGTTGTGCCCATGGTTCTAGCTCAGGAAGTTCGGGGATGTCTTCGTCTTCTTCATAAGCGTCGGCGAATGCCATGTTGACTGACAAGACTTGTCTGAATACATCTCCGATGCTGGTATCAGAGTCAGAAGTTGGTGACCCGATCGAATGTGAATGCCAGTCATATTCTTCATCTGAACTTTCAGGGGTCGTCGTGGGTGTTACATACCCTAATCTACATCGAGTCTTGCTATAGTAGTCCCGTGGTTTGCCAGCCGGGACCGGTGGCTTCAAAGGTAATCGTCGTCCAGTACCGTAGTTCAAGCCCGGCGTCGTTTCCAGATCATACCCCTATTTCTGTATGAGATATTTAGATTGGGGGCTATAAAGATACAGAGGTAGTCTCCCGGCATCCGATCCAAGGTCGACTTCTTCTATGATGAAGGGATGCGGATCATCCTTCCGACCGAAGATGATTGGATGGTCCCCTCCCTCGATTATTCGGTAAGCGTCTTCTACTGGAGTAAGCTGGATTATGGTGTAGACATTTGTCACCTGTGTGTGTAGGTGAGTGCCTATACCGTGTTCCATAGCGTACATTGTACAAAGCTTATTAAGCTCGAGGTAGTTCAAAGATAGCCTTTTATTGATAAAGTAAGGTATCTTTTCTAGGGGGATTACATCATCTGCGGAGGGAACATCAGTGTGGGCAGCCACATACTTGGCTAGCTCCGGTTCCTCTTCGGCTACCCCCTGTGTGAATGAAGACTGAGAGGACGACCTGGGGAGCTTGATCGTTAGCGGTTCAGTTGATGGAGCTGAGCGTGGAGTTGTTGGCAGACTAGCGACCCCCAGTTTGGTACTCGATGTGGGGCAAGGAGTGGCTGGTTCACTAGAAGTGTCAGACCTTGCATCGGGGTGACGACCCTTCTTGGGAAGGCGTATCGTCAGTGGCTTGTCGGAGGGATTGAGCTTCTCCGTTTGGGGCTGACCGACTCTCGGCAGTCTGATTGTTAGTGGCCCCATTGTAGGTCTTGGCACTCGGCCAGACCTTGGCAGCCGGATTATCATCTGCTCTTCTTGTGCCGAGAGGCTGATTGCGTCCTTACGCAGAGTGGCGGTAAGGGGCACAGACCTGCCCGGTTTGCGAGCTTGGAAGTGGATCGTCAGAGGCTCTTCTGATCCTGTAGCTGCCTTGGTACTAGCTTGTACATCTTCTTCACCAAGATGCTTCTTCGATTTTTCATACAGGCAGGAGTCTGAGTAGTAAGATTCGACCCCTTTGAATGAATCGATATCAGCAAATTTCGTCCTCACGAAGCCGTGTTTGTCGACATATTTGAAGCACTGGTGCAGCATGGAAGGCACGATCATGTAATCGTGTATCTACGGACGCTCCAAGAGGATGTTGTAAGAAGTGTCTGCATCTATGACGTAGCAGGTGACTTCGGATTGGAGGTCGCCAATTTGACACTTCAGACGAATCTTCCCAATAGGGTAGCTTCTGCCCGAATTGAAACCGCTGATGGCGGTACTTGTAGGCGTCAGGCAATGCATTGGGATGCGGAGATGATGTAGCAGACCCTTTGGGATAATGCTTATGGAAGAGCCGGGATCAATGTGCATCCGATCCACCTTTACGTCGCCGATGTATCCAGTGTAGTATAGTGGGCGATCGTGCAGATTAGTTTTGATGAGCATGTCCTGTAGAGTGAAGACGATGTTTGACATTGTGCCAGTGCAGGCACTATCCTGGAGATCCATACGCGAGTCCTCCCCGGTGAGGTTAGATTGAGCCAGATAGGCATCGGCATTTTGGAGAGCTTCACTCAGTGCAATACGAACGTCCTTGGAGAGCCTTAGGAGTTCGTACAGTGACAACTTGGCTGGTGTGTTAGCCAATTGCGCTAAGATGTCAAAGTTGTAGGGCTTTTCCAGCCCCTGAGGTGCTTTCCTTCGGAGCGGTTTGTCGAATCGAGTTTCCTTCGGCCTAAGCTTATCGATCGTCGAAGGTTGGACATGTCCTAGAGCATCACCGGTGGTAGGCTGATGGTCATCTGCTGGGTTGCCTGGCGGAGGCTGCGTGTGTGCCCCAGATCGGGTGACTACGGCAGTAGCCTCTTCGACTTTCGCAGAAATCGTGCGGCATGATCAGATTTTCCCATTTTTCTTTTTGACGGCAGAGGGTGGCGTAGGTTGAGTCACCTCTGGCACCAAGTCTGGATGGACCCACATGATTTCTCCTCGCGGTGTGGTAAGAGGTACAAGACCGACTGCCTGGTCTCGGGGAGGTGGAAGGTTAGTGACCTCCATCTTCGCTCTGGGAATGGGCACCACTCCGTCTTACATTTTCGTCGGTAGGAAGCTGCCGAATTGTACCGACACCATATTGGCTGCCACCGTTACCTCTTCGAAATTGATGGCCAAAGCATTCGAATCGATGAGGTTTTGGATGTACCGTTTTAGCTGGTAGCAGTCGTGTGTGGCATGGTAGACGTAGTGATGGTAATGGCAGTACTTTGGGTTCTCCATCTCTGTCGGCCGCGGTTTTCGTCTTGGTGGAGGAAGCTGGATTCTGTCTCCTTGTATGAGCATGTCCAAGATGGGCTTGACGTGACCGTCTTCGAAGGAGTACGTGATTTGCGGCCATTGTTTGTCTGCTGGCTTTGGCTCAGGTTTCTGTGCTGTATCGGCCACCATAGCCTGCTTTCCCCTGTTGTCCCGATTGTTGGAGGGGCTACCCCCATTATCGTTGTTAGGACGCTTGCCCTTGTTCTCTCCGTCCGAGATGTGCAATCCCAGTTGACGAGCCTTCTTCAATCGTTCTTCGGCGCTTGTGGCACTGATGATGAACATCTTCCAGTCCTTGAATTAACTTTCGCCCATCCAGAGACTGATTGTTGGGAGGAGTCTCTTTTGGCAAATTTCAATCAAGGAGGAATCTGGATTCCCAGAGGGCAACTTCATGACGGTTTGGCAAAACCGCTCGATGTAGTTCCTTGTCAGCTCTTTCTCCCCTTGGACGACGTCCATGAGGGTGGACATGGTGATGTCCTGCCCTACTTCGTAGAATCTCTCCAAGAACATGCACTTGAAGCCGGCGAAGGAGTGGATGCAATTGTCCGACAGGTTGCGATACCAGTCGAAGGCGACTCCTTCCAATGCCTCGATGAATAATCGTGTGAGAATGGCATCGTCAAGGGGCAGATGGTCGGTGGTGACCTCGAAGTAAGTGATGTACCGACTTGCTGAGGTCTTGCCATCATAAGGATTGATATTGAACGGCTTATATCTTGGTGGGAATGGAACATCCCTCCATGCAGCAGGGTATGGTTGCCGTATTCTGAGGTCTTGAGAGTTTTCTCAAGCGTGGAACATGGCTCGGAGCTCTTGGACCTCTCTTCTCGCTTCGCGTGCTTCGTCCACGGCGGTGGGGGCCGTTGTTTCCGGAGGATTGTTGCCCGGGTCCGGTGCCGCTGAATTCGAGTCCGCATTAACCGCGGGACCCGCACTTGTTTGGCCAGGCGTCCCTCCTTGGAGATTTGGAAGGGCCGCTTTGATCTCGTCTACAGACTTGACCAAGGCATGTAGTATGGCCTCTAGAGTGTCGATGCGTTGGCGATCACTGGAACCACCTTGGTTGCTGTCTGTCATGAATACCGTCTTCACATGAGGAGAGATAGACGGAGCGGTGGAGGAAGCGCCCTCTGAATCGTATCCCTATAGTTAGAAGTCGTCGGGGTATGTAGGTATATTCCCTTCTGACACAGACTCGGAAGGAACAGTACCCCCAGTCTCCGAGTTCGCCTCGTCATGGGAGTTGTGGACGTCCTCGGGGACGTCGAGGTTTGCTACATCTGATGGGGGAATTGTCTCCCCCGGCTCGTCTTCTTGGAACATCGGGTAGCTGGGGAGGCTCGGAGGGGTGCTACCCCCAGCCCCAGCAACCCCCTGCATTATGGACGACGAATCCTCCACTGTAGCAAATTTCGTCTTAGAGCGAGTACCTTAGAAAACTCCGGTGGTGGGCACCTGCTTAGACGACAGTCTTTTAGTCGCAGTGGTTGTGATCTTCGGGCTGGGAACATTCGTCTTCTTCCCTCCTTCCATCAGTGGGGACTTTCCGAGCAGAGTTGCAGGAGACGACGGGTAGTGCCTCGTCTTCTGATGATGGCTGTTGCAGTCTTTGAAAGACGGACAGCCGGTCTTCTTGCATCGTCGTGCTATTGCAGCAGCAGTTGACGATGACTTAGGTGCAGTGACGTCCGTAGGAGGAATCTTTGTACCCCGATGCATCTTTTCTTTCTTTGCATTTGTGGAGGATGGCTTCACGCAAGTCAGAGGGGTCTGGACCGACCATGTATGCTCCCGGGATTTTGGGAGACTTTTGTGAACCTCTCTATCCGTTTGCCGCCGGGGGCTGGACTCGGGTGGTTCTGTACAACTTCCCATCCGAGGCCCGCGTAATAATCAGCAGGATGCCCCAATAGTCAGAGGTTGGGGTAGCTGACTGGGCTTGGTGGGCCCGTGCTGCCCTAGACTTCTTCCTTTTAGCACTTGCGGGTGCATAATAGGAAGAGTCCAAGTTGAATACCACAGAGTCTGGATTATCATCCAGAGAACCATCAGGGTCAGGACCGTATGAGAGACGGTCGAAGACTGATCGAGAGAAGCATGGAACAGACGCTATACGTCTAGGATTAGAAATCGTGCAGGCTGTCTGCATACGGCTGTCTTTAGCTGTCGGATGAGTTATTCTTGTACGACTAGGAGTCACGACCGTGCAGGCTGGCCGCATGCGGTTGGCAATTATGGCCGTATGGGTTTTCTGCAAGCGATTGACTTCAGTAACCGCATAAGTTTCATCCATGCGGTTGGCAACTGTAGCCGCATAAGCTATGCGGCTGACAGATGTGGTTGTGTGAGCTTTCTTCATGCGGCTGGCGGATGTAGCTGCAAGAGCTTTCTCCATGCGGCTAGCACCCTTATGCGGCTCGGATCGTATAGAGTTCCTCTTTGCTCCTGCAAGTCCAGCATCATAGTGTTTTTTTCTGCCGGACTTGGGGACAACAGAGTTGTCTACGGTCTGAAGTGGGGCCGCAGGTGAGTCTTCTCCGCCGTCTTGAGCAAAAGAGGGTATCTCTGCAAGAGCTTCAGTAGGAGCGAATGATCGGGGTCTCCACTCCTTGCGGGCCTTCTTCGTACGGGCTTGCTTCTGGACCGGGCCAGCGCTCTTGTCGGAGAGCATTTCTTCAAATGCCTGTTGGTCGAACCGGGCGACCATCATCTGTTGAGTGGAGCCAAGTTTGGCTGCATCCTATTGCGTCACCAACTCCTCAGCCGTGGAAAAGTTTGTCCCCAGCAGAGTCGCCATCGTGTTTGCCATGAAATATAAAAGAGCAGAACAGTTTTATGGGAGGACTGGACTTTTACTTCACGTTACAAACACGCTTGTACAAAGAAAGCCTAGGGACGAAAACCTAGGTACAGTAATCTAAATACAATTGTTTATTTTTGATTCTGGAGGGTGACGGTAGAGGCTCGGGAAAGCGACGGCAGCTCTGCCTTACTCTTTGGACGATCGGACGTAGCCTTGGCTCCTGTGATGAGATGCTTGGCGTTGATGAAGAAATGCTTTTCTTGCTCTCCTTGTATTGCTCTTCTGGCTTCTCTCTCTCTGGATTGATCTCTGTGTATTTTCTCTCTGATTATTCGGAGGGGGGGGGAAGCCTCTCTCTATGTGTGCATATCTTTTTTGCAAGGAAATGGCACCCTGCTATTTATAGGAATGGGGTGTGATCATTAGGGTTGCAAATGATTGCTTCTTGGAGATGGCGACGGCCTGGTAAATGATCAATCTGGGCCATTAATCTTGTGCGTGAAGGATCTGGGCCATTAATAAGGATTATGCCAAATCATGTCAGTAATTAATGTTGATTGCAATAAATCCCCATCAAGATGATTTGCTGATGTTCGCAACTCTAAATGAATCAATTTAATTCATTCTCTTGCCAAGTGTCCCAAATTATTGGGATCTGACCCAAAATTTGATTATCTTGAGGATACGTGCCCTGTCATCATTGTTGAGCCGCATGAGGGGTGTTCATATTTGGGCCGCATGAAGGTCGTCATGATCGAGCCGTATGAAAGATTTTATGACCGAGCTGCATGAATAGTCCCTATACTCGAACCGCATGAAGGTTGTCATGACCGAGCCGCATGAATATGTTCATGACCGAGCCACATGGGGGTCTTCATGGCCGAGCTGTATGAGAGTCTTCATGGCCGAGCCGCATGGGGGACCTTCATGGTTGAACCGTATAGGTTTCTCTGCACTGGCCGTATAAACTCGTCTAGTCTGGCCGCATAGACTTGCATCGAAGCTTGGTGGACAGTGCCACGTCTGTTAAGATTTTCTCCAGTTCCCTAGGAAGATAGTGCTCTTGTGTCAGTCATCATGATTACTTTATGTCAGGATTGTCATCTGTCAGGTCTGTCAGCCGTCAGAGCATTAAATGCATCCAGGCGTTGGGCACAGCTGCTTTGAAGGCCACGTGGCCTCTCTCTGTGGGCCGCATGGAGTTTACTCGAGTTGCCTATGTGTTTGAGCCGCATGGGACCCCTGAGCCGCATGGGCCCTTCGACCCGCGTGAGGCTCCTTGGCCGCATGGATTATTTTTTTCTTCTTTTTCATGCTTCTACAATAAGAACCTCTGACGATCCACCTCCAAGCTCGCAAACCTGGCAAGTCCGCACCCCTTACAACCACCCTGCGTAAGGACGCAATCAGCCTCTCGGCACAAGAAGAACAGATGATAATCCGGCTGCCAAGGTCTGTCCAAGTGCCAAGACCCACAACGGAGCCACTGACAATCTGGCTGTCGAGAGTCGGCCAGCCGCAAACGGAGAAGCTCGATCCCTCCGACAAGCCAATGACAATACGCCTTTCCAAGAAGGGTCGTCACCCCGATGCAAGACCTGGAATCTCTAGCGAACCAACCACTCCCCGCCCAGCATCGAGCACCAGACTGGGGGTTGCTAGTCTGCCAACAACTCCACGCTCTGCTCCACCAGCTGAACCTCTGACGATCAAGCTGCCCAGGTCGTCCTCTCAGTCTTCATTTACGCAGGGGGTAGCCGAAGAGGAACCGGAGCTAGCCAAGTATGTGGCTGCCCACACTGATGTTCCCTCCGCAGATGATGTAATCCCCCTAGAAAAGATACCTTACTACATCAATAAAGGGCTATCTTTGAACTATCTCGAGCTTAATAAGCTTTCTACAATGTATGCTATGGAACACGGTATAGGCACTCACCTACACACACAGGTGACAAATGTGTACACCGCAATCCAGCTTACTCCAGTAGAAGACACTTACCGCATAATTGAGGGAGGGGACCATCCAATCATCTTCGGCTGGAAGGACGATCCGCATCCCTTCACCATACAAGAAGTCGACCTTGGGCCAGATGCCGAAAGACTGTCCCTGTATCTTTATAGCCCCCAATCTAAATACCTCATACAAAAACAGGGGTATGATCTGGAGACGATGCCGGGCTTGAACTACGGTACTGGACGACGATTACCTTTAAAGCTACCGGTCCCGGCTGGCAAACCACGGGACTACTATAGCAAGACTCGATGTGGGTTAGGGTATGTTACACCCATGATGACCCCTGAGAGTTCAAATGAAGAATGTGACTGGCATTCACACTCGACCGGGTCACCAACTTCTGACTCTGATACCAGCATCGGAGACATATTCAGACAAGTCCTGTCAGTCAACATGGCCTTCGCCGACGCTTATGAAGAAGACGAAGACAGCCATAAAATCCTCGAGCTAGAGCCGTGGGCCCAACAGTTGGATGCATAATGGGAAGAGCGATTCGAACAGAGAGAACCTCCTACTGAAGATAAGGTTATACAGGTCGACCTCGGCAGCGAATCTTCTCCAAAACCAATCTTCGTCAGTAAAAGCCTAACAGACAAAGAGCGAGAATCGCTGCTGGAACTTGTCAAAGAATACATTGATGTGTTCGTTTGGAGCTATGAAGACATGTCGGGGTTAAATCCCGATATTGCTCTCCACAAACTCAACATCCGGTCGGATGCAAAGCCAGTCAAGCAACAACAGAGACGCTTCCGCCCGGGCATCATGGATGCGATCGAAGCCGAAGTTAACAAGCTGATAGCCAGCGGCTTCATTCGTGAGGAACAACACCCTGACTGGGTTGCCAATATAGTACCCGTCCTCAAGAAGAATGGGAAGATTTGAATTTGTATCGACTTCCGCAATCTGAACGAGGCATGCCCCAAAGATGAATTCCCCCTCCCTATCACAGACATCATGATTGACAACACCTGCGGCTTCGAACGTATGTCATTCATGGATGGCTTCTCGGGGTACAACCAAATCAAGATATCTCCTAACGACGAAAAGCACACGTCATTCCGAACACCGATTGGCACATACTGCTACACAGTCATGCCTTTCGGTTTGAAGAATGCCTGCGCCACATATCAAAGAGCCATGAGTATCATCTTCAGAGACCACTTACGTAAGACGGTAGAGTGCTATGTTGATGACATTGCCGTCAAGAGTCGCTGTAAAGGAGACCATCTGCAGGATCTGAGGACGGTATTCGACCTGATGCGAGCGCATAATTTGAAAATGAACCCTACAAAATCCTTCCTGGGCGTATCCAGCGGGAAGTTCTTGGGCTTCATCATCACCGCCTAGGGTATCCATGTAGACCCTGAGAAGACAAAGGCAATTATGGAGATGGGTCCCTCGAGAAATCTCTGCGAACTTAGAGGCCTTCAAGGAAGGCTAGCTTACATCAGGAGGTTCATTTCTAACCTCTTCGGACGATGTCGACCATTCACCCATCTTATGAAGAAAGGCGTCTCATTCATATGGGACGAAGAATGTCAGCGGGCCTTCGACAGCATCAAAGAATATTTGTCGAACCCTCCAGTCCTAGTGGCCCCGGTTGCTGGAAAACCATTCCTGCTCTATGTACGAGCAATGGAGCATTCCCTCGGAGCCCTGCTGGCACAAAACAACGATGCAGGCCATGAACAAGCCATATATTACCTCAGTCGAATGATGATTGGGCCAGAGCACCGATACACCATTGTGGAGAAGGAATGCCTTGCCCTGGTGTTCGCCATTCAGAAGATGATGCACTATATCACTAGACAAACAATACATGTGATCTCACGAGTCAACCCTCTCAGGGTCCTCATGACTAAACTAGGGGCACTCAGCTTTCGCCTCGCTACATGGGCAATATTGTTGTCCCCTTATCATATGATCTTCGTCCCGCAAAAGGCTGTCAAAGGTCAAGCCCTGGCAGACTTTTTGGCAGCCCACCCGGGCTCGGAGTCCCCCAGAATATATGAAGAGATCCCAGATGAGGTCGCCGACTCGCATGCAACCTCTCACGATAATATATGGCGAATGTTCTTCGACGGTGCTTCAAGAACGGGACCCAAGGGCAACATCATCGTCGGAGTCAGGGTGGTGCTAGTCTCCCCTTTCGGATTGGTGATTAACCATGCTTATTCTCTCACAGAACCCTGCTCTAACAATATGGCCGAGTACAACGCTTTAGTCATTGGCCTCCAACTTGCAAGAGAGCTGGGGGTAGAATACCTTGAAGCATACGGCGATTCTCAGTTAATCGTCAATCAAATCCGGGGCTCATACGAAGTCCGCCACGAAGACATGATCCCCTATCACCAAATAGCGATCGACATCATCTTGTCGTTCGAGGGGTTCTTCGTTGAGCACGTTTCCAGACTCTGAAATATCGAAGCCGATGCCTTAGCCGGCCTGGCCGCTTCCCTAGCAGTGCCAAATCATACTCATCAATCGGTAGATGTGATAGGACACGAACTGGTCTGCCCCAAGAATAACATTCAATTCGTGGTAAGTTATTCCGCTCAGACGATCGACGATGTCCCAGACTGGAGACAACCATTCATTGACTTCGTCGTCTACGATATCTTCCCTGAGAACCCAAAGGAAGCCACCTCCATCAGACGGCATTCTCTCAGATTCTTCTACGATACAGAGACAAAAATGCTGTATCGGCGATCCTATAATGGATTATTGCTTCGGTGTCTGTCAAACGCAGAAGCCAAAGAAGCCGTACGAGAAGCTCATGACGGTGTTTGCGGGGCCCATCAGCCTGGCCCTAACTTGCAAGACCGTCTTCGCCGAATGGGCTACTATTGGCCCATGATGGTAGCAGATACGATAGACTATACGAGAAGATGCAAAGCCTGCCAAGTCCACGCGGACTTCATCCACCAACCATCCGAATTTCTACATCCCACAGTGGCATCATGGCCATTCGAAGCATGGGGGATGGATATCATTGGTCCGATTACTCTACCTTTCTCCCGAGGACATCGCTTCATACTCGCAATCACAGATTACTTCTCCAAATAGGCAGAAGCTGTCCCGCTCACAGAAGTAAAAACTTCAAATGTGATCAGCTTCCTTAAGCATCACGTCATCTATTGCTTTGGACTGCCCCGGAGGATCATCCACGATAATGGTCCGCAGTTTGCAAGCCACGTCTTCTATCGGTTCTGCGACAAGCACCGCATCCAAAATATTGCTTCGACGCCCTACAACCATACAGCGAATGGGTTAGCAGAAGCATTCAACAAAACCATCATCAAGTTACTCAAGAAGTTCGTGTCGTCCAATAAATACGACTGGAACGAGAAGCTTGGTGAATACTTGTGGGCGTACCGTACCACAGTCCGAACGGCCACAGGGAACACACCATTCTCCCTGGTGTACGGGAGTGAGGCAGTTCTCCCATTGGAGACTCAAATACCCTCACTCTGCGTCACCCTCACTTATCAATTGACGATGGATGATAACTACCAACGCCGACAACAAGAGTTAGATGCCCTAGATGAAAAGCGCCTCCTGGCTCAGCAAAGGATCGAACTATACCAGGCACGCATCTCTGGAGCCTTCAACAAGAAGGTTAAAATCAGAACGTTCCAAGTGGACGATCTCGTTCTGGCAGTCCGGAGGCCGATGGTCATGACTAATAAGACCACCGGCAAGTTCCAGCCAAAATGGGAAGGTCCCTTTATCATCGAGGCTGTATTCTCCAACGGTGCTTACCGCCTCGCAAAACAAAATGGAGACTTGCTCATGTTGCCCGTCAACGGCAAGTTTCTGAAGAAATATTATATCTGAATGACATATTCCAGATCTCTGAGTCATGTACCCGCTGGTGCCGCTGAACTCACTTTCTCGACATTCCAGATTATTGAGTTATGTACCCGCTGGTACCGCTGAACTCACCTTCTCGACATTCCAAATTATCGAGTTATGTACCCGCTGGTGCCGCTGAACTCACATCCACAATATTCCAGATTATCGAGTCATGTACCCACTGGTGCCGTTGAACTCACATCTACAATATTCCAGATTACTGAGTCATGTACCCGCTGGTGCCGCTGAACTCACATCCACAATATTCCAGATTATCGAGTCATGTACCCGCAGGTGCCTCTGAACTCACATTCCGGTCACTCTTTTAGATAGTAAGTCATGTATGACCATACCTCTGAACTTTCTTCCTGGAAGAGATCCTCCCTCATGATCCACTACCCGCACTCCCAGTGCACAAAAAGGATAACCGATCCACAAATTTCCAAAATGGCCATGTCCTCATTACCTCTGAGTCATTTCACTTCCGCAAAAAACAAATCACCCCTTTACATAGAACTTCTATGTCCTCATTACCTCTGAGTCATTCTATGTACCCTCCTTCATTGAGCCCACTCCTGTCATGTCCTCATTACCTCTGAATGGGAAGGCTCCGTCGAAGAAACCTTCATGCTTGCCATGTCCTCATTACCTCTGAGTAAGTATGATGATTCCCTTTCGACTTATTATCCGTACCCACAACCGGAGTACGCCAAGGATAATAGGTCCACAAATATTCTCCGCTGGGTCCACTCCTGCCATGTCTTCATTACCTCTGAGCAGGAAGACTCCACGGTAAAACCTTCGTACTTACCATGTCCTCATTACCTCTGAGTAAGTATGTCGGTCCTCTTTCGTCTTATTATCCGTACCCTGAACCAGGGTACACCAAGGGTAATAGGTCCACAAATGTCCTCTGTTGACCACAAATATCCTCCGTTGAGTCTATTCCTACTATGTCCTCATTACCTCTGAGTAGGAAGACTCTACGGTTAAAACCCTCATACTTGCCATGTCCTCATTACCTCTGAGTAAGTATGTTGGTTCCCCCTCATCCTATTATCCGTATCCTAAGTCGGGGTACGCCAAGGATAATAGGCCCACAAATGTCCTTTGCTAAGTCCCTTAGTACAGGCCCATCATTCCTCATCATGCCCCGGGAGCCCAGCTGCTCAATGGCATTCTATCTTCCGATACCCCGAACACCCACGACCACCTTGCCGTGGAACTGTTCTAGGTATCTCCAATCAAATTTGTTATCCGTACCTAAAACCAAGGTATGCCAGGGGTAACAGGTCCACAAACAAGTCCCCCATGTGGGGCAAATACCGCCATAACACTACAGGCACAACAAGCAATACAAATGAAGGGTAGAATGGAAAGTACTCTTTATTTGAAAGACGAAAAAGCATTACATGTTTTTGGACCACGTCCCTCTCAAAGAGAAAAGAAAAAGAAAATAGAAACAAAAGATGAAAAGGCTGACTATAGTTCGGCATTACACAACTCTAAAAGGTGGCACTAAAACAAATTTGAGGCAATTAATGACGCGCACACGTGGCAAGGAGCTATGCGACCCGAAAGTCCCTGCGGCTGATTGACTCAATACAACTGAGACATCCATGCGGCCGAGACATCCATGCGGCCGAGACATCCATGTGGTCAGGACATCATATGCGGCCAGTAGAATTTATACATGGCCATGCTTCTTATTCAAAGTATTTCAATTTTACAAATTGAAAACTTTGAAGGGGGTCTTGTAGAAGCATGGAAAAGAATAAAGAAAGATCCATGCGGCCAGAGAGCCGCATGCGGCTCAGAGAGTTCATGCGGCTCAAGTATCCATGTGGCTCGAGCGTCTATACGGCTAAAACAAGTTTTATGCGGCTCAGAGAGGAGCCACGTGGCCTGTAAATAGCTCTTCCGTTTATCCTTTACTGCATTAAATGCTTTGACGGCTGACAGCTCTGACACATGATAGCCCTGACACAAAAATACAATTATGACTCCGTCATAATGGCAGACTCCTAGGGAAATGAAGAAAATCTCTGACACAATCTCCCAAAATTCAGAAAACCTTTATAAGGACTTGACACGTGGACAATCGCATGCGGCTCACGAAGACTAGCTCCATGCGGCTCACGAAGACTAGCTCCATGCGACTCACGAAGACTAGCCCCATGCGGCTCACGAAGACCATCTCTATGCGGTTCACTCATACTCGTGCGACTCAAATCACTACCGTGCGGCTCAAATGTTCAAGGGGGGCCACTCTTAGGCAGCCTGGACACGTGGCCAGCCTTATGCGGCTCAACTTTCCTACGGTTTAGATTTCTGCTATTATGACACGTGACATGATAGCAGGGCACGTGGCATCAGATTGATCGAAATCTTTCAACAAATCCCAATAAAATATTAGGATCAAATCAGATCATTTGCAAATAAGATAATTAAAGACACGTGTCGAGGAATTCGAGGTTGGCATGACAAATCAGGAGGATTTATGTCAATCAGCATTAATTATCCATAAAAGATTTGATGGAATCACATTTATTGCTCAAATCTCAATGAACGGCCCAGATTTAATGATCCTTAGCCGCCGACTTTCAAGAATGGGGAATCATTGTAAACCCTAATGAGGCCCCCCACTCATATAAATAGCAGGGTGCCATTTCCTTGCAAAGAGGACAGACAGAGACATACAGAGATAGAAAGATATAGAGACAGACGCACATAGAGACACAGAGAGCCAGAAAGCCTGAAGAGAGCATTTCTTCATCAATGCCAAGCAGTTCTTCTATAGAGCCAAAAAGGCTGCACTCGATCGTCCAAGGAGTAAGGCAGAGCTGCCGTCACTTTCCCGAGCCTCTATCGTCACCCCCATAATCTAAAATAAACAATTGTACTTAGATTGCTGTACCTAGATTTTTGTCCCTAAGCTTTCTTTGTACAAGCGAGTTTGTATTGTAAAGTAAAAGTCCAGTCCTCCGATAATTGTTCTGTTCTTTTATATTTCATGGCAAACAGTAACGTCCACATTAAGACATACCCTTTCAACCTAGATAGCAACCCTACTTAAGGTCCCATATTATCGTACTTAATAGCACTACTTCCCCCAGGACGAAATGATTCTGGTGCCCCAGCACAAATTGTTCAAGGAAAGTTGTCCAAACCCGTGCACGAGCTGTTCTACTTTGTCCATGACCATGCAACACACGTCTTACTCAACAACACGAACACAATCTGAGTCTGAAACTCATAAACCGTATCATCTTAAATTATCAATCTTCTATCTCATGTTTCCATTATTTGATTCATTGTTCTGTGGCACCGTGCCTCTCGATGTTTCAAAGCAGCGATCATATGTCTCAATGCACCGAGGCACTAAGCCCCTTTGCATAATCAACCGTTCTGTGGCATTTGTGCTATAACTGTCACTTTGCATCTGAAGTCGTATTTTATAAGTTTCGTGCTCGTATGCACGTTTGATGCAGTTATTCAATATTCTACGAACCCATGTATTTGTTGCACATCTTGATACAGTATTTCAATATTCTATGACTTAATGTCCATTGTTAGGCGACTCATACATTCAATACTCAGGATATCAAGCGAGTACATTCTCTGACCGTTTTATACTTGATAGGATTTATATTTATGCTCTAGATTACTTTACTTGATGCTGTCACGTTGTTAACACAGATTGGTACTTTAAGGATCCCTTCATGAGATGTTATCCCCTTCGGGAGCATCGGGATACGTCATGCCATGTGCTTTTTATGTACATCATGTATTCATGTGCTTTCACCATTCATGTGCACTCTTGTGATTCATGTACTCTTATGTTCACAGAGCCCCTCATGTATACTTCATGTTTACCCATTTATGGGCCCTCATGTGAAATCATATACAATAACATAACTTGTCAGGATCCTTGTATATTGATTGGGGTACGGAGGAGTATAAATGGTCATGTGAATAATTCTAAAGTAGTGTAATCATGTGCAAACTCTTAGTATAATCATGTGCAAATTCAAGCCGTTCACATGTCTATCTTGTACTCAACATCACTAGCCACTGTTAGTTCTTTACTTATAGTAGATATTTCCTTACAGTCATCTCTTTTACTTCATATTTATATTCTTCAACATTTCATGTATCTTACTCTATAGCATGCTTATATTTCGTATCATATTATGAAGTGCGTGAGATATATTATGCTCGTTCCTGTCCTGACTGGACCTGTTGAAATATTACAGATGACATTGAGGAGTTCTGTCCTACGTACTACGGAGCAGGCCTAGATGACACCTGTGAGCTGGACTCCCAGGAGGACCTAGTCCTTGCAGAGGACATTACCCAAGTAGTCTAGGCTAGTTAGCTAAACTTGTTATCTTACTTTATTGTTTTGTCTTATTTTTGATACATTATGTACTTATTTGGGATATTGTTATTTTGGATGTTGTGGAGATGTTATCTTAGACACTAGACTTCTTCTCCTGTTGTATTTCATTTGGTGACTTTTATATCTATCTATCTTATCGTATTTTCTACCTTAGCTATGAATGAGTTGTACATTTCTATATTGTCCTCTATTCGGAGCGTATATATTGTACATATACCTTATAATTGTTAGATGTATGTGACCTAGGACAGCGTTTTACCATTGATACTACGGCGTAGGCTGGACGTATCCACTTCTCGTGCCCCTACACTGGGTGCGGGTCGTGACACATTTTTAGTAGTGGCCCATGCAGGTCGAGATTTGTAGTGGTATTCGAACTAGAGTATCACTACAAACTGCAGTAGGATATAGGATATAGTTTTGAGGTACTCAATCATATTAAGAAAACTCCGATCCAATACTTGCCATCTAAATTCTTGTAGATTAAATGCTTTCCTTTGAATAAATAAACTGTCCTACTTTGATTTTTCTCTTTATTATCAGTAATTGCTTCTTGTTTTGATCTGTCTTCAGGATGGTTATGGATATACGATCTTATCGCTCCGGTCTGGGGGATACGATCGAGAGTTCGGCCACCTCTCATCCTGTTCAACAGGGCCTCGAGACCGCAGCTTCTGTTATGCCAACTCAGGTTGGCATTTCTGCTGCATTTGGAGGTGCACCTCCGCCTGTACAGAGACCTTCCTCCGTCATTCTTGATTTCTCTCGGCAGCAGCTACCTTCGGGATCAGTTGACGCAGCGCAGTTGTTCTACTTCTTTCAGAGGATGGTGGAGGCCCAGCGACAGCAGTCCGCTCATTTTCAGTAGGGCATAGAGAATGCCCATTAGCTTGCCCCGATGACTGTGGAGAGAGTTATTTCGTAGCTCCAGGCAGCCCAGATACAGCCGTATCAGTCGAGGACACCAGGGATCAAGGACTTCCAGAAGATGCATCCGTGGGACTTCTGCGACACTGAGGGGATTTTGTATGCGTATGACTCGATAGAGCACATCGGGAAGATATTCCGACTGGCGGAGATTCCAACACGACTACAGATTGAGGCGACAGGTAGTCAGATTTAGGACCTGGCCCGCACATGGTACCAGACGGACCTGAGGGTCGGTATAGAGGGGCAGACTTGGGCAGCCTTCAAGAAGCTGTTCAAGGAGAAGTTTTTCCCTGAGACAGCTCTTAGCGCCATGGAGACGCAGTTTGAGACCTTAGTTCAGGGCAGTCATACTATCAAGGAGTATGCTGGGGAGTTCTGTCGTCTGGACAGATTTGTTGAGGGACTCAGTGAGATGGCGAAGGCCCAAAGATTCTAGAAGTGGTTAGTCAAGGAGGTCAAGTCCTTGACCAAGAGTGACCGAAGTGCCACTTTTGAGAAGATTCTGGTGGGTGCCCTAGCAGCAGAGGATGATCTTGAGCTGAAGCTCAAGTGGGGACGAGACGTGCATGGAGCCAGTGGTAGCGGAGGACCGGCCAAGATGCCTCACTTTCAGCAACAACAGAAGCAGTTCTAGGGACAGGGCCGTGCACCTTTCCAGCAGGTGCAGCAGCAACAACCGAGGTTTCAGCCACAGGCACTCAGGTAGCAGCCTGTTAGTTGTGGCTTCTGCAAGAAGCCATGGTATGTATGGAATGATTGCAGAAAGAGGCTCGGGAAGTGCCTACTCTGCGGTTCAGCGGAGCACTAGCTGAAGGAGTGTTCCATGTCTTTAGGACGAGCAGCTCAGGGAGCAGGAGCCAGAGCTCCAGCAGTACAGCAGAAGGGACCCTTGTAGACTCAGCAGAAGAGGTTCGCTCAGCATCAGCAGCAGGCCAGGAAAGGTCAGCAGGGGCGAGCTTTCCCCATGGTAGCTCAGGATGCAGAGGCTATCAGCGAGCTGATCGCATGTTCTATTCCTTTCGACTCTATTCCAACTTTTGTATTATTTGATTCGGGGGCTTCCTACAGCTTCATGTCTGTATCTTTTGCTATTAGACACCACTTTGTATCTGAATCGTTGCCTAGGACTTGCAAGATCATGATCGGAGGTGGTATTATCCTCGTTAGTGATATTTACAAGGGTCAAAGAGTTGATTTGGGAGGCTGAGAGTTGGATGTGAGTCTGCTCGTGATGCCATTGCCGAACTATAATATCGTACTCGGTATGGATTGGTTGAGCAGGCACCATGCCAGCATAGATTTTCATGAGGGTATTCTTTTCAGAGCACCCGGAGAGCCAGAGTTCGAGTTTACCCGACGGTAGGCGGAGTAGAGCAGCAGAGTCTTCTGCGGAGTATTAGTTGAGGAGCAGGCAGTGCCACACCCTTTGATAGCGGTGTTTATGGATGTATTTTCAAAGGATTTGCCAAGACTACCACCGGACAGAGAAGTGGAGTTCTCTATAGACTTAGTGCCCGGCGCAGAGTCGATATCTCAGCACGTCTATAGGATGAACAACAGCGAGCTGGTAGAGTTGAAGAAGCAGGTGGATGCACTGCAGGACAAGGGCTTTATCCGATCGAGTTTTTTACCATGGGGTGAACCGGTACTCTTTGTACCGAAGAAGGATGGGTCGGTCAGGATGTGTATCGACTACAGGGCACTCAACAACCTCACGATCAAGAACAAGTACCCGTTGCCGAGGATCGACGATCTCTTCGATCAGCTGAGTGGGGCGAGGGTATTTTCTAAGATTGATCTGAGGTCAGGTTACCATCAGGTGAAGTTGAAGAAGGAGGATATTTCGAAGACCGCATTCAGGATGCGGTATGGCCAGTTTGAGTTCATGGTGATGCCGTTTGGGTTGAATAATGCCCCGGCGGTATTTATGAACATGATGAACAAGGTGTTCCACCAGTACTTGGACAAGTTCGTGGTGGTGTTCATCGATGATATCCTAGTGTACTCGAAGGCTAAGGAGGAGCATGAGGAGCACTTAAGAGTGGTTATGGAGACTCTCAGAAGGAAGGAGCTGTATGGCAAGCTCTTGAAGTGTGAGTTCTTTCTGGACAGAGTTGACTTCTTGGGTCATGTGGTGACTGGAGATGGGATCTCAGTTGACCTGAAGAAGATCACGGCTGTTGAGGCTTGGACAGCACCGAGTTCAGTAGTAGAGATCAGGAGTTTCATGGGATTGGTAGGCTACTATAGGAGGTTCGTATAGGATTTTTCTCGGGTTGCAGAGCCATTGACTAGGCTGACCCGAAAGAATGCAAAGTTTGGCTAGTCAGATGAGTGTCAGGTCGCTTTTGATGAGTTGAAGAAGCGGCTGATGACAGCTTCGATTCTGACATTGCCATCAGGTCAGGAGGGTTCACTATCTACAGTGACACCTCAGGAAAGGGTTTGGGTTGTGTCTTGCAGCAGCATGGGAAGGTGATCGCCTATGCTTCCAGGCAGTTACGTCCCCATGAGAAGAACTACCCTACCCACGACTTGGAGTTAGCAGCAGTTATGTTTGCTTTGAAGTTGTAGAAACACTACTTATACGGAGAGCGGGTGGAGATCTTTACAGATCATAAGAGCTTGAAGTATGTGTTTACACAGAAGGAGCTCAACATGAGGCAGCACAGGTGGTTGGAGTTGATGAGGGACTTCGAAATTTTATTGCAGTATCACCCAGGGAAGGCCAACGTGGTTGCCGACGGCTTGAGTAGATATCCGACAGCCATGTGTTTGACGATAGACTGTCACTTGCTAGCAGATTTGGAGAGCCTGGGGATCAAGGTTGTTGTGCCAGGAGTGCAGATACAGATGTGGGGTCTTCAGATTCAGTCAAACTTAATGGAGAGGATCAAGTCGACACAGTTCGAGGATGTTGCTCTACGGTGTATCCGAGAGCAGGTTCGAACAGGATTAGTGGATGATGGGTTTACTCTTACAGAGGATGGCGCATTAAGGCACGATTCCAGACAGTGTATGCCCAGTGGAGAGCTCCAGAAGCAGGTCATGCAGGAGACCCACCGATCTTAGTACTCTATACATCCATGTGCCAACAAGATGTATAAGGATCTGAGGGAGCACGTCTGGTGGTATGGGATGAAGCGGGAGGTAGCTCGCTTTGTAGCTAGATGTTTGGTCTGTCAGCAGGTCAAGGCAGAGAGACAGAGGCCAGGAGGTTTATTGCAGCCATTGCCTATTCCAGAGTGGAAGTGGGAACACATCATGATGGACTTTATTTCTGGATTGCCGCGTACACCAGGAGGAAAAGACGCGATTTGGGTCATCATAGGCAGGTTGACCAAATCGGCCCACTTTTTGCCATTTAAAGTGGGTACGTCTACTGAGAGGCTAGCAGAGATGTATATACGATAGATTGTCAGGATTTATGGAGTTTCGATGAGCATTGTCTCGGATCGGGATAGTCGCTTTACTTTTTATTTCTTGTGGAGTCTACAAACTAGTTTGGGCACTCAGCTCATGTTTAGTACTGCATACCACCCTCAGACGGACGGACAGTCAGAGAGGACTATTCAGACACTCAAGGATATGCTGTAGACTTGTGTTTTAGATTTTGGAGGATCCTGGGAGGATCACCTGCACTTGGTGGAGTTTGCATACAATAACATTTTTCAGGCCAGCATTGAGATGTCACCATTCGAGGCACTGTACGGGCACAGATGTCGTACACCCTTATCTTGGAATGACGTTGGAGAGCGAACTTTATTGGGACCTGAGATGGTTGTAGATGCAGCCAAGAAGGTGAAGCTTATCAGAGACCGAATTCACGTGGTGCAAGACAGACATCGGCACTGGGCCGATAACCACCGTAAACCTTTAGAGTTTGAGGTGCAGTTTAGGGATAGGATTAGAATTAGGAATTGTTTTGTTTGTGATTTTGTTTGATCATGTTTGAATATATTAGTAATTGAGACCTTATTTGTGATTAGGTTGGAGATCTGGTTTTCTTGAGGATATCTTCGACACGTGGTACGATACGTTTTGGTGGAGGTAGGAAGCTTAGCCCGTGCTTCATTGGACCTTTCGTGATCAGCAGGAGAGTCGATGACGTGGCTTACAGGCTAGACTTGCCACCTGTACTAGTGGGAGTCCATAACGTATTCTACGTGTCGCAGCTGAGATGGTATATGGCAGATCCTAGCCATGTACTCGATCACTCAGAGATTGAGGTAGGACCTACTCTTAGCTATCCAGAGCAGCCTGTGGAGATTCTGGATCGACGAGAGAAGGTTCTGAAAAACCAGGTGATACCCTTGGTTCGCGTCGCATGGAGGCATCATTCTCCAGGAGAGTCTACCTGGGAGAGGGAGGATGAGATGCGCGAGCGATACCCATATCTTTTTGGACCTTGAGGTATGATTGTCTATCCTTCTCATCAGTTCAGTTTTGTCTTTCAATTTCGAGGACGAACTTCTTTTAAGGAGGGTAGATTTGTCACTACCATATTTTAGTCTTGAGGGTATTTTGGTCATTTTGGTTTTTGTGAATTATTTTATTAATTATTGCATTGGTGTTGTAATTTTTGACTTTTGTTAGTTGTGACTTTAGAGACTAGCCTAGAGTTTGACTTTGACTTTAGTGACTTAGTTAGCCAGGTGTGGGACCCTAATGTAACTTAAGTTGGTCTTAATTGACTTGAGAGTGGCTAGGGTTCATGAGAGGATTAGGAGAGTTTTGTATTTGGACTTATGACTAAGGGGTCGAGTTAGCTAGCTAATGACCTTGGCCTAAAGCCCATTCACATGAAACCCTATCCCTAATCCCCTACATGGCCGACCACCATAGCCCAATTATAACCTAATTTCAGCCTATATAATATCTCTTCATAACCACTTGTCACTTTTAGAAATCCTCCTTTAGGAAACCCTAATTTCTTTCCCCTTTCATCATCCCTCCACCAAATTGATCCCAATCTTTTACATTTGATTCCAAATCTGGAGTAGAAGAAGAAGGAGGCTAGCTTGCAAGGAGGGGAGCTCATTGGAACATTGCTTGAGGAAGGTGACTTTACTATTTGGGACTTTTTCTTGGAGATTGTCTCTCTGTAGGTAATTCCTTCAAATCACCTTAAAATTCTGATTTATTTCCATAGATGCATCCATCTAGGTGTTCCCTAGCTGTAGGAAAAGTTTGGTGGAAATTCGTGTTGATTTGGTGTCCGTATCGGACACGTATCAGTGTAGGCTTATAGGTGTTTGATGAAATGTCTCAATAGCAATTTTATTGTTATTTTTGAAATCTTTTTGAAAAACTTCTAGAACTGCATGTGATCTTGGATTTCGTTCATGACTGAGCCAATTATTGGCTTTGTGTCATATCGAATGAGGGGCTGGACATGCCGTACAGACCATGAGAGCAGAGTCCTACTACCTGACAACAAGTTCTCCGTGTCTGTGTCACTTGGACACGTGACACTTGGTGAGTGCCTTGGGGCAGTGACTGACAGTCAGCCCCCAAGTGGCATGACGAGTCGTGTCGTATCGACATCGTATTCGAAAATGTACTAATTTCATGAACACTGTGCAGTAGCCATGTCTAGGCTCTAATACACGTGTCGTACAGAGCGTAGTCCTATGTGTGGGCAACACGTGGACACAACCACGTGACTCCACGTGAGTCATGTCGTGTCCACGAGCTCGTAGACTAGCTGCACGAGCCTGTGCAGTGGCCGTGTGTTGGCGAGTGTTCGTGAGTGTCTGGATACGTCGTGTCCTGTTATGTGGACACCATACGACTCGTGGGACACCCTGATATATGTACGAGTGTTTACCAACAATTAGTTTAGAATTTTTACTTGATTTCGTATTAGATTTGGGTTTTTCCCCAATGTTACTAATACGAACGTACAGTAACTTGTTTCCTGAGAATTCAAATTTGTCTATTTGATTTCAAATATAATTTATATGTTATATATATGTGCTCTCATATCTGGGTTATTTGATTTGTGTTTGGGTTCAATGTGGAGCTCGAATGGGCTGTGTGAGTGAGGATACATAGGTCTAACTGCTACCAGGTTTCGAATTTCTGAAATGAAGGTTTAGGTATAATTTGTTGAACTGAAAAGAGGGATTACATGGTATTTTTCCTGATATTAACTCACTTCACTGCTGTACACACAAACCCAGACCTCAACTCTTTCCTACCATAATCTGTACACACTATATACTAGTATACATCACACACACACACGCCTACACTTGACTGAACACTGGAAACACACAGGAACCCGAGAACACTATGTAAACTGTACACAAATACTATATAATCTGTACACACACACACACCATACAGCTGAACACACTACACATGTATGCTATTACACAAAAACCTGAGAAGTGTTCCCTGCCAACCTGATTTCACACATAACCTGAGAACAATAACCACTCACACACACATCCTATCAATCATTTACCTGAGAACACACACACTCTCTCTAACTTGCAGTACACACACACACCCCCTAATCACTGTCACACATTACTCTTGTCCACACACACCAATACATGTGAGGCACACACATACACCCCTTGATACCATGTATCCTTAACCCCTTGTATGTAACCCAATACACACACTCACCCCCCTACTTATATATGTATACCATGTTTGTGCCTTGCTTGTGTATTAGGCACTAGCCTATATGAATGCCTATATATATATATATTATATAGGTATAAATATACATAGTTTGTATTTGTGTGTGTAATAACTTGTTTTTCCCTTTGATTGTGTTTGAGTGCTAGCCTAGGCTTGGTTAGGCTTAGTGAGACTTGATTGGACTAGGATTGGCCTAGTTGGCCTAGTTTGACTAGTGAAGTTGACTAGAGTTGACCAAGAGTTAACTTTAGTATAGAATGACTTAGAATTCATATAAAATGCATTGTAAGTTTAATACTACCTTTCTGGACATGTTGTGACATGTGTTGCTCTAAATATGACTCATCTACTCTGTCTGGAAATATACACTCATCGGATACTCAGGATATCAGGCGAGTACATTCTCTGACCGTTTCATACTTGATAGGATTTATATTTATGCTCTAGATTACTTTACTTGATGCTGTCACGTTGTTAACACGGATTAGTACTATATGGATCCCTTCATGAGATGTTATCCACCTCGGGAGCATCGAAATACGTTATGTCATGTGGTTTTCACGTACATCATGTATTCATGTGCTTTCATCATTCATGTGCACACTTGTGATTCATGTACTCTCATGTTCACAGAGTCTCTCATGTATACTTCATGTGCACCCATTTATGGGCCCTCATGTGAAATTATGTACAATAACATAATTTGTCTAGATCCTTGTGTATTGATTGTGGTACGGGGGAGTATAAATAGTCATGTGAACAATTCCAAAGTAGTGTAATAATGTGCAAACTCTTAGTATAATTGTAAAACCCCTAAATTTTTAGGAACTTTTTTTATTTAAAAAGACTTAAAATCGAAGTTATGCAATTTATGGTTTTTATTAATTATTAAAAATGACCTTAGCCATTGTTGAGTTTTGGAGTATAAGACGATCATGAATTTTCGCACGGAAGATGTAACTGTGTGCCTTGACTAGTGTACTAGCCATGCTAGGGGAAACCTAGCCATAATGAAGACCGAACTAGGAAAACTAGGCCAAGTTGCAAGTTGATCCATTTAAATAAATTTAATTAGATATTATTTAATTTTTTTTATGACCCGGTTGGAGCAAACCAGCCCGAACTGGGCCCGAACCGAACCCAAGCCCAAGTAGGCATGTGGTGTGACCAAAGATGACCATGTAGGCATATTTTATGGGTATGCAAATGTTCTTAATATTATTTTAGAAATTGAGACATATTTTCTAATTAGAGGTACAAAATTTATATTTTTAATATTAATGATGTTTTTCAATATTGGTACAATTTTCTTGACCCAAATTAGGGTGTGTAGTATAAGTCACCCAAAACCACCGTTGTACTATTTTCATTATTTTATTATTATTAAAGTTATTTTATGGGAAATAAATAAACATATTTATTATTGCTTGATATTATTATTTTACTATTAGATGATATTATTATTAGTTGTCAAATTTTGTTGTCAATTGGATATAAATATATTTAATGTATTATATATATGTAGATAAGATGTAAATTTTATTTAAATTTTATAGAAATTTTATGTGGTATATATGGTTTTATATATATATATATATATATATATATATATATATATATATATATATATATATATATATATATATTTCTTTTATATATATATATATATATATTTATATATATATATATATATATATATATGTATATATAAAAAAAAAATATAGGATAAAGTAGGAATTAAAGGATTGGGTAAATTAAAAAAAAGAAATATATATATAAATTCAATGTGTGGCCGCCCACCAGCGGCCTCAACAAAACAACCCAGTAGCACTTGCAGCGTGTAATTAAGTGGGACCCCCCATTACTATAAACCTTAGCAGCTTCCATATGGAAGAGCAACCCGACCCCCTATATGTGATGGATTTCAAACCAAACTCCAAATCCCAATCAAACCCTAATCTCTTCTCATCTAACTCCTCCTACTTCCTTCCCCTCTCCCTCGCCCAGCCTCGGTTGAGCAGCACCTTGCAGTCGCGACGACAGCTGCAACAACGGCAACAACAATAACAACAGTGAAGAACATGGAGGTACACAACTTTATCGTACGATTCCTCTCTCAATTCAAATCCGTTTTTAGATCCGTACACTCGCATAGAAAGCCCTCATAATTCCCTTCGAGATCCCCCAGGTGGATTTTGTCGTGGCCATCCAACTTGCTCGAAAAATCGAGACAAAGTTGGAGAGAAACCACTTTTCTGGAACATTGAAAAACTGTTTTAAAATACCAACTTGTCGGCCAATTTTCGTTCTGTACTTTAAGATTTTATAGAAACAAATTAAAGACAGTCAAAGACAACATCACTGAGATTGTAACGCACCTTCTGGAATCACTTTTCATCTAGTATATAAAAAGTTACACGTAGTTAAAGTTCTCAAAATAATTATAAATTCTGTTTTTGAAAAATAGAAAAATACCCCGATACGGCGTGCACCCCGACAAACCGGGCGACGTGGTCGCGCACTATACGCATCAAAAGGCGCTTATAGATGTTGTTGACGTGTGGGAATAGGCAGAACTCGATTTCGTTGCGTGTGTGCGACGAAATCAGTGCTTATCCGTCGAGATACCCCTATATCGACGTTTTACAAACTTGGCCATAACTTCATGCACGTTCGTCGGATCGACACGAAACTTGTGCCAACAGGATCGTATCATTTTTCTGGTCTTGTGTGTTAAGTTTGGTTCGATTCTGAGAAGGTTGACCGGAACACCATTTTGGTGGGCCCATAATCCCACTCAACAGGCAATTTTGTGCACGGCCCACCGGAATCCAAAATTGGACATACCGTTGGGTTCATCTCATCAAAACAAATCAATACACATATAGTTTGACGACTTTAGAGACCGTAGATATTGGTACGTATTTCGGTGCAAAACGGGTCCAACGACGAACATCGTTTTGACCCAAAATTATGAATCTGCTCCTGTTCCAGAATTTGACTTTTGGACAGGCGTTTCTTAGGTATATCTTTTACACCGAGAACATTTTTGATGTTCGTTACAACATCCGGAGCCGTTCGTGGATTTTGACTTCTCTTTGCTGACACTTTGATTCTTGGACTTGCCACTTTCGCACCACCAGGCAAGATACCTTGCCATTAAACTGTTTATATTCAGTCTACATTTATTTATTACATAACACTATTTATTATTTTCAGTTCTTACAGTTCCTGATTTACTACCTGCTCAGTGATTATTAGTTTACTTGTTATTATCCTTTGATTGCATATGCACCTAGAGTTAAGGGACTACCGTCTGTAGTGTATCGCATATACCTTAATACAATTGTACCACGAGGATGTGTGAGATGAGTAGCATGTAGAGGTCCTTACGTATGGACTGATCCCCCATGTGCATGCGTTAGGGCTAACTGTTAATAGAGGCATGTTAGGAGACTTAGCAGTCAGTAGAGGTATTTGAGTCATGGATGTGACACTGTTAGACATTGGGTAGGAAGAACAGTTCCTTAACGTATGGGTCACTTATGCACTTTCCTATTGCCGGTTATCTCTGCGGGAGATACGGTCCTGGATCCTTATACCTGATTTCCTGCTGGCCTCTGACATTCGATGAATGTTATGCTTTGAGGTACTTGGTGTCCTAATGGGACCATATATGAGATTCCTGCTCCTGAGCTAGATGCCCATGTATTGGAGGTTTGTTTTTAATTACATGAACACAGTAGTACGGTAGGTACCTTATCGATGTCTTGTCACTTATTTTGGTTTGTGATATATTATATATTCAATTTACTATGGCATGTTCTTCCTGTATCTTGTTACGTCCCTCTGAGGACCTGGTTATCTCTCCAGGTGTGCGCTTGTGACTTTTGCAGGTGTTCTAGCCAAGACCGTGATCTCCTCCATCTCATCGAAGAGGATTGCTCTTGGTTCATCTCGTCCTTTATTCGATTATTTTCTTGTATATTTTCCTTTCATTTAAATTAGTTGGTAGTGGATTTGTCTCCGCCCAACTACATGTATAAATGATAAATTCTTGAGTTGACTCGTATCATTATTCTTTTGATTTTTGTGGATAAGATTTAGTATCATGGTTTACTGCATTTTACAGCTTATATGTACACACGAGGTTTCCAGATATTGGAGTATACTTCGTATGTATACAGCTTACGTGGACACGTACTTAGTCCTAAGTATTTTGGGACTGGGGCGTTACATGTTTCTGTGGTGGCCCATGTAGTTCCAGTTTGTCACTTCAGTTACGTAATTGTACCGATGTGAGCCTGTAATATAGGATTAGAATCTAGGAATCTCATCCACATACTTGATCACCTTCCTTGATTTCTAAATTTCGACTCTCGTGGCCTCCCTTGATTCTTGCATCTTGCTTGAACTCTTTCTACCAACACCCTATCATCTTGTGCTTAAACATGGTTAGAAAGATGACTATACTACTACATACTTATTGGTCAACCATATGGTTGAAAGGATTACATTGGCAATTGGAATACACGGAGACCTTAACTAAGTTATAAATGCATTTTTCTAAAAGTATGATTTTTTTTATAAATAGTAAATTCCAAGTGTGGTAGTAGCGATATTAACAGCTGCCAGAGATAAAAAAAAATTTATTTTTGAGATTTCCAAGTAGTGATCATCAGAGGATTGATAGGATTTTATTTTTGATACTGCAGAAAAATAGTTGCAATCTATACACAATTGATTTAAGAAATTGATTTGATTTTTAAGATTTGGTATTTATGATTTATTGGGTTATTGTAACGCCCCAGAACCAGAATACTGGAGAGCGGGGGCATACATAGCCAGCTACGCATAATGAAACGGAATCCATCTCATTATACGGTCACGGCTGTCTAGATATATGAGGGTTTAACTACAATCCATCAGTCTCCTATGGTCATGAACAAGCCTAGTGTCTCAATCTCAAACAAGCAATAATAGTTACAAGATGTCAGAGCACCAAATATATAATAGCAAGGCGTCCCATACATTACATATTGGATGATCACGAAGCTAGTCGTACAAAATGTTAAGACTAGTAAGAGTTTAGTCATACATGATCAACCCTAGGATTTGTCAATCATGTTATAGCCCGTAGGCAGACAGTAAATAAAGGTGCAACCGAGCTAACACGTGCTCGTCGGCTAAACGCCTCAAAAGAATAATTTACAATAAAATGGGAGAACAAAAGAAACCCACTCGTTGCCAGGGTTACGCCTGGTGGCCACCATCTGGCTGGAAGGTAGGTAGAACCTCTGGAGCTGCTCCGATATCTGGCCACACGAAACCAGCTGGGTCAGACCCCAGAAAGAGCAAGTGCCACAAAGGAGGCTTCACTTAGGAACTAAAACCAGCAGATCATAATAGAATATTAAAGATAGTAAATAAAGAATTGATAATAATAGAGATAACAATAATAAATTAAGTACGAGGAAACCATTCAAGCAGCCAGACTGCAACCGTTAAACCAAACAAGGACCGAGGTTGCAGCCCTTCACCTGAATAGAAACCCGTCTCAAATACTATTGGTAAGGTAACAAGACAATAAACGAAGAGAGGACTCAGAAATGCTCCGGGAGCCAGGTTACAACCTTTAAACCAAACAAGGACCGAGGTTGTAACCCTTCGCCTGAACAGAACTGGACCCCTGATCTTTATTGCTAAGGCCAGTAGAAATAATCATGGTATTAAGGTAAGGTAAAACATGACGAGCATGGCATGGGGTAGCAATAAGACAATAAACGAAGAGAGGACACAGAACTGCTCCGGGAGCCAGGTTACAACTCTTAAACCAAACAAGGACCGAAGTTGTAACCCTTCGCCTGAACAGAACTGGACCCCTGATCCTTATTGTTAAGATAAACACACATAATCAGGACGATATATGATAAGATAACCATAGAACTATTCAGATAGCCAAGTTACAATCCTTAAACCAAACAAGGACCAGGGTTGTAACCCTTCATCTGAACAGAACTTGGTATCTCAACATTTATCGATACAAGAAATCAGGTCATGATACAATCTTGTACAGGATCATGACAACTAAACAGGGCTAGACTCCATCCAATCAATCACGGCCAAGCAATGAGTACGGCTTGATACATTAACTAACTAGGGTTATCACAGGCCTAGTTACTAGCAAGATGCAATAAGATTATCCCAACAGCCACAAGCCCTGTAGACCATCCGGTTATCCAGGTCGAAGGTCCGTTTATGAAGAATGCAACACGTGACTGTGTGCTGGAAATGTGCCCTACTCGTCGGTAGGCTACAAGTCCACTAAATGCGCCCAGATAACAGGATTGCCTGTAGCTGGGAATCTCTTCATGTCTACAGAATTATTCTAGTTAATTAGCCTTAGTCAATTTCAGTAGGTGCCCCTGACCGTTGTATTCAGGGGTCCCCGTCCTAGACACGATGCAAGACAGTACTTGTTTATATGTACAAACACAATCGTCCACGGTGTCCAGGTCAATCATTTTTGTCAGGTCGTGTCATGTCATGTTAGCCGTCGCAACAGCAATTCGAGATGATCATGTCAGGTATACTTGTTATATTATGCCATGTTCAATTATCATTTCCAAACATATTAAATAAATTCGTGATTATCAAGTTCATGACAATAGGCGTAAAATATATATAAAAGATAAAGGTGTACGCCATAGGAACTCAAGTTTCTACGCGCGTACCACCGATTACGCTAGTAAAACTTTACGCATGAGCTTTACGCTAGCAAGCTCTACGCGAGCAAGGGAGCATACGACTTGGATTTACGCTAGCCAAGATTTATGCTAGCGAGATTGTACGTGCGTAAAATTTTACGTGCGCGAACTCTCTAGCAGATTTTACGCGAATAAAACATTACGCGAGGAAAACTCAGGCAAACTTTACACTCATGAAAATCTTACGCGAGCTAGGGATTTTATGCGAGCTTGATTTCACGCGAGCGAGAGAGTCCCGAGCATAAAATCGAACAGCTCAGCGTAAAACAAAGTACGCTGGCACGCGATGCGTGTGCGTAAAAAGGAAACTACGCTAACACGTAAAACGTGGGCGTAAAAGGCTGATATAACACGCTAACACGTAAAACGTGGGTGTAAGGGCAAAACACTACGCTAACATGTTAGAACGTGTGCGTAAAACTTCATCTTCTCCCCATGGCCAAAGCAAACATACGCAAAAGCTCAGGAACTCCATCTCGGCCAGGACTTGGTGAAATCCGGCCATCCCAAAACCAAACTTGTATAAAATCATGAGGCCTACTGCAAGGAACTCTTAGTTTTCGAAAACAAGCTATTTTAGTAGATCAAAACCAAGAAGATCGAAAATACTAGAAACTTAGATCTACGTATAATGAGCCATGGAATTTGAAAACACTAAGTACAAAAGAGGCTTAGGATCTTGAGGAGAAGAGAATAGAACAACAAAATGGAAGTTCCTTCGTGAAGCAAGTTACACTTGCCTAGCTCTCTATCTGGTAGGTGAGAAAGTGTTGGTGGAGAAGAAGAAGAAGTAAATGAAGAAGAGTAATGAAGAGAGAGAGAGAGTTATCTACTCGCCTGCGCCAAACTCAGAAGCAAGATGGTGTTAGGCCCCGCCCTTTCCTTTACGTCAGAAACCAGTGTCTTCACTCCAGAGGCACAGTACCTGCCTGCGCCAACCCCAGACACACAAGGGTGTTATACACTTTCCTCCAAAGGCAACTCCTTCAAAGTTCAGAGGCACAGCTACTTACATGCATCCACATAAGGCACAAAATGGTAATATGTTCACACCATCTCCATTCTCACGGTGCAGTCATCTGCTCCGATCCAGAAGCTTAAGTCACTTTTCTACAAGAGACTTGGAAACTCCCACTGCAACCAATACAAGTCAGCCTGTCGCTCCAAAAGCACAATAACCTCGCCAACCTGAAGCACAAGCCTACTTGGCGCCTACAGCACAATGACTTTGTTTCTCTGAAACACAGCTTTATTGTTGCTCTAAATACGCAAAAGTCTCGTCGTCATAAGAAGCCAAGTCCACTCGTCGCCTGAAAGCACAGAGGCTCCGTCGTCTCCAGAAGCACGGTCTACTCGTCGCTCCAAAAGCACAACAGTACTTAGTCCTCACCAAAGGTACAGGAAGCATGGGTCAACCACAGTTGGTTTGTTTAAACCGCCTTTTGCAGAAAAGATTGGGATTAAATCATGATTTATATCATATCAGATTGATTTAAATCTTAGACGAGGATCAATTAGACTCCAAATCTAGGATAAAATCCTAAGATTTACTCGGCTCTATCCGAGCAAGCAAATCGGCACGCGATATGTGTCACCTCCTTCGGTTATGTTGATAACCACCAGAGATCTCGATTGAGGAGAATCTCGATGTCTGCCACGTGTCAGCGTCGCATAAGCCCATACCGTACAATGACAGCGGATTCTTTCATATCTCAGGAACCCTAATGCATATCGTATATGTGCTCGATTCTCTATAAATAGAGGGAGTTCTCCTTCAACTAACGGGATTGATCAACCAACCAACTAACAAAAGACTACCACCTCTAAGGGATCTTCTCCTCCAGACAGCCTCTTGATCGGTAACCCCGAGTTCCATCAAAGGCACCAGAAAGCCAGAGCAAGGTTGATTCGTCGTCAGATCATCAACAGAGTAAAGGAGTCGCTGCTGTGCTTAATCTCTAGCGTCACACTTTCCCAGAAACCTCTTCTCCCTGTACTTAGAATATCCTATTTACGACTTCCTTATTTATACACAGATACCTTATACGCTCAATAAAGCAAAAGAGTTTGTTCAAACTTTTGTTATGTCGAATATAATGGCAACTCTGCAAGGGAACACCTTCTCCTCCAACGAAAAGGCGGTGATGCAATCTGATGATAACTTGCTGGGATCTTCCTAAGACATGCTGGTCGTACGCTTCGACCATCATCCTTTTGAAGATATCCTCTCTGTTGAAAAGTCAAAGACTTCGAAGTGGTTCGTACAACCGAAGAAGTCTCGATGTGTCTGGAGGCCTAAGGCGGCTGCAGCTAGCAGCACGATAGAGGAAACTGTGTCTCAGGACCCCCTCAACGCCGAAGCCACGAAGATGAATCAAGCTACTACAGCCTTATCCCCTCGCCCGATTCCCATCCTGGGAAAGCATGGCGAGGAAGACGGTGGTTCTATGGTTAATTTAACGAAGGTACGACGCCAAAGGAATCGCACACCGGTCCAACCCCTCACGACGGGAGCATTACTGGTAAGAAGATCTGCCTTCAACAAAATCGCTTTTCCTTCAGGCGAGCCTTCGGCAAACTCTGAATACTACTCACCCGCTGGAGGTAGTAGGAAGAGATCCCAGTTGGTTCGTGCTTCATGCAATAAACGCACGACACCTATGGCAGACCAGAAGCCCGCATTGAGAGCGAAGGATCCACGGCTCTGAGAGCTAAGCCAGGGGTACGTCCTATGGAGAGGGAGCCACGCGAGCAGCGTTCCCGCAGAAGTGACTTAAGGCTTTCCCGCCAGACCCGCTCTGACCGTACTCACGTACAGCTTCCCTACACGTACAATGGGGATGCCAAGGCGGAAGACCTGACCCCCTTTCAAGCAAAAAAAGAATCTGTGGCACAGGGTATGCCTAAATTAAGTCACCCTTGCACCCAGAATACTATCATCTGCTGCTGCTAGCAGGCGATCGTGCCGTCATCGAGTACGCGTTCGGTCTTCCAGAGACTTCACTCCACGTCAACCCCACGCTAGAGGCTCAACAGGGGATCGGTGAGCCATAGAAAAGATGAACCCCGCATCCTCATGTGCTATGCGGTACAGTGTTCCAGAGAATTCAAGAAGCCCTCCCAGAATTCTTTCGTGTCGGTCGCTAAATCGAAGAAGAGGCCGGAAAGCAGCATAGCTAAGGTACCCGATGTAGGTGTATTCCAAGGCACCCGTTCCAAATCTACATTGGGTGTCATGCCAAATACTAGGGGTAGCCAGCCTCCTACCACGCACGACAACCTTGTGTTCCAATCCGAGGAGGAGCAATACAACACAGATGCCTCCATCGGCACAGCCAGTCACCAAACTGGGGGTAGTAACTGTGCTGAGTCCGAGAAAGATCTCAATTTTATGGTGTATCCTCAAGACGATGAGGCTCAGGCGTCTGAGCCAGAGAGCGAAGGATCCACGGCTCCCTCGACTCATCCTCACACTTGGTCCATGTTCATGGCCGATGGCAACGATGAAGACAACAAAGAAGCTCTCAGACGTATCGAAGCCCTCGAGAAAAAGTTAGATATGCTGACGGACACCATGAAGAATCTGTCCTCGATCATAATCGACCTCAAGAGCAATATGACCCACGCTGCCTATACACCTGCGCTTGATCCACCAACCAATGACGGATCCATCAGGCTATCTGTCGTCCACCATGCAGGACCCTACTCGTCTACTCCATTTGCTACAGGTTTTGCATTACAGGCCGAGATACAGCAGGCCATCAAGGAGCTGTATGCTCGTCATGATGCCAAGATGAAGCAACCAGCACTCCGGAAGATGGGTATCCGACAGCAATACCCTATCGAGTGGGACAACGTCGTCTATCTTCCCAAATAGAATCCGTAGATGCTTACACCTTACGAAGGGAAGGGGCCTCCTCAACAATACTTGTGGTACTTTGCCTCTGTAACTGGGCACCTGCCAAAGGATGACGCTCTCCTATCCAACATATTCATACGAGCCCTGCAGGAGGTAGCCTATGAATGGTTCTGCAGTCTTTCGGACGATTGTATCTCGTCATTTGAAGACCTGAAAACTCTGTTCGTGGACCGATTCTACGAAGGAGGGATGGACATGACGATGTCGACCCTCATGGAGATTGTCCAAAAGGAAAAGGAGCCTGTCTGCACATACATCGAGCGCTTTTGCCAGGCAGCCCTTAGATTACCGCCTGACATGCCTGAGCCCATTGTCACGACCCGCACCCGGTTTTCGGATACGAAACGTGTCCAAGCCAGCCTACGCCGCAGAGTCGGCGGTAGAACGCTGTCAAGCCCGCAAGAAGTAATGCTCAAGAAATAATATTTGCTGCTCATTCACATTTCTAATTTTATTACAATATTTACAACATTTATGTTTAAAGAAAATACAAGACTTTACATTTAATGGAATTGCTATAACTGCTATCTATTTCTAGGTTGTCTTCAGCATACCCAAATCTTCCCAGTGCTAAGAATGATCGCAGCTAAACCTGAAAAATATTGGTTATCCAGTCAGGATTGGAACAAGTACACAAACCGACGACAATGCAAAACACAATAGAATTAACAAGACATGAAAATAGCATATGAGAGATGAAAGCTAGCAAGAAAACTGATGACATAGCACGATAGAAAAGTAAACAAGGAAAAAGCTAATAAAAGACATCTATCTAGGTGGTGTGAAATATCCTTTTCGATATGTGAACGGCTAGGGGGTAAATCCGGCTCACTGCACGTGTCGTGTGCAGCTGCTATCATGCAATAATAGACATTTTGGGGATATTTCTGGGTAGTTCACATGTGTACTAAGATATTTCCCCTCCCGACAACTCCGTGTGACGAACGTGTCAACAAGCAGCAAGATATATGTATAGACATGAAATAAAAAGACTACTATGAATCGGAAAGCAATCAGAAAGTGCACTTGCCTGATGTCCTTAGCTGGAGAAACCAAAATACCATACCACTCAATGAGCCATAATCAGTCAACACATGTAGAAGTCTCCGGATGCTGAAATAAATAGTACCAACGTTCTCAAAATAGTCAAATTAGCTAGGATTACCTGTCCTTAAATCCAATTCTGGACACAGGGGCAAAACGGTAATTTTGGGCAAAAACGATGTCCGCCGTTGGACCCGCTTTGCACCGAAAAGCGTGCCAGAGTCAAAGGTCTCTAAAGTTGTCAAACTATATGTTTACGGATTTAGTTTTCTGATACGAACCCAACCGTATGTCCAGAGTTGGATTCCGGCGGGCCGTGCACAAAATTGCCCGTTGTGTGGGACCGTGGGGCCCGCAAAACGACGTCGGATTCAACTGTCTCAGAATTGGACCAAACTTGGCATGCAGGACCAGAAAAATGATATGGTCCTGTTGGCGCAAGTTTCGTCTCGATCTGACGAGCATGCACAAAGTTATGACTGAATATGCATTGGACGGATACGGGGCGATTCCGACGGATACGCGTCGAATTCGTCGTGCACACGCAACCAATTTGAATTCCATCAAAGCCCACACGACCACGAAGCCGTTACGCAGCTTTCGATGTCTTCGGTGCACGACCACGTCGCCCGGAATGGCGGGACGGACGTCGTGTGGAGCGATTTCTAGTTTTTGAAAATAGGTTTTTCCTGAAGTTTACATGTGAATAATTCTCTGTACAAAGCAATTCTTTACAAACTTCCTACTGGACTTTTCTATTCCTATATGTTGTGGTTAACTTCCTTTCAGAAAGTTTTCTGATTCGAAGGATAGGTTGGTGGGAATTTCGATGTGAAGTTGGGTGTTTGGGACCAAAGTACTGTCCTGTTTTGGACAGTTAATTGATCGACTTTGTGTCGATCTATCGGGAAACCTAGCGCATGAAAAATGAATCTATTTAAAGGGGATGGAAGCCCTATAGGTTGTGAACATACCGGGGAAGATGGCTCGACGAATGGTCGAGCGAGGAGACGGCAAACTTGCTGTGAAGTTGGCCCGTCGGCTCGCTGCTGCTGCTGACAACCCGCGTGCGGTCTGGCCGGCGGGCGGCGGCCCGCGGTGGCGCGCCCGTGCGCGCGGGGAAGGCGCCCAAGGGTCGGGGTTGGGGCGGCATTTTAGTTGTTAGGGTTTTGCTTCTCGGTTGGTACTCCCTCGATGCGCTTATAAATACATTCGTTCTGTTGTATACAGAACATAGAGGGGGTCGGTTTTAGTTAAAAGAAGGGGGGCTCTCGGCCTGGGCTTATGGGGAAGGGCCTGGGCTGAGCTCAATGCTGGTAGTTCAGGTGAGCCTGGTATGGCCTGCTCGGTTTCAATGAGCTAAGCAGTTGGGTATTGCTGCTGCTTACGTTTCTTATTTATTTGCTCAATCAATAGTTTTTGTATTCATGGCTCTACATGGTTGGCCATGTTGTATGTGACCAAGTGAAATGTGGTGTGGAGGTGAAGCTTATAGCTGATGGCAACCAACTACAACTTTGCCTAAGCTGCTATATAATTGCATGCATGTATGTTGCAACTTGTAACTAATATATATAGAAATGAATTGGATTTCAGTTCAAACATTCATTTCATTTCAATTCAATCCAATTCACTACTATATTATATAATCTTAACAATAACAGAGGCCACTACCATTTGCACTTGTTGTTTTAGGCAGTGGCACAAGTCATATTTGGAGGGCAGAGTGTTTGGTGTGTACATATTTATCTATCTCAATATATCAGTATTAATACATAACATTTCAATATTAATATATATATATATATATATATATATATATATATATATATATATATACACACGTACACGTATATAATTTATATATATATATACATATAATCTATATAATCTATATTTATAACATATAATATGAATAACATATCAATAGTCATATACATATATATATTTATATATTTATACATAAACATTCACATATATATTTTGATAAAGCATAAATGATAATAAATAAATAAGTTATACTTAATAATCAATCCAGTTAAATAAATAATAATAAAATATTTAAAAAAAATTTGGGAAGGGGAGCTACAAATCTACCCACCTTAAAAATAATTTCGTCCTCGAAATTCTAACTCGTAGACATGCCCAAACTTTAAAAATAAAAGTGAAAAGAATAAATCCACTTTTACCACAATCTTCTCGAATTTTAATTCCTCACAATATTTTGTGGCCTTTCTATCCATTCTATAACTCTGAATACTTGAGGACTGCTACCCATCTTTGGTCACACTACTCCCTTAAAACACGGGTCACTAAAACCTTATATTCTTCTAACTAGTGGCTAATAACTCTTCAAAAATTTCTAGGACATATGGTATTTATAATCCTCTCGCATCTATCAAACATCCCAAAATCTTAACAAGCAAATTTATACAAGTAAATAAGAATATTGGTAAATTCTAATAAGCATGACCTTCGTCGCTCCAAATTAAAGGACAGAAGGGTAAGGAGGAATAATCGAGAGCAATTATGAAGTTTGAAGAGCGATAGAGAGTATACAATAATACAAGTAGAAAGAGTGTTTATGGTCCTATAGTCATATTCACTAGATTGGGCTACTCTAGTCCAGTCACTTGTTGTCTCGAAGTACCCTTCGCTTCTTAGAGGGGCTTACAATCCGTGCAATACAGAATTTTCGTTCTCAAAATTCTAACTCAAACAAGGTTCCATAACGAAACGAATGTTTTTAAAAAAAAATCAAGATTGTGGTCTTAATGGGCTCTCTATTTGGACATTAGTCGTGGGTTGGATGAACATTGGGTTTCAATCTACATTGACTAGACAAGGTTCCAAGGTAAAACTATTCCTGCTAGATTAGGGTATTCTAGAATAGGTTTCTACCCGAGAGGTTGAGCTAGTTGCCCGTCGGGTTGGTTAGCTAGGTCCTTAAAGTTCAAAATGCGCCTTCGTTGACTCTTGTGTTTAAGTAGCACAAGGGGCTTCTATCAAGTGGCACATTTGTGGCATGTGTGTAATGAGCTTCGAGTAGATCACAACCATATATTGGGTCGAATGAATGGGGTTACGGTTTAAGGCTCTAATGGAGGTTGGAAAGTATACCGGTACTATGGTAAAGGTTATAACTAGTCCTTTTAACCTGAAAGTCGTACCCTAAAAATAGAGTACAAGGGGACGGATTTGAGTGGGACATGATATACCTAAATGAATGTGGACTCGTCTAGACCTTGCATATGAAATTCGTTGGAAGGTAATAGCTGGTCTCGTGCTCCAAATATTAATGACACGGTCGGGGACACAAGGTAATCTAAAAGGAAAGTGGGAGTCCAAGGGCACAAATTATCATCCTAACGGAAGTTATTCCGATCAATCGGTAATCCTCGTACATCCTAAAATTTTAGAAGGCTTACAGTCTACCCACCTTAGAGGCTAGGGTATGGTGGCAAGGTTCCTGTCACAGGGCCGGCCGATGGTAGCTACACTTGCATATACCACTGTAACACCCTGTTTTCTGAAATTGGGGATTTTTGAAAATTTATTATTTTTATTATTTATTAGTGGTATTTTAGTCATGGTATGATTTTCTGGTGATTTTAGTTAGATTAAACCATTTTCTAAGTCATGCTAAGTCATGACTTATGACTTTGTGATTTTGGTTAGTATAACTTAGTGTAAACCCTAGTTTTCTCTAACCTAGAAGTTGCCATGACCATGAGAGCTTAGCCATAGGCTTAGAACCTCAAATTAGTGATTTTTAGCCATAGGGGTATTTTGGTAATTTTCTAGAGATTATTGGAATTAAGTAGGATTAGTGAGATATTACTATTCATGGACCTTTAGATTAGTGACTTGCTAATCCCTAACCTAATTACCCTAATCTATAGGTTAAACCCTAACCTAGAATGACTAAGGGGATTAGATATTCATGGTAGTCAAGCTATATAAATATCTAGATATTAACTTTAAGGATATTTTCCTTAAAATCATCAAAATATCTAAACCCCTTTTTGCTAAAGTCCTTGACTTAGCCTTGAAGGAAGACAAGGACACCCCCCCCCCCCCATGCTTGGCCGGCCAAGGGCACCCCCCTTGGCAGCCCACCTATGATAAATACCCCATGGATTTAATTCATGAATAAAAATGCATGAATTTTAATCCACAAAAATTCCATTTTCTACAAACCTTCATAACTTGATCATTTGTGATCCAAATTGACTCTAGTCTTTTGTATTGGAACCCTACAACATCTAGGGAGCTAAGAGAAGCAAGAAATCTAGAATTTGGGAGCTTGGGCATCATCGAAGTGGAGATCACACAACCCCATTATCATTGTTTTTCCTTGGATTTGCACAATAGGTATTTTCTCACAAACCTAGTCTAATTCCTATTTTTCTTTCATGAATGCATTCATATAGGGATAACAATACTGTGGGTAAAGTTTGGTGGGATTTTGATGTGTTTTGGTGTCCGTATCGGACACGTATCGTAGGGCTAAAAACCTTGTTTGGTGAAATGCCACAAGGAACTTGTTTTTGTGTTTTTGTAGAACTAATTGCACTGTTGTGAAGCCTTAGACATGTAGGTCACGAACCCACTTGACTGAGCACATTTCTGTGCTGTGTCCGTGTCCAAATTGGACACGAACCGACCGTACGAGCCCCTCGTGCATGTCCTGCTACCCGACCTTTAGTGTGCACAGCACAGACCACTTGGACACGTGTAACTCGACACAGACGAGGGGGCATTGTCTGCGAACATGCCCCCAAAGTCTCGTGTGGTGTCGTGTCGTGTCGAGTGAGAAAACTCACTCGCACTGGACACGTACTAGTCACGCACACACGCACAGACACCAACTTCGAGTGTCTCGTGTCGCACGGACACGACACGATGACACCTCGTAGTGACACGAGAGTGTAGCCCTATACGTGGCGTACATATGGACAGGAGCACGTGGTGCTTCGTGTCCTGTGTCGTGTGTACGACGCGTGTAACCGCGTGCACGACGTAGTCGTAACACGCGTGTATCAGTCGTGTTTTCACGACTGATATGCTGTTAGTTCTGTGTCCACGCGTGTCGTGGACACGTGTCAGGCTGTGGGATGTGTAGCCCTATGTGTGGGCTACACGTATGCACGACCACGAGACGTGTCGTGTCTCGTGGTGTGTCCACGAGTGCGTGGGACGCGTGCACGACGCTGTTTTCGTGTGCACGTATCAGTGCTTACCCGATGGACTGTTTTGGGTGTTTGGACACGTGATAATGTGTCGTGGTGTCATGTCAGTGTCTTGGGATCCTAGTATATGTGTGGGATGTCAGTTACCAACCCTAGGTTGCGAGCCTTAGCTCGTGTGGTTGCGTGTAATTCGATTTTTCCCCATTTCAGTGCACTGTGCACAGTTCACAGTTTTGGTTTATTTCCAGTTTTTGGAAATCGAATTTCATTTCGATTTTGTGTATGTTTAATGTATTAGACTAGTGTATTTCAGTGTGTATATGTGTAGTATACATATATTTGAGGGTGTGGGTCGAATTTGAGGGGATTTGGATGTGTGTGTATAGTTATGTATATATATACATATCTATGTATATATGTTATGTGTGTGTGTGTTTGGGGGTTTGATTGTGGGTTCCAGGTTCTGGAATTTCCCCCCCTGTCCTGATCTCTCACTCTCACTCACTGTCTCTCTCTCTCATTTCAGTCTCTCTCTCATCCCCTTGTCTCTCTCTCTATATATTATATGTAATATATATGTAGTTATATATATATATGTATTGTATATATATATACATGATATATATATGTATAGTGGTATTAGGTTTATTATGTATAGACAGTATATTATAAATATAAGTATAAGGGTTGTATTATATATGTTATGCATATATGGATTTTGGGTATATAGATATACATATGTATAACCTCTAGTTATAGGTTTATGAGAAAACCTAGACTATTGGCCTATGGCCAGGATCACTAGCCTATGGTTTGGACTAGCCCTAATGACCCAAAACCCTGCTAGAAAACCCTTGTTGACTAAGGGTTGACCAAAGTCAACATTTGGTCAAAAGTGACCTAGTTAACCTAGAAATGACTAGGAATGACCTAAATCAACTAGTTTGACTAGTTTGACTAAAACCCTAACTAGTTTAACTAGTGTTGACCATGTTTGACCTAATTACCCTAACTGACTAGTCTTTGTTTGACCAATGACTTAGCTGGTCTAAGTTGATCTAGACTTGATCCAGATTGATCATGTTGACTAGTATTTGACTAGTTGATTAAAGTGTTGACCAGGAGTTGACTTTAACCTAGATTAAACTTGTTTGACCTTGTTTGATCTTGTTTGACCTTATTTGACTTAGTATGACTTCCTGTGACTTAGTTTGACTATTAGAGATGACCAAGAGTTGACTTTTGACCAGTTTGACCTAGAATCATGTAGTATGCATTGTATACTTTATTTTTATCATTGTGGATACTTTGTGACTTGTATTGCTCTGACTAGGAGCCAGACACCTCTCCTCAGACTGCATATTCTCTACAGACATTCATACAGCAGGCGAGTACATTCTCTGACCGTTTTATACTTGTTCAGGCTTTACTTCTCGCTCTAGATTACTTTACTTATTGCTGTCACATTTGTAACACGGATTGGTACTATATGGATCTTTACATGAGATGTTATCCCCCTCGGGAGCATCGGGTACTTCATGTTATGTGTGTTTCACTATCATCATGTACTCCTATGCTTCCATCATTCATGTGCACTCATGTGATCATGTACTCTCATGTTCACAGAGCCCTCATGTATACTATCATGTGCACCCTTTCATGGGCCCCATGTGATATCATGTATAATAACGTAACTTGTATAGATCCTTGTGTATTGATTGGGTACGGGGGAGTAGAAGTGGACATGTGAATAATTCCAAAGTAGTGTAGTCATGTACAAACTCAGTAGTATAGTCATGTATAAATTCTAGCCATTCACATGCCTATCTTGTGCTCTACATCACTAGTCACTACAGTTCTCTATATACAGTAGATATTTCATTACAGCTATCTCTTTTACAGCGTATATTTCCTTTCAGCAGTTCATGTATCTTACTCTATTGCCTGTATCGTATTTCCTAACCTGATATGAACTGCGTGAGATGTATTGTGCTCGTTTCTGTCCTGATTGGACCTGTTGAAAATATTACAGAGGATGAGGATGAGGCCCTGGTGTCTACCTATTATGGAGCAGGACTAGATGACACTTGTATTGAGGACCCTCAGCAGGTTCTACCTACAGCTGAGGAGGATGTTCCAGTAGTCTAGACCAGTTTAGTCTAGGCAGTCTTTTCTATACTACTTTTTGTCTCACATTCTGAGTTGTATTTTGAGATGTGGAGATGTATAGACTCTTAGACTTATTGTATTATGAGTTGACATTCTGGATGTTATGTATCTTAGACACTTAGTCTTATTTCATCTATGCTATAGTTCTCTTTGAGTTACTATCTATCTGTTCTTCGTTCTTCTACCCTAGATGTGATTGAGATTGTTTTCTATTTGTCACCTCCATTCGGAGAGTATAAACTGTACAGGTACCTTATACTGTTAGATGATTGACCTAGGACAGCGTTCTACCGCCGACACTGCGGCGTAGGCTGGACGTACCCACTTCTCGTGCCCTTACTCTAGGGTGCGGGTCGTGATACGTTTTTAGTGGTGGCCCATGCAGGTCGAGTTTATGTAGTGATATTCGAACTAGAGTATCACTACAGCCTGTGATAGGATTAAGGAATAGGCTTAGAGAGAGTGGATACTCAATCACAAGTTAGGAAAAATTTTCATGGATTTGAATCTCCTGACTTTGTTCAAATCTATATAATCTATTTCATATTGTCCTTTGATACTATCATCCTTGTACCGTTATTGACTTCCTTATTGATCTGTCTTCAGGATGGTGGAGACACGATCGCAGCGACTCGGTCCAGGTGATACTACTGAGAGGTCTGCCACCTCTCGTCCAGCTCACCAGGACCCGGGGACTGCAGCTCCCCATACTCCAGCTCATGTGGGAGCTTCTGCCCCAGTTGGGGGTACACCTCTTACTATTCAGGGGGTCATTCCTGCTACTCCAGACATGCCTCCCCCGCAGTTTCGTCAGCCTCAGTTTCAGTCGGAGTATCAGCAGCAGCAGCAGCAGCAATACCAGCAGCAGTACCAGCAGCAGATGCCATCTGGATATGTGGATGCTGCGCAGATGTTTTCATATTTCCAGCAGTTCCTAGAGTCGCAGCAGACCCAGCAGCAGCGTCAGACGACGGCATTTACAAGAGGCATTGATGATGTCCATCAGCTGGCTACAGCGATGATAGAGAGGTTGGCAGCCCAGCCGCAGGGAGGAGCAGGACCGCCGCGACAGCAGAGGATTCCAGGTATCCAGGACTTCAAGAAGATGAACCCCAGGGACTTTTTGGGAACAGAGGGGATACTTTATGCTGATGACTGGATCGAGCACATTGAGGAGATCTTTCGACTGGCGGAGATACCAGTCGGACTCCAGGTCGAGGCAGCAGCCAGCCAGATGCGGGATCTTGCCCGTACCTGGTATCAGACGGATCCGAGAGTAGGTACTCCAGGGCAGGCATGGGGAGCTTTCAAGGAGCTCTTCAAGGGGAAGTTTTTCCCAGATCAGGCAGTCGGCGCTTTGGAGACACAGTTCGAGAACCTGGTTCAGGGGAACCAGACCGTAGAGGAGTACGCCGGTAAGTTTTGCCGGTTGAGCAGATTCGTGGAGGGCCTTAGCGAGGCAGCGAAGGCGAGGAGGTTCAGGAAGGGCTTGGTCAAGGAAGTCAAGTCCTTGACCAAGAGTGAGAGGAGTGCCACATTTGAGGATATTCTAGCAGGAGTGATGGCGGCTGAGGATGATCTTGAGCTGAAGCTCAAGAGGGGCCGCGACACCCAGGGAGCTGGCAGCAGTGGAGGACAGGCCAAGAGGCCTCATTTTCAGCACCAGCAGCAGAGGCCATTCCAGCAGCAGAGGCCATTCCAGCAAGTGCAGCAGCCGAGGCACCAGCAGCAGGCACCCAGGCAGCAGGTCGTTAGTTGCACTTTCTGTAAGAAGTCGAAACATGGATGGGGTGAGTGCAGGAAGAGGTTGGGCTGGTGCCTAATATGTGGGGCAGCGGACCACCAGCTGAGGGAGTGTTCCCAGTTCACAGGCAGAGTAGCACAGGGAGCAGCACCAGGAGCAGGAGCCAAGGCTCCGGTAGGTCAGCAGCAGAGAGGACCATTACAGCCACAGCAGCAGAGATTTATGCAGTTTCAGCAGCAGGCTGGAAGAGGTCAGCAGGGGCGTGCTTACGCCATGACAGTTGAGGATGCTCAGGCAATTGGTGATGTGCTTGCAGGTTCTGTTCTTCTAAATTCCATTCCCACCTTGCTTCATTATATCTATCTTAAAATCCAATTCCATCTGCTCCTACCTATTCTTTATTAGTGATCAGTTTTGTCCTGGTAGTTCATTTGGTTTTGTCGATTGTTTGTTGTTTCTTTATCTCTTACTTAGGAGTAGGAGTAGGAGTAGCTTTAGCTATTAATATAATTCTTGACTAACTCTTTTGTCAAGAACTTTCCTCTTAAATAAATTAATTTATGTGTTATGCCTTTTGACTTAGAGTTGATAGAGTAGCTCTGACCATAGAATGGTGACCCTTTTAGCCCTGTGATTTATTGTTTCCTTACCTTCCTAGTCTATGCCCATGACCAGGACTATGTATTTTCCTTCATCATTCCACCCTTACTTATATCTTATGCTACAAATTTATCCTTAGTTTTACAAGCTTATCCTTTTCGAGCTTGATCATGATATATTTTATTGGGTGCGCACCCACTAACATATTGTCTAATCAGAACCGGCGCATGATGGTCTGATCAACCTATTGCATTTTGGTTTGCCTTTTCATATATTAATCTACGTGGATGTAGACACAGTTAAACTTACCCTAGAATCTTATCCGCAACAGCCTTGATGATTGTTGTTTCCTTACTTTCCCAATTAGGACACCTTATGACCTAAAACTGCTAGCCAATTTTTGGACATGACCCAGTATAGGTCTACTACCCATATTTTGCTTATTTGACCTTGTATGTTGCCTAGGTAGTGGCTTCGTCCCTGATTGTTGGAGGTTTGACCTAGGAGGAGTACGACCATCTAAATTTCGAGGACGAAATTATTTTAAGGTGGGTAGACTTGTAACACCCTGTTTTCTGAAATTGGGGATTTTTGAAAATTTATTATTTTTATTATTTATTAGTGGTATTTTAGTCATGGTATGATTTTCTGGTGATTTTAGTTAGATTAAACCATTTTCTAAGTCATGCTAAGTCATGACTTATGACTTTGTGATTTTGGTTAGTATAACTTAGTGTAAACCCTAGTTTTCTCTAACCTAGAAGTTGCCATGACCATGAGAGCTTAGCCATAGGCTTAGAACCTCAAATTAGTGATTTTTAGCCATAGGGGTATTTTGGTAATTTTCTAGAGATTATTGGAATTAAGTAGGATTAGTGAGATATTACTATTCATGGACCTTTAGATTAGTGACTTGCTAATCCCTAACCTAATTACCCTAATCTATAGGTTAAACCCTAACCTAGAATGACTAAGGGGATTAGATATTCATGGTAGTCAAGCTATATAAATATCTAGATATTAACTTTAAGGATATTTTCCTTAAAATCATCAAAATATCTAAACCCCTTTTTGCTAAAGTCCTTGACTTAGCCTTGAAGGAAGACAAGGACACCCCCCCCCCATGCTTGGCCGGCCAAGGGCACCCCCCTTGGCAGCCCACCTATGATAAATACCCCATGGATTTAATTCATGAATAAAAATGCATGAATTTTAATCCACAAAAATTCCATTTTCTACAAACCTTCATAACTTGATCATTTGTGATCCAAATTGACTCTAGTCTTTTGCATTGGAACCCTACAACATCTAGGGAGCTAAGAGAAGCAAGAAATCTATAATTTGGGAGCTTGGGCATCATCGAAGTGGAGATCACACAACCCCATTATCATTGTTTTTCCTTGGATTTGCACAATAGGTATTTTCTCACAAACCTAGTCTAATTCCTGTTTTTCTTTCATGAATGCATTCATATAGGGATAACAATACTGTGGGTAAAGTTTGGTGGGATTTTGATGTGTTTTGGTGTCCGTATCGGACACGTATCGTAGGGCTAAAAACCTTGTTTGGTGAAATGCCACAACGAACTTGTTTTTGTGTTTTTGTAGAACTAATTGCACTGTTGTGAAGCCCTAGACATGTAGGTCACGAACCCACTTGACTGAGCACATTTCTGTGCTGTGTCCGTGTCCAAATTGGACACGAACCGACCGCACGAGCCACTCGTGCATGTCCTGCTACCCGACCTTTAGTGTGCACAGCACAGACCACTTGGACACGTGTAACTCGACACAGACGAGGGGGCATTGTCTGCGAACATGCCCCCAAAGTCTCGTGTGGTGTCGTGTCGTGTCGAGTGAGAAAACTCACTCGCACTGGACACGCACTGGTCACGCACACACGCACAGACACCAACTTCGAGTGTCTCGTGTCGCACGGACACGACACGATGACACCTCGTAGTGACACGAGAGTGTAGCCCTATACGTGGCGTACACGTCGACACGAGCACGTGGTGCTTCGTGTCCTGTGTCGTGTGTACGACGCGTGTAACCGCGTGCACGACGTAGTCGTAACACGCGTGTATCAGTCGTGTTTTCACGACTGATACGCTGTTAGTTCTGTGTCCACGCGTGTCGTGGACACGTGTCAGGCTGTGGGATGTGTAGCCCTATGTGTGGGCTACACGTATGCACGACCACGAGACGTGTCATGTCTCGTGGTGTGTCCACGAGTGCGTGGGACGCGTGCACGACGCTGTTTTCGTGTGCACGTATCAGTGCTTACCCGATGGACTGTTTTGGGTGTTTGGACACGTGATAATGTGTCGTGGTGTCGTGTCAGTGTCTTGGGATCCTAGTATATATGTGGGATGTCAGTTACCAACCCTAGGTTGCGAGCCTTAGCTCGTGTGGTTGCGTGTAATTCGATTTTTCCCCATTTCAGTGCACTGTGCACAGTTCACAGTTTTGGTTTATTTCCAGTTTTTGGAAATCGAATTTCATTTCGATTTTGTGTATGTTTAATGTATTAGACTAGTGTATTTCAGTGTGTATATGTGTAGTATACATATATTTGAGGGTGTGGGTCGAATTTGAGGGGATTTGGATGTGTGTGTGTATAGTTATGTATATATATACATATCTATGTATATATGTTATGTGTGTGTGTGTTTGGGGGTTTGATTGTGGGTTCCAGGTTCTGGAATTTCCTCCCCTGTCCTGATCTCTCACTCTCACTCACTGTCTCTCTCTCTCATTTCAGTCTCTCTCTCATCCCCTTGTCTCTCTCTCTATATATTATATGTAATATATATGTAGTTATATATATATATGTATTGTATATATATATACATGATATATATATGTATAGTGGTATTAGGTTTATTATGTATAGACAGTGTATTATAAATATAAGTATAAGGGTTGTATTATATATGTTATGCATATATGGATTTTGGGTATATAGATATACATATGTATAACCTCTAGTTATAGGTTTATGAGAAAACCTAGACTATTGGCCTATGGCCAGGATCACTAGCCTATGGTTTGGACTAGCCCTAATGACCCAAAACCCTGCTAGAAAACCCTTGTTGACTAAGGGTTGACCAAAGTCAACATTTGGTCAAAAGTGACCTAGTTAACCTAGAAATGACTAGGAATGACCTAAATCAACTAGTTTGACTAGTTTGACTAAAACCCTAACTAGTTTAACTAGTGTTGACCATGTTTGACCTAATTACCCTAACTGACTAGTCTTTGTTTGACCAATGACTTAGCTGGTCTAAGTTGATCTAGACTTGATCCAGATTGATCATGTTGACTAGTATTTGACTAGTTGATTAAAGTGTTGACCAGGAGTTGACTTTAACCTAGATTAAACTTGTTTGACCTTGTTTGATCTTGTTTGACCTTATTTGACTTAGTATGACTTCCTGTGACTTAGTTTGACTATTAGAGTTGACCAAGAGTTGACTTTTGACCAGTTTGACCTAGAATTATGTAGTATGCATTGTATACTTTATTTTTATCATTGTGGATACTTTGTGACTTGTATTGCTCTGACTAGGAGCCAGACACCTCTCCTCAGACTACATATTCTCTACAGACATTCATACAGCAGGCGAGTACATTCTCTGACCGTTTCATACTTGTTCAGGCTTTACTTCTCGCTCTAGATTACTTTACTTGTTGCTGTCACATTTGTAACACGGATTGGTACTATATGGATCTTTACATGAGATGTTATCCCCCTCGGGAGCATCGGATACTTCATGTTATGTGTGTTTCACTATCATCATGTACTCCTATGCTTCCATCATTCATGTGCACTCATGTGATCATGTACTCTCATGTTCACAGAGCCCTCATGTATACTATCATGTGCACCCTTTCATGGGCCCCATGTGATATCATGTATAATAACGTAACTTATATAGATCCTTGTGTATTGATTGGGGTACGGGGGAGTAGAAGTGGACATGTGAATAATTCCAAAGTAGTGTAGTCATGTACAAACTCAGTAGTATAGTCATGTATAAATTCTAGCCATTCATATGCCTATCTTGTGCTCTACATCACTAGTCACTATAGTTCTCTATATACAGTAGATATTTCATTACAGCTATCTCTTTTACAGCGTATATTTCCTTTCAGCAGTTCATGTATCTTACTCTATTGCCTGTATCGTATTTCCTAACCTGATATGAACTGCGTGAGATGTATTGTGCTCGTTCCTGTCCTGATTGGACCTGTTGAAAATATTATAGAAGATGAGGATGAGGCCCTGGTGTCTACCTATTATGGAGCAGGACTAGATGACACTTGTATTGAGGACCCTCAGCAGGTTCTACCTACAGCTGAGGAGGATGTTCCAGTAGTCTAGACCAGTTTAGTCTAGGCAGTCTTTTCTATACTACTTTTTGTCTCACATTCTGAGTTGTATTTTGAGATGTGGAGATGTATAGACTCTTAGACTTATTGTATTATGAGTTGACATTCTGGATGTTATGTATCTTAGACACTTAGTCTTATTTCATCTATGCTATGGTTCTCTTTGAGTTACTATCTATCTGTTCTTCGTTCTTCTACCCTAGATGTGATTGAGATTGTTTTCTATTTGTCACCTCCATTCGGAGAGTATAAACTGTACAGGTACCTTATACTGTTAGATGATTGACCTAGGACAGCGTTCTACCGCCGACACTGCGGCGTAGGCTGGACGTACCCACTTCTCATGCCCTTACTCTAGTGTGCGGGTCGTGACAACCACTATCATAGTCATGGGGATACTATGTATCTGTCTACCAATTACGAGTTTCCGTCTTTCCAATCGGTAAAAGACAAAAATAATAAAGAGTTCAAGAGAGATGTCACTGAATACCATTACGTGATTCAAGGACGAATGTATAATTCAAGGGAAGTTGTCAAAGCAGTCGTGGATGAGATCCTAGAGACATCTATATCTCAATCCACGTAGGGTAATTAGATGAAGAGCGAACCAAATGCATCATGGTTGATCAGACCATAATACAATGATTCTGATTAGACAATATGTTAGCGGGCGTCCCCAATAAACATATGTCTTGAATCAAGCTCGATAAAAGAGTAAACTTGTAAAACTAGGCTGTGATAGCAGCACTGGTCAAGATAGTCAAAATATAAGTAGGCGAGATTTTTGGAAAGAAGGTACAAGTAGTTCGAGCTTTGTGAGAATCAAAATCTAACTCGAAATTTATACACAAATAATAGAATCAGAAATTATAAACTAACCCCTTACAGCAAAAGAGAATTTTAAAATAGGCAATTCTAACTTATGATATAAGATTTATATCTAATACAGCAAAAAAAAAAATTAAACAGTTCATTAAAATTAATGCCTTAATTCTAGGCAAGTCTAACTTACCAGCGAATAGTGGATCCACATGCACTACAAGAAATATGTACATTATTAGCGCGAAAAATCTGCTATCATACGTATTACATAGTGTTTTCATAAATGCTATGTCATCGGCAGCTATCTTAGGTTCCACCCATACGATAGCGTTTTTCTAAAATGCTACGACAGGTTCAGATATAATAGCAATATCTGAATGCCTTAATTTTCTTTATTATGGCACATCCGTTTTATGTTAAAAACTTGATGACAATTCATATTTTGTGCTATAATAGGAAGTTCTACAATAGCAATTTTTTATTGTTTTAAAATATTTTATTATAGCGTTAATTAATTATTTCACGGCTAAAGTTTCGTGCTATAATATATGATTATAACAGTTTTTTTTTTTGCTATTAAACGTATTTTCATTCAATAAGAACCTGTTTTACGTATCTATTGTAATATTAGAGAACCTGTTTCACATTGATATAAATAAGAACCTGTTTTACACAAATAAGATCATTCATAACATAAGTCTAAAACCAATCCAACATACATAACACAAGTCTAGAGTTTCATTCAACATACATAACATAGGTTTGAATCCAAAATACATAAGACAAGTCATAAGTTCATAAGCCTAGCTAGTCTAGATCTAATTTAAACTAGCTAACTCGGACCAAAGTTTGTTCATTCCCCTGCAAAAAAAGCAACAAGGTCTTACATCAGTTAAGCAATGAAACATCAGATTGAAAACCAAAACACAAGCATTACACTAATTAAAACACTTACCAAGTTTCTTAAAATCAAAAGATGACCAATTTATCCATTGGCCATGCGATAGACGAACCAAGTGCATCTCTCATAAACTCGATATCATCTGTTGTTCTCCAAACCGCTGCATCATCTACCTTCACTATATCTACCCAAACTCTAGCTGCATTAGGCCCCAAGCGAACAAAGTGTACCTTTTGCTCTGGGTCGGTTGAATGCACACGCCCTTCAGCAACAACTCGCTTCCTTCCGCTAATGTCCATCAACTTGCACTTTTGATTTTCCTTGATAACTTCAGCTCCATGTTTACGCTGCCAGTTAACATAAACCAATTAATACACATAGTAATAAGCAGAACCAACTTCAGATCATATTTACAAAAATTTACCGGAGATCTTCGGATAGGGGATTGTGAGGCTAGTTGAGATTTCCTTACAGGAGATTTTGGACCTGTTGTCGGAGCCTTCTCAGCAGGAGGTTTTGAAAAAGTTGCTGCAAATTTTGTACCTGTTGCTCGAGATGTCTCTATATGAGATGTAGAACTTGTTCCAGCAGATTTTTGACCTGTTGATGCTCATTTTCCTCCTGATGTTTTATCAGATGATGCAGGATTCTGAAGAGAAGATTTCTGACCTGTTGCATCTGTTGTGTTCTCAAATACAACTTTGATGGCAGGCCATGCCACGAAAGACATTAAACAGTCCTCAAGATATGTCTTGTCCATCGTAGGCCTCCATATGAATGTATCAGGTTGATGTATGACATCCACAAATACTTTAACTGCCTTTGGTCCGAGTGGAAGTCCATTAACCAATGCTTTTGGTTCTTGTGTTTGCCAACGTCCTTCAGCAACAACCAAATCATCTGCAGACAAATCCAATAGTTTGCACTTGTTTGCAGAATTTGTCCTTGGGCCCTGTCAAACACATTCAGCTAACAATCACATAATCCTACTCATCAATGACCAATTCAGTTTGCTATTAGTCTGACAAATAAACCTTACCAGTGGTGCAATGTCTTCTTGTTGGAGCCCCTGTTCTAGGTTAACACACTTAGAGGCAGGCCACGCAATCATCTGTCCAACAGCTTCCTCAATTGTGAACATGTTAGTCGCAGGTCTCCAAAGGAATGCTTCTGGTACAGTAGCAGTGTCAACCAAGACTTTAACATCCATAGGGCCTAAGCGACTCTCATTCACCAAGTCTTCCGGATCAGAAGAAATAATACGCCCCTCAGCAACGTTTGCATCAGTACCACCCCAATCAATCAAGACACACTTAGGTTATGATCTTTTGTTCACACTCTAGAAAATGTTTAGAATATAAATTATCAGATCGTAAAGTAAGAACGAAAGCATTGATATGATATGAAAGCCTTACTCTTGCAGCCGAGTTTTCACCAACTTCAGGTTCTTGTCTCTGTTTTAAACAAGGACAAATGTCAAAATTATATATCAATTCAGTGGCTCAATGTATTTATTGAGAATTGTCTTACCTGGTTTTTCATTTTGGCAATTTCAGCTTGTAACTCATTGACTTTTTGTTGGAGATGAACTTGTTTCTCTTCCATTTCAGTCATACACTTGTGCTTCACTTGGAAACAAGCTAATTTGGTCTTACTCATGTTCCTACCCATTGCCCTCATTCGACCAGGATTGTCGGGTCCTAAAAGTTGGCTAAGTGTATCTCGTCCTTCATTCGTTGCAGAAGATGGACCATCACTATTACCCATCTCAGCTGCCTTTTTCTAAAATCATAAAATGCAGATTCCAAAGGCTAAAATGTAACAGAACATGACATCTTAAAAACTCAAATCAAAATCATTTCAAGTCCAATTAAGAACTTACAATTTTCTCAGCCGCATTTGTATTCACTGGTGTACCATCTTTTTTGGTACGCGACTTGACCCAAACCCTCAGCCTTGTCACTTCAGCTGGGTCTTCACTACCAATTTTCTGAGGAGAGAAAATATAAGAGGTGTATAAAAAGGACTTTGAATATGCTGATCATAATAAAAGAACATAACTTTAGGCTTACCATCTCTTCTGCTAGTCTAACCATTCCTTTACGACTACAAGTGTGCGGAATCTGTTTGCGCCTTCTTTCCTTATAGCTATCACTCAGAGCCTAATAGATGAATGTTACTATGTAACCTTTAGATGACCTCCACAAACATCCCATCTGCTTAAGCACTGCACTCTTTTGGTAATCTTCATCTAATTCAAACCTTGCCTGAACTCATATGCAAAACAAAACAGTAAATTATAGAAATAATCTGATTATGGCACTTTCTAAGAAGTCAGTTTAAAGATGTAACCTGAACAGATTTCTAAAGAAGTGTCTTGACTTCTTCACCGAGTTTTTTCCAACTTTCTGTAGGACCGTTGAGCACCTCTAGAGGGGGGGTGAATAGAGTGTGTGCGTGTGCAGCGAAAAATAATCACCAATAAAAAACTTTAAGCAATAACTATGGCAGTAAATAAATCCAGTAAAGTAAGAGTTAAGAATTCAAACTCAGTGACACAGTGATGTATACTGGTATCCCTCTGAGAGGACTAATCCAGTCTCGAGTACTCTTGCTCGATGTTAATCCACTATGACACAAGCTTTAACTGAGTGCTTGCAACTCTTACAACACCGTGCTTGGCGACAAGTGCACGACCGACTTCACAACACCGTGCTTGATGACGAGCGCACGACCAGCTCCACAACACCGTGCTTGGTGACGAGCGCACGACCGACTCCAGAAGGCAATTGGAAAACTGGAACGTTTTCTGAATACAACCTTCGATACAACTCTTCAATACCAAACTCTAGATTAAACAGAAACTGTACTGGCTTGGCTAAGAGTCGTAAAGGCTTAGATATGAAAGTAAAAGCTCAGAACACTTTAGATAGAGAAGATAAGAGATGAAATTGGATTGTTGAAATGAATGGTAATCTCAACTCTATTTATAGTATTTTTGGGGAAACCGAACTCGGACAGAGTTCGGGCAGAGTTCGGATGCTAGGATTTCGCATACGAACGTTGGACGCAGATTTGGTGGGAACTGTATTTCAAATAACCCAGACCGAACTCGGGCCGAACTCGGACCGAACTCGGTCAGAGTTCTGTCAGAGTTCTGCTGGTTCAGAACAGTAAGGAATAAACCAAATTTGCATAGGTTTTGGGCCTTTTGGAATTGTGGATTTTTGGGATACGTAGGTAGGCTTATTTTTGTTTGTGGACTGAGAAAAACCTAAGCCAGTACCGATCCGATCAATCTCACATTTTTCCTAGACTCAAATAAATGGAAAAATACAGAATAAATATGAAAACCAATAGCCCTTTTGATGACGTCTTTTTCCTGACATAGAAGACGCATTTTTCCTTGACGGCAATCGTCCAAAGATAAACAGATCTGAAAATCTGAATACCTTTCGGGGGCTTCGCCCCCGAACCCCTGACGGGGGGCGCTGCCCCCTCGACCCCTGTCCGCTGACCGGGCAGCGGAACCCCCGATGCGAGGCCCCGGATAGGTCGTTGGGCAGTTCTGAGAAATCTCCTTGTATAACGCCGTCTTTGGCCCATTAATAATTCTTTGTTGCATATGTCCTGGTTTGATCATGCTTACTGCTTGTCTGTAAGTACATGTTAGACGAACAAAACAGTATATGATGCAGTATGATATAAGCATAACAATATGATATAGAACATTTAGGACAATGCTATGTTTAAGTAGCATGAATATTAGTGACATCACTAGTTAAACTTAATTGATTAGCCATATTCAAAAACATGATATAATCAATGGGCTAACAATCTCCCCCTTTTTGATTATGGCAAATCGGTTAAGTTTAAGATATATATAATAGATGCATGTATCACTAATAAACACAAAATACTAAAAGATTGTATGCAGACTTAAACTTATTTCTCCCCCTTTGACATGATCAAAAAAGAAGCTCCCCCGTAATTAGAGCTAAAATGAACTCAAGCATAAGTAAAGGAGGAAAGCAAAAATAATCATGATCAAGGATTAGGAGAACAGTGTAATGACAAGTGTTGAAAATTGTATAACTAAAGAAATAAAAACTTGTCAAAAATAGTTGGTTGAACTTAAACAAAGAACATTGAAATCAAACAATACATAGTTTACCAACTAGAAATCCAAAAAAAAGATATTCAAAACTCAATATTATGATAAATATAACTCTAGTTTTGAAATATACCAATAAAGGATTTCAATAAGAAATAGATATCAATATAGCAGAAATCAATCATTGGTCATAAATAATTCATGAGAAATTCACAGATCTAGTATATACCAAATAAAAAAAATGAAACTTTTAACAATGATCACAAAAGAATATGATTCATAATTGGCCCATACAAATTAGTGAGTCAATTCCATAAAGCGTATAATCATTGAAAAGAGATCAAAATAAGTATACTAGAATCTATGCAAAATTTATAACAAAGTTCATGCATTTGAATTCAATTACCTTAGCATGATATATTATATCCATTAGATAAACATGAAGGTAATGAAGATAAAATACTTGAGAAGGAGAAATCCAGTCGACTTGAATGCTCCCCCACAAAGTATGAAACGTCTAAGTATAGATAATCATGAACTTTGAGATAAAATCTCAATAAGAAATGCCCAATCAATGTAAAACTCAAAAAGATTATCAATAAATTAAATTAATTTTGGCATAATAACTTTTAGAAACTCGAATGAGAGAATTAAAAATAAATAATAATAATCATATATTCTCTCATCTAATACAAATTCAAATATCATGAACAACTCAACAAAATATTTTAAGTAAAAGAATATATGTCCATGATGAACTAGGTATACCACATATTAAGGGCATAAAATAATTGAAACAATTAATTTGCTCCCCCTTAAAATATGTGTATATAGTTCAAAAAAATAATTTATATGCATAAAATAGATAAAATAAATAATCAAAAGATCTAAGGGATATCCAAGATATGCATCTTTTCTTTCCTTTGATCAAAAGCATATAAAATTCCAAACTCAAAACAAATATCATCTTTAGGCAAATAAAAGAAATATTCAATAAATAAATGCTTAAAGATGAACAAAGAAAATATATCTCCAATATATATATATATATAAAATATTTCAAGAAATTAAAAGATTTTGAAAACTGTCTTAGTAAATGTTCGAATGCATCCATTTAGTCCTTAGACTGAAAGCTGTCGATTTGAATCACGAAAACAATTTCAATAAAAACATCCATAAATCACAAATAAATCCATTTGAATAAACAAAACTAGATATATGTCCAAAGAAAAGTGTATTATAGATATATGGCATGTCAAGGGGATAATTAACTTGAAACAATTAACTACTCCACCTTTACATGGTTATATCCAAAAATAATAGTATAGATAAAATTTAAGAATTTCAGAGACATATTTCCAGAAGTAGAAAGTTAATCCAAAAATATTAGGTCTTCTTATCAAAGTTCATTTCTTCCCTTTTAAAGCCTTAGCATGGTGTCCACCTGACAACCGTAAGGTTAAAGAAAAGAAACGCTTTGAGAGATAGATTCAATTTGCATGACTTCTCCCCGCAAAGAATTACTGTTATAGACAGTAAGTAACTTGAATAAGAGGATAATAATATAAAGCTTAAAATCATTAATATTACGAATATTACACAAGCTAAAGATGAAATCACAATACCATAATATTCAATGAGTGGTCACGAATACGAAAAACAATCATCTTTAGACAAAAAAAGAAATATCCATTAAATGAAAAAAAATAATCAAAAGATATTTCAGATTAGCATGATGAATAATCGTATAAGTCAAAAGATGACATTAATTGATCTATGCTATAGAATCTCACAATCGACAAGATAGATCAACATATGCTACCTTTTGTGAAAATATAAAGAGAGAATATTATCCATCAAATCTAAAATTCAAAATCCATCAGATAATAATTGCAATTAGATCTCAATAAATCTTTAGTTTATAAAGCATTGATCAATCTTGGATTAGCTGTAGAGGTACTGTCCCAGCTAACGGAGGTTCACCGGGGAACACTTAGTACCGCTTCGCTTTGACCGTAGTCGTGGTGACAGACAGACCCTTTGTAGGCTTGTACCCAAAATAAATCTCTTCTTTAATAACCGAGGATTTAAAAAGAATTAGTGCAATATGAAATAAATTATATTCTATGGACTTAAAAATCTTAGAATAATGTAGCAAACAGCATAAGATGTATCAAATACATTAATCCATATGTGCTACTAAATCATTGGGTAACAATAAAATATAAAATATTTGTAAATCAAAAAGTAAGACCTAGATACGTTGATGTATTCTGAAATCTAGGGGACTGGGTTCAGTACCTTGGATCCAGAACTAGATAATAGTTGCATTTAGACCTTAATAAATCTTAAGTCTATAAAGTATTGATCACTTCGGGTTAGCTGTAGGGGCCGGTTCCCAGCTAGCGGTAGTCTGAAGACTAGTGCACCGTGTCGCTTCAGGCTATTTACACCTGTATGACAGAAGGACCCTTTCGGCTTGTTCCTAAAATGATTTCTACTCTTAAGAACTTAGATTCAAAAGAATATATGCAGTATCATCGAACATCATCGAAATCCAGAAATCAAAAAAAAAACGTAAATACCCAAAGAATGGTTTATCAAGATCAAGATATAAAAAAAATATTATGTATCCAAAATGTCAACCAAAAAGCCAAGAAAAATATACATCATTAAAAGAGGCTTTGAGGAAGAAGCTGATAAAAATAAGAACATAAATTTGTTAACAAAATCAACAACTTAAGTATGAGATAAGCACAAGTTTGAAACTACTTTTCAAAATAATATAATATAGAACTTGAACTTAACTCATATATCCCCATAAAAATATTTATACAAAAATATAAGAAACATGAGCAATATATAAATAAAAATGAATGAAGTGCTCATGTATCCTTAATAAACCTTGAAAAAAAAAATTATCACAAGATCAAGAACATGTATAAATATGCTTTATCAGACAAAGATTTAATTGATTCATAAGAAGGTAATCAAAATAAAATACGAGAATCAATAGTGAAGTATATTATGCAAGCACAAGGTTAAAATAAAATTATATGTATATACTTTTCAAGTAAATAGCAGACTTGTGCTAAACATACATACTCACAAAATACTGATCAAAGTAAATATGACATGTTAAAGACAAATCGGTAAGAAGTGACCATTAAAAAATATTAAAGGCGAAGAGACAAAAGCATATTCACCAAAACAAAATTAAGCTCCTATGCATGCTTCAAGAATAAAGATTAAAAGCAAAGAGCATACATGGATAAATGTGTCACACTAATAAAAGAAAGACTATATAGTGTGAAATAATCATTTAAGCTAGACAATAGTCATGCTAAGATTATATCTCACATTGATTCAAATAATAAACATTTAAAAAGATATAAATGAGAGTTATTAGCAAGACATTTAAAAAGAACATGCTAGATATTAAGAAGTATTTAGAAAGCATGTTACCGAAGTGGTTCTAATGACCACACTTCTGTTGGTGCAATTGCATGGAAGATGACCTTTGTAGCTTTGCAATCACCAACATGTTCCATGGTTCTATTTGATATGATAAGCTTCACCTGCAATATTAGGTGAAGACTTTGGTATCCAATACTTGGATCCACATTTGTTAGCTTTAGGAACCCATTTGCACAAGTTCATATCAACAAGTTTTCTAATCTGACAATGATTAGAAACATGTCCATTCATACCACAATAATGACAGAAAGTATTAACATTAGTACTATGTGTAGCAGTATGAGAACGTGCAGTAGTGTGATATGATGTGCGTGGATAATTATAATAGAAAGCATGGTTATATGAAGCTTTAGCTTTGCTTGCTTCCTTTCTAGATGATCTGTCGTGTGTGACTTTGTGATGTGTCACGTGTCTTGTGTTAGACTGAGTCATAGGTTGTACTACCTGCTTTCCCAGTCTAATCTCTAACTTTTTAGAGTTAGCACAGATCTCATCATATTGAGCAGAAAGAGCATCAATTCTACATGAAGCAATAGAATACTTCTTCTTTTCCGATTCTAATTCCTCCTTAAGTTTAGCATTTTCTTGAGAGCTTTTCTCAATGCATTCAAGTGCCTCATGCAATCTAAACTCAAGTGTGGAAATCTCAGTAGAATTATCAGAAGTAGAAGTGTTTCTAGCATCATTCAATAAGCAAGTCAGCTTTTCATTCTCAAGCTTATAGCAGAGAATATCCTTTTTAGCTTGCTTATACTTATCTAATACTTTCTCGTGTTCTTTCAATAGATCACTGAAAGCATCAGATAGGTCATCATAAGAAAATTCACTCTCTGCAAAAATAGAGTTATCTTGTACCTCGTTGGATAATGCCATTGAGCATATATTTGTAGTATGATGAGGTCTCTCTTCTTCTTCTTCAGATTTGCTTGCATTACTTTCGCACCATATGCTCGTGGTAGCGTACTTGTGAGATGATGATCTTTCTTCTTTTGATCGTTCGTAGTGACTCTCCTTTCTAGCAGTAGTACAATCTTCTTGGATGTGGCCTATCTTCTTGTGGTTGTCACATACAAGCTCTTTTTCATATATAGGATTGTGTTGAACCTTAAATCTCGATGCCATCATGCATACATTTGAATCATTATGAAGACTATCCTCCTCTCTGGAGTCGTTAGCACTACTTTCGTACCTGCACTCATAAGTAGCTTCAAGAAGTTTCCAAATTTTATGAGATGTTGTGCAAGTAGTAATGAGATTGAATACATTGAAGTCTACAGCACAATAGAAAGCGTGCTTTGCTTTTACATCAAGGCTAGCTAACTTCTTCTCTTCCTCTGTGTAACTATAATAAGGCTTGTTAATAATAGAGGATGTGAGAATAGAAGTGATAGTAGGCTTCTTGTAGCCATTTACAACAATTGACCATAAGTCAAAATCCAGAGACTTCAAGTAGAAGCTCATCTGTGTCTTCCAATAGCTATAGTTTGTTCCATCAAATAGTGGGAGTCTATTTGAGGATTGCTCTTCAGTTGTGAAGTACATACTTGCCATATGTGATACTGTTATCTATGTAACAGTAATTATATAATAACAATATTACCTCGCTTTACCTGTATAACCCGCTCTGGTAATGAGGATCTGCTCCAAGGATGTCAAGCCAAATAATAGAGTCCTTGCTCTAGTTGTAGTACCTGCTCTCTAGTTGAAGAACCTGCTCTGATACCAATTGTAGGAACAATTGGAATCAGAAAATAATACCTCTAGATGCAGCACTGGCTCTGATACCAATTGTAGGACCGTTGAGCACCTCTAGAGGGGGGGTGAATAGAGTGTGTGCGTGTGCAGCGGAAAATAATCACCAATAAAAAACTTTAAGCAATAACTATGGCAGTAAATAAATCCAGTAAAGTAAGAGTTAAGAATTCAAACTCAGTGACACAGTGATGTATACTGGTATCCCTCTGAGAGGACTAATCCAGTCTCGAGTACTCTTGCTCGATGTTAATCCACTATGACACAAGCTTTAACTGAGTGCTTGCAACTCTTACAACACCGTGCTTGGCGACAAGTGCACGACCGACTTCACAACACCGTGCTTGATGACGAGCGCACGACCAGCTCCACAATACCGTGCTTGGTGACGAGCGCACGACCGACTCCAGAAGGCAATTGGAAAACTGGAACGTTTTCTGAATACAACCTTCGATACAACTCTTCAATACCAAACTCTAGATTAAACAGAAACTGTACTGGCTTGGCTAAGAGTCGTAAAGGCTTAGATATGAAAGTAAAAGCTCAGAACACTTTAGATAGAGAAGATAAGAGATGAAATTGGATTGTTGAAATGAATGGTAATCTCAACTCTATTTATAGTGTTTTTGGGGAAACCGAACTCGGACAGAGTTCGGGCAGAGTTCGGATGCTAGGATTTCGCATACGAACGTTGGACGCAGATTTGGTGGGAACTGTATTTCAAATAACCCAGACCGAACTCGGGCCGAACTCGGACCGAACTCGGTCAGAGTTCTGTCAGAGTTCTGCTGGTTCAGAACAGTAAGGAATAAACCAAATTTGCATAGGTTTTGGGCCTTTTGGAATTGTGGATTTTTGGGATACGTAGGTAGGCTTATTTTTGTTTGTGGACTGAGAAAAACCTAAGCCAGTACCGATCCGATCAATCTCACATTTTTCCTAGACTCAAATAAATGGAAAAATACAGAATAAATATGAAAACTAATAGCCCTTTTGATGACGTCTTTTTCCTGACATAGAAGACGCATTTTTCCTTGACGGCAATCGTCCAAAGATAAACAGATCTGAAAATCTGAATACCTTTCGGGGGCTTCGCCCCCGAACCCCTGACGGGGGGCGCTGCCCCCTCGACCCCTGTCCGCTGACCGGGCAGCGGAACCCCCGATGCGAGGCCCCGGATAGGTCGTTGGGCAGTTCTGAGAAATCTCCTTGTATAACGCCGTCTTTGGCCCATTAATAATTCTTTGTTGCATATGTCCTGGTTTGATCATGCTTACTGCTTGTCTGTAAGTACATGTTAGACGAACAAAACAGTATATGATGCAGTATGATATAAGCATAACAATATGATATAGAACATTTAGGACAATGCTATGTTTAAGTAGCATGAATATTAGTGACATCACTAGTTAAACTTAATTGATTAGCCATATTCAAAAACATGATATAATCAATGGGCTAACACTTTCAAGTGTAACAGGAATGTGTTCCCGTACCAGTGGACCTAAGTATGAAGACAACTTAACTGACCCAGGACCATAAGGTTCTCCCATGAAAGTGAAGTCAATTCGCACTCTGGTATTTGGGTCCTTGGCGATGTCTTTCATCCTTGTCGGTCCTCGCTGTCTCAGGACCACAAGCTCTGTTTCCACAAGTCTTTTTCTTTCTTACATATGAAATTTGTTCTTCTTTAATAGTATTATATATTTAAGGAGCCATGGGATTTTAGCCGCTTTTATCATGTGGCAAATATTTCAAGAAGTTCATATTTTATTTATCCCACAATGTAAATCCTTAGTGACTTAGCTAACTATCAGCAAAACTCACTCTCAAAACACTATCACACAAGAATTATCTGCAATATCCCTCTACAGAATTCTAGAATATCATGACTGATGTCTAACCTTCTATCCGCATTTCCACTAATATTCTCGTACTCTAAACATTATTCAACTCCACGAATTTCCACTAATATTCTCGTACTGTAAACATTCAACTCCACTTGAAATAGAGCTGTGTATAGAAATCCAAAAAATATATACCAGTTATGTACCAAGGGCTGAAACATGTGATCCTAATGTAAACATTCAACTCTAGAAATAGAACTGTGCATAGAAATCCAAAGAATATTTAACAGTTTGTTCTGTACTTATAGCTCAAACATATACAGCCACTAGTTCTTACTGACAATGTCCAACCAACTAGCATATTATTCCATGTCACTTGGTTTCAAGTAAACACTAAACAGCACCCACTCAAGATGAAAAAAAAGAAGAGAAAAAAGGGCCATGCAGCCATTAAAAGATGCAGAATGCAAGCCAAATACAATCATGCAGTAACAATGAATAAAATTTACACAAGAAAACTAGCAAACCTTGCCTTAGTCTTACTCCCACTAGATAGCTACCTTAACTTTTACACAAAGTACAAGACTAGGAACGAATTGGGCGATCAGAGATTTGGTCGATGAGAAAATGATCAAGCTATAGCTGCCAACGAGCAAAGAACAGCAAGATGCCAGGCATAAATAGCAACTACTAGTGTCACCTTGTTCCAGCCTCTACCCGAAAGGGTTTCCTCCGACAGAGCCAAACGAGTTTAGGGTGCTTGGTTGGGAGTGATGATATCTGGCAGCCGGAAGTTGATCCATGCCTATATATCCAAATACAGCTCCCTCACTGCCAAATCCTCCAGGTCCTTGATGTCTGTAATAATGATATGCAAGAGAAAATAGAGTGAGTTCATGATAACCTGAAAACCATCGTATATCCAGGATATAATCCACCCAAGAATCAGTCCACCGTGGAAAAAAGAAAATAAGCAAATGCCCATCGTGAAATCACATATTGATCTAGCATTCTCGGATAAAAAAATCTTCAATTTTGACAAGCAATACTTCTTCGTTCTAAAGTACAATATTGCAAGGAATAGAATGTACTGTAGGTTTTGAATATTGTCACTACACCTGGTAGAGCAGATTCTATATAACATACAGCCAAGGAAACTGTAGGATAACCCAAACAACATAATCATATATAATACTTTCCGTTAGACTAATTATCCAACAGAAGCATTAAGCAAAGTGAACGAATAAGGAATTGTGCATAAAATATGCTGCTCCTAAGTAGAAAGATTTACTAATCCACGATGACTTCGGAGGTGGCCCAGGAGCAACAAATTGACAGTAATTCTTAAGGATTAGATAATAAGGCAGGTCTTATGAAAAGTCGGAGGACACTTTAACAAGCCAGAAATGGACAATAATCCTAGATGACTGGACAATCTACTACAACCAAGACAGGACTTATGAAATGTCAAACAATACATTGTTAAGAAACTAGAAAGACGAGATAAAATATATAAACAAGCGTACCCCATTGTTATTACTCTGTTTGGTAGTTGTTGGGGCAATTATTTGGAATCTGCTGCATCATGTATGGACCTGAGATTCAAACCAGTCGTCAAAAACACCACAAATATATACAATATACTAAGATGGTCAGGAAAAGAAATAAATTGCAGGCTACAACAAATTACTTGGAGAAAAAAATGGTTGTTGATGGGGAACCCCTTGTGGAGAAGGATTTCCAAAGCTGGAGCTTCGTATTAAAGGTGAAGGACCAGACATATTAGGCAATGCTGCTTGCATAGGTGCCATAGATGGGAACTGCATACACATAAAAGAACAATCCATATTAAGTAACTTCTAATCATCAGCTACTGGATCCATAGGAGTTGGGCTTGCTATAAGAACTTAACTAACCGCAAGATTTGCCTTGAAATATAGCAGTTCAATCATGGACGAGTAAGTAAGAAATTATGTGAAACTAGTACTATGAATCAGCATAAAATAATAATTTGTTATATCCAATTGTACTAGCAAATCAGCTTCCCAGACTAGATCCTGCGATCTAATCCAACTAGTAATTTCCATAAAACATGATCAAAAGTGACCATCATTATATAATCCAATCCATGAAGCACAAACGTTATGCAACTTACATGACTGTCAAACAAATACCTACAAAGGTATGCCATTGGTAGTACAAGATTTATGGGAAAAGGAGAACTAGTTTCCAACTGTTGCCAATTGAAACTGTCAGTAGACGGATATCAGTTTCTACCATAAATCTGCATCGAGACCTGACCCAATATATCACAGGGCATTATTGGTTAAAAAGTAGTTGAAACATGTATGCATACCCACAATGTGAATTATTATGGCGCCGATCGAGCAACTCAACCCAGTTAATGAATGGTTCTCACACCATCGCAGACCCAAAAGAGAACAAAAGTACGAGCACCTATGTTACCCACCTAATGAATAGCTGGACTCCAGGACTTGATAATAGACCAAAGCCTATTCAGGTTGGGTCAATTTAAGCCCATTAGGAACCTAACTGTGCAGCATCCACTGTACGTATTGAGGTTAACTTCTATTAAGAACTTGTCAATGATGTATTGATCCAACTTGTTCCCAACATAGGAAAAAGTGGAATGACATTACATTGATGAGCAGAAGTACTAAATGAATACCAAAATGTCAGAACAACTAGCCCAACAATTTGTCCTTTGGAAGGTACAGGTTCCTTGGGTGTAAAAAATAAAGCAGAAGAATGGACTCTAAATGCTTCATCTTGAAGGTCACTACTAGAACAATTTGTCTAACCATCATCAAATGTTAAATACTGGATAATACAATCTATGTTAGTCGCAGTAGACATGATAAACTCATACAAGAGAAACAAATACTTGCTCTGTTTCCCATATAAAGAAAGAAGATGATGATTATTACAGATATCAAAAATTCAGTGTGGTCACTAAGATCTGTTATTATAAATAGTAATCCTCCATGTTACAAGGATAGGGGAACACAACCTACATATAAACACGGTAACAAGTAATGAAGCCAAAATCACAACATAAGTCAAAGTCGACATGTTAAAACTGTGGAACCACTCTAAATTTCCCCGCACCAAGGGTCCATATTCGCTCAAGACAGAAAAATTAGTCCTTGGGGTTTTCCTTGTAGTGCCTACCGGCTCTATTTGAGCCTCCATCCCATGGAGGCTCTCCCAGGAGCTCAAGGTTGGACTTCGATATTAGGTAGCCATTACACAGTCAAATTGTCAAAACTCTCCGCGCCATCAGCCAAAGAAGAAAATTAATTTCGAATCAATACTAAAATCGAGAACTATGAAATTGAAACAAAAATCAAATGCATGAAAGCTATGAAATCGAGAACTATGAAATTGAAAGCTATGAAATCGAAACAAAACTATGAAATCGAAACAAAATCAAATGCATGATACAAAACTCTACAATTGAAACTTATAAACCTACAAAACCTAAACAATTGTTATTTAGATTCACGAAAGCTCGAAGGAAGGAAGAAAAATATGCCTTCGACAGGGATGGGCTAAATTAGGGCCGACGACAGTGTCAGTGGTCTCGGCGACCTTCACGGCGGCGTCGGTTACTCTAATTGACGGTGTCGGCGACTCTAATCGGCGGTGTCAGCGACCTTCACGGCGAATTCGTCCAGTGTGGTGAGTTTTAGGGTTTTTCGAAAAAAGAGGGAAACTGAAAGAGGAAATAAAAGAAACCTGAAATAAAAGAGGAAAAGTGTTTTTTTGGTTAAGTGTTTGGCGGTATAAGTGTTTTTAGGTTCCCGCTTAATGAAACTCTATCTTAGCATTTATCAAATGCTATTATAAAGTAACCAAAATATCAAACTTATTTTTTATAGCAGTTCAGCAAAACGTGCTATTACGTTATGCTATCAATGTGCATTTTTTTTGTAGTGATGGGATCATAATGTCATACCAAAAGTATCAGTGTATCTTATAGAGACCTGGCAAGCATTCTAAATTTAATAATTCTAAATAGCATGGCCTATCAAACATCCTTAACTACCCAACGGTCAATTTAAACAAGGGACTCCTAGTCCTAGTCATTCTCTTAAATCATTTTAATCCTAGTTGTGAATGAGCATTTCCTGGTCGCAGGCTCGCAATAGTACGACTAACGTACCATCACGAGTTCGCAATCTTTTGCGAAGACGGACCTGCATGGGCCACCACAAAAACTTGTCACGACCCACACCCGGTTTTCGGATACGAGACGTGTCCAAGCCAGCATACGCCGCAGAGTCGGCGGTAGAACGCTGTCAAGCCCGCAAGAAGTAATGCTCAAGAAATAATATTTTGCTCATTCACATTTCTAATTTTATTACAACATTTACAACATTTATGTTTAAAGAAAATACAAGACTTTACATTTAATGGAATTGCTATAACTGCTATCTATTTCTAGGTTGTCTTCAGTATACCCAAATCTTTCCAGTGCTAAGAATGATCGCGGCTAAACCTGAAAAATGTTGGTTATCCAGTCAGGATTGGAACAAGTACACAAACCGACGATAATGCAAAACACAATAGAATTAACAAGACATGAAAATAGCATATGAGAGATGAAAGCTAGCAAGAAAACTGATGACATAACACGATAGAAAAGTAAACAAGAAAAAAGCTAATAAAAGACATCTATCTAGGTGGTGTGAAATATCCTTTTCGACATGTGAACGGCTAGGGGGTAAATCCGGCTCACTGCACGTGTCGTGCGCAGCTGCTATCATGCAATAATAGACATTTTGGGGATATTTCTGGGTAGTTCACATGTGTACTAAGATATTTCCCCTCCCGACAACTCCGTGTGATGAGCGTGTCAACAAGCAGCAAGATATATGTATAGACATGAAATGAAAAGACTACTATGAATCGGAAAGCAATCAGAAAGTGCACTTGCCTGATGTCCTTAGCTGGAGAAACCAAAATACCATACCACTCAATGAGCCATAATCAGTCAACACATGTAGAAGTCTCCGGATGCTGAAATAAATAGTACCAACGTTCTCAGAATAGTCAAATTAGCTAGGATTGCCTATCCTTAAGTCCAATTCTGGACACAGGGGCAAAACGGTAATTTTGGGCAAAAACGATGTCCGCCGTTGGACCCGTTTTGCACCGAAAAGCGTGCCAGAGTCAAAGGTCTCTAATTTGTCAAACTATATGTCTACGGATTTAGTTTTCCGATACGAACCCAACCGTATGTCCAGAGTTGGATTCCGGCGGGCCGTGCACAAAATCGCCCGTTGTGTGGGACCGTGGGGCCCGCAAAACGACGTCGGATTCAACTGTCTCAGAATTGGACCAAACTTGGCATACAGGACCAAAAAAATGATACGGTCCTGTTGGCGCAAGTTTCGTCTCGATCTGACGAGCGTGCACAAAGTTATGACTGAATATGTATTGGACGGATACGGGGTGATTCCGACGGATACGCGTCGAATTCGTCGTGCACACGCGACCAATTTGAATTCCGTCAAAGCCCACACGACCACGAAGCCGTTACGCAGCTTTCGATGTCTTCGGTGCGTGACCACGTAGCCCGGAATGGCGGGACGGACGTCGTGTGGAGCGATTTCTAGTTTTTGAAAACAGGTTTTTCCTGAAGTTTACATGTGAATAATTCTCTGTACAAAGCAATTCTTTACAAACTTCCTACTGGACTTTTCTATTCCTATATGTTGTGGTTAACTTCCTTTCAGAAACTTTCCTGATTCGAAGGATAGGTTGGTAGGAATTTCGATGTGAAGTTGGGTGTTTGGGACCAAAGTACTGTCCTGTTTTGGACAGTTAATTGATCGACTTTATGTCGATCCATCGGGAAACCTAGCACATGAAAAATGAATCTATTTAAAGGGGATGGAAGCCCTATAGGTTGTGAACATACCGGGGAAGATGGCTCGATGAATGGTCGAGCGAGGAGACAGCAAACTTGCTGTGAAGTTGGCCCGTCGGCTCGCTGCTGCTGCTGACAACCCGCGCGCGTGTGCGCGCGTTGCCTCCGCGCGGTCTGGCCGGCGGGCGGCGACCCACGGTGGCACGCCCGTGCGCGCGGGGAAGGCGCCCAGGGGTCGGGGTTGGGGCGGCGTTTTAGTTGTTAGGGTTTTGCTTCTCGGTTGGTACTCCCTCGATGCGCTTATAAATACATTCATTCTGTTGTATACAGAACATAGAGGGGGTTGGTTTTAGTTAAAAGAAGGGGGGCTCTCGGCCTGCGCTTATGGGGAAGGGCCTGGGCTGAGCTCAATGCTGGTAGTTCGGGTGAGCCTGGTATGGCCTGCTCGGTTTCAATGAGCTAAGCAGTTGGGTATTGCTGCTGCTTACGTTTCTTATTTATTTGCTCAATCAATAGTTTTTGTATTCATGGCTCTACATGGTTGGCCATGTTGTATGTGACCAAGTGAAATATAGTGTGGTGGTGAAGCTTATAGCTGATGGCAACCAACTACAACTTTGCCTAAGCTGCTATATAATTGCATGCATGTATGTTGCAACTTGCAACTAATATATATAGAAATGAATTGGATTTCAGTTCAAACATTCATTTCATTTCAATTCAATCCAATTCACTACTATATTATATAATCTTAACAATAACAGAGGCCACCACCATTTGCACTTGTTGTTTTAGGCAGTGGCACAAGTCATATTTGGAGGGCAGAGTGTTTGGTGTGTACATATTTATCTATCTCAATATATCAGTATTAATACATAACATTTCAATATATATATATATATATATATATATATATATATATATATATATATATATATACACGTACACGTATATAATTTATATATATATATATATATACATATAATCTATATAATCTATATTTATAACATATAATATGAATAACATATCAATAGTCATATATACATATATATATTTATATATTTATACATAAACATTCACATATATATTTTGATAAAGCATAAATGATAATAAATAAATAAGTTATACTTAATAATCAATCCAGTTAAATAAATAATAATAAAATATTTAAAAAAAATTTGGGAAGGGGAGCTACACCCATGCTTATGGACTCATGCTGCAAGAATATGCTACCCGCAATCAAATTATGGCATAGTGCTCCCAGTACGGAGTGGACGTCTTTCATTACAGAGGCGGATGCCGCACAGAGGAAAGCCCAGGACGTGCTGCTCCTGGGGCTACACTTTTCTGCGCCTGAAGACAATGGGAGACGCTCGTCCAGCAACAACCCCAAAGACGAAAAAGACAAGCAGGCCATGACCGTCAACATCTCTAAAAGTTCAGCATTCGTGAACCCCAAGTCCGTAAAAATACAGAGGTCGAGGGAGACTTACTCCTTCAATGACGAAGATACGCTGGAGCTCTTCGAGATGCTTACGAAGAGTTCAAACTGTCCATCCCGGAACCCAGGCATCCTGATAAAGTGGGAAAGGTGGACCATCCCAAGTACTGCTATTACCACCAGTACGTCCACTACTCAACACGAGATTACTATGTATTGAAAAGGCAAATCCAGCGCCTCATCAACGCCAACGTCATATCGTTGGATTATGAAGAGAAGACAGTCACGGCCAATATGGTTATGCCCCAGTCTGAGAGTTGTCCAGCCACAGAAAAGCAAGATGATTTCATCCCTGTCCCAGAGGCAGCAGTGGAAGTGGTCAACCCTCCACCAGCGTCGAACATCGAGCAAAGACGCACCCCGTACTCTGATACCAGTTTTGGCCAGGACTTCGAGAAAAAGCTATCCGCCAATATGGTTTCTCTAACCCTCCAGTCAAGGAAGAAGACCAAACATTTGAGTTTTCCAAAGACAAACCCTGGGCACAGCGCTTAGGATCCCAGTAGGAGTGGTATTTTGAGCAGTGCGAACCCCCTACAGAAGATGAAGTCGTCTAGGTCGAATTAGGGGATGAGGCCTCACCTAAGCCCATCTTCATCAGCAAAAGTCTAATAGAAGATGACAAGCAGTCTCTGATACAGCTCATTCGCGAATATATCGACGTCTTCGCCTAGAGCTACGAAGATATGCCAAGTGTAAACCTGCAAGTGTCCATGCATCGCCTCAATATCCTGCCCCATACAAAACCGGTCAAGCAACAGCAAAGTCGGTTCCGCTCTAACATCATGGATGCTAATAAGAAGGAGGTTGACAAATACATCGAGAGTGGCTTCATTCGTGAAGAGTAGCATCCGAATTGGGTCGCAAACGTCGTCCCGATCACTATGAAGAATGAGAAGATACGAATTTGCATAGACTTCAAAGATCTCAATTCGGCCTGCCCTAAAGATGAGTTCCCTCTCCCGATCACCGACATAATGATTGACAACACCTATGGCTTCGAGCATATGTCCTTCATGGATGGGTTCTTCGGTTACAACCAGATCAAGATACTCCCTGAAGACGAAAAGCAAACGACATTCCGGACTCCAAAAGGGGGGTATTGTTACACAATAATACCTTTTAGATTGAAGAACATGGAAGCCACCTATCAAACGGCTATGAGTACCATATTTCGCAAGCATCTTCGAAGGACGATGGAGTGTTATGTTGACGACATCACTGTTAAAAGCAAGTACAAATCCAACCACTTTGATGACCTACGAACGGTGTTCGATCTAATACGGACACATCAGCTAAAGATGAACCCGACCAAATCCTTCCTAGGCATTTCCAGCGGAAAGTTCTTAGGCTTCATCATCACGACAAAAGGGATTCATATCGACCCGGAGAAGTCCAAGGAAATTCTGGACATGGCCCCTCCAAAGAAACTCCGAGAGCTTCGAGGTTTATAGGGAGATTTATGTACATCAGGAGGTTCATAGCAAATCTCTCTGGTAAATGTCAACCCTTCACCGGACTAATGAAGGAAGGGGTCACCTTTGTGTGGACTGAGAAGTGCTAGTGCACATTCAACGACATCAAGAAATACCTCACTACCCCTCCTGTATTGGTGGCACCAGTTGTGGGAAAGCCCTTCCTACTATACGTCCGAGCCATGGATCATTCTCTTGGTGCCTTATTAGCTCAAAAGAATAATGAAGGCCACGAGAAGGCGATTATTATCTCAGTAGGAACATGGTTGGAGCCGAGCATCGATACAACCCTGTCGAGAAAGAATTTTTCGCCCTTCTCTTCGCCATTCAGAAGACACGTCACTATGCGACCGGACAGACGATCCACGTCGTATCCAGAATCAACTCCCTCAGAGTCCTAATAACCAAGCCAGGGGCATTAAAGTTACGACTAGCCACATGGACAATCCTTCTGACTCCCTACAATATGGTGTTCGTCCCATAGAAGGCAGTCAAAGGCCAAGCATTAGCAGATTTGCTGGCAGCACATCCGGTGCCAGAAACCTCAAAACTCTACAAAAAAATCATCGATGAAGTGCTGGAGTCCAACGCAGTCTCGAACACCTAAGTATGGCGCATGTTCTTCGATGGATCCTCAAGAACAGGGCCAAAGGGTGAAATCATAGCAGGGGTCGGGATCGTCCTTGTTACTCCCAACGGCCTAGTTATCAATCGTGCATATTCTCTCACGGAGTCATGCACCAACAATGCTGTAGAGTATAACATCCTCATTATCGGGCTCCAACTCGCCAAACAGCTAGGCGTTGACTATATCGAGGCCTATAGAGAATCAAAATTGATCATCATCCAGGTTCGAGGACAGTACGAGGTTTGACATGAGGACTTGATCCGTTACCACCAGGCGGCGATCGACATTGTCTCTACTTTCACAAGATTCTTTATAGAATATGAGCCACAATTACAAAACTTGGAAGCCGACGTACTAGCCGGTCTTGCCCTTCTCGGGCCGCCTCTATTGGATCCCAGCATACCGTCTCAGTAACGAGCCGGGAGTTGGTATGTCCAAAGAATGCCATGCATGCGTGTCAAAACTACTTATTACAAGTAGGTACTGATGAAGGCACTCGGGATTAGCGATTCCCATTTATAGACTATGCAGTTTACGGGATCCTGTCTGAAGGCCCAAGAGAAGCAGCTTCTATCAGGAGGCGCTCACTTCGTTTCTTCTATGACACAGCCACTAAAATGCTATATCGTCGCTCATACGAAGGACTTCTCTTATATTGTTTGTCTCGTACAGAGATACAAGAAGTACTCAGAGAACCGCATGATGGAACCTGCGGAGCTCATCTGCCGGGACCCAAACTACAAGACCAACTGTGCCGTATGGGCTATTACTGGCCCACTATGATGGAGGATGCCGTTGAATATGCAAAGAAGTGTCAGGCATGCCAGTTTCATGCAGACTTCATCCATCAACCCTCAGAATATTTATACTCTACGGTGGCCTCTTAGCCATTCAAAGCATGGGGAATAGATATCGTGGGGCCAGTCAGCCCGCCCACCTCTAAAGGATACCGGTTTATCTTCACCATTACAGATTATTTCTCCAAATAGGCAGAAGTAATACCATTGGCAAAGGTGAAGACCTCCAATGTGATCGATTTTATTAAATATTACGTCATTTATCGCTTCGGAGTTCCTAGAAGAATTATTCATGATAACGGCCCTTAGTTCATGAGCCATGCATTCCATCGATTCAATGACAAAAGCCGAATTCAGAATATGGCGTCAACAGCATACAAACCGGTAGCTAATGGACTAGCCGAGGCATTAAATAAGACCATATTCAAACTCCTTAAAAAGGTCGTCTCTGTAATGCCCCGCTCCGCACGGTGCATTATGATGAGTCGTTGACTCGAAGAGTTGCGTTGACCTGATGAAGTATCGATGCGAATCGATGCAAGAGTTACGTTGGCCAAAGGTAAGCTTTGAGTCGGTTGGAATCTATGAATCGAATCGATGCAAAGGATAAGTTCCGTTGAGCAAGTGCTAATGTTGGTTGATCTGGTGTGCAGGCTATGCCTTTATGCTGGATTACGGATCGTGGTATAGGCACGATAGGCCAAATCAACTGAGTAGTTCAAAGGAATAGCTAAGTCCGGGAGTTAGCTATTCGATCGAGTTATGGAAGCGAGACGCTTCAATCGACGAGGCGGCAAGGCGTATCGGCTTAAGGTGGGCGGGTTCTTGACTCTCTCTCTCCCTATTCTTTTACGTCTAATAAGAGATATTATTGTATGCGTAATATGTTATCGAGTTAGCGAGCGTGGCTCGACGAGTAAGTGTCTAAATATGCGTTGAACACTAAGGTAGAACATTGAACATTCGAAGCGACGTGCATCAAGTGTACGGTTCGCGGTAGGGCAATGATGGTGGAACATTGAAAGACGATATTGAGATGTGCATCATGTGCACGGCTCCGAGAATATTGAACACTAGGCGTAGAACATTGATTACGGTGTTGAGCGTGCCCTCGGGCACTTATGCTATGAAATGACTGAGTAACTACGGAATTAGGCTATGAGAATAACTTACGAATGGTACGCGCTGAATATGAAAACGAGATGACTAAACCGTTGGGCGTCGATCATCAATATGGATGTGTTGGGGCATAACGCCGACGGAGCTCCCCATACGGATGGTGGATTATGTTTATGAGATGCGAATATATTTATGGCACGGGAAACCGTTTATGGAACGAGACTATGTTTATGTAACGAAGGATTTGGTTGGAATGTTATGTGTATTTGCTATGGCACATATTACATGGTCAATAGACTCGGATGGCCTGTACACGGGTACAGCTTCCCTCGGACTGTTTTGTCGGGGCTCCGGGACCGTTCGGCCTAGGAGGGAATTATGTGTGGTATTTATGGTGCACAATATTCGGACAGATTGCGACCGTCCAGTGCTGTGATAAGCTATGATATCCGTAAGTTTGGGATCCTTCGGATACTGGGCTAGCAACCCGTATCGAAGCGATTGTAGGCTTACACATAAGAGATGCCAAGTCCATTATGGTACGAAACACCGTGACCTTCATATAGTTAGGGCCGGTGGGCTGAGATGAGAGTTGGGTGCAGGTGCAGGGCCTGCGACCCTTATGCATGGTCTAAGTTTATGGTTGGTTGTTGCGTGAATGATATGATTCTATGTTAAGTCCTAACTCGTGTAGGCTAGGCAATATGGGACGGAGATGTGCACAATCACTATAATTATGTTCAGATTATGCCTAACTGTATCTGCTGCAGGAACACGGTAGTGGACACATTATGATAAGTTGTTGTTCGTGAATATTGCCATGAAACTGATCCTAAGACTAAATAGAAAGATCAGAATTAAGTTGCATGCTTCACTAAATGATTTACTGTTTGGTTTGGGTGCGAGCGGGTTTTGATCAGTACGAAGCGAGGACGAAAGCACTAATCCCCCACTAGTTTATGTGCAGGCTCAGGTTATGATCGGCTCGGGGCGGGGCTTGGCTTGGACGTGCCGAGGCATGGAGTCCTTGGCGTTCAAGAGGAGCTACCGCATAGGCGTTCGGACTTGCGACATGGAGATGTTCGGCCAAAGACTACTTGGTGGCTATAAAGAGACATAATGTATGGAATAATATAATCCTTTGTGAGCTAGAGAGATCATGAGCATTGTTGCCAATTGGCATGTATGTTAGGCTATTCAGAGCCTTTGTAATCTTCAGTTCATTATGAGTAAAAGAGATTCTAGTGTTATACTTTGTTTCCTTCCGCTGCTTATGTTACGAATTTGAGATAATCACTATGTGAATCGTTATCTTGCCTTGCACGAGCGCAATTCCAGGCTCGTGCGGCATCACGCCCCAGCGAGGACGATGATTCGGGTAAAATCTAGCAAGGACGAATGATTTCCTGGATCGGGGCGTGACAAGTTGGTATGAGAGCGGTTCCATCCTTTGGACCGTGCATGAATCTCTTTGACCCTCAGTTGCTTCGATATCGAAATTCAGTTGACTCTAAGTTGTTTCCGCAACCGCATGGCTCATGGATCTGCTCGACGCTACATTAGATGTTCCATACAATAAGTCTATATTAAGTGCGTACATCTGCCACAAGTATGTTGTGACTATCACGCTATCTCCGGGTGCCATCGGAGAGTGTTGGTTGCACGAAGTGCAACGGGTTATAAGATTATAGTTTTCCGAAGTGCAAAAAAGTTGTGATTCGTTGATTGCACGAAGTACAACGAATATGGTGATGTTGGTTGCATGAAGTGCAATGATATGCGTACTGTTGGTCGCACGAAGTGCGAGGAGTTATGTGTTATTGTCGCACGAAGTACGAAGAGATACGTGTTGTTTGTTGCACGAATAATCGAGATATGAGGCAATACCTATTTTGTGGCTATGCGAGTGATTATTTGTTATCGGTTGCACGGAGTACAGCAAGTCGTGGATCGTTCGTTGTATCGGTGCAACGAGTCGATATGGTATGATGCGTGTTGTATGGCTATGCGGATGGATAGCGATATGTTGTGCGAGATTGAGAAATGAACTTAAGCATCGAGAATGAGTTATTGCATGAGTTACAACGACTGAGATTGGAGTCGAGTCAGACTCTAAGTCGAGTTGGAGTAGGCGAACGTTTATGTTGGCCGTATGTCGCGTTGAGCTGCGAGTAAGCGAATGTTGCGGGCGTGATCGATACGATCGCCATGGTACGATTAGATTTAAATGAATTTCGAACTTGAGCGAACGATAGGGCATGTTGGTTCAGTTGTTGTGCCAACTCGAGTAAGAAAAATGCTAGAGCTGGGATCGGAAAGATCACCATACGGGATAGTTGATTGAGAATAAATGTCGGACCTATGCGGTAATGTGAAGCCGAGTAATGACTTAATTTTGAGTGGTATATGCAATACCAATTATGCGAGCAAGTGTAGTGAAGTATTATATCAATAACGATAGGCTCGATCCTGAGTGGTATATGGAATACTACTTAGCGATAGCTATGTTAAGCCGTTTGGTGACTTGCGATAGGTTTCGTCGAGACGATTTTGTTGTTACGATATATTGTCCTCAACGGACGAAGTAGTACCGAGACTTGAGTGGGAATGACTTGGAAGAAGTCGATGCAAGTATACCTTGATGAATTAAGTTGAGCGATTATGCGTGAAGTTGTGCCTATGGATGATACGTCGAACGAGGATTCGTTAATTGTAAGTCGAACGATAAGTTGAGCATAGCGAAAGAAATGTTACGTTGAGGAAAGTCGACCCGGTCGAATGTACGTGAGTTAGTACGAAGAGTTGTTCGAAACGTATTGAGTAAGTATGGAGAAATCGTACGAACGAAATTGGGTTAGCGCGAGGAGTCGGTAGCACGATTGGAAGTGCGAGTTAGGGATATGAGAATGGATATATGAAATTGAAATTGTGTCGCGACGATGTTAAGTAGTTACAACTGAATGGATCTTGATAAGTACGAGACTTGATTCGTATTCGAGTTCGGATAATGGCAATGATTGCAACGTGTTTGTGCTTATGCGAGACGAAGATGTTCAAGTTATGCATATCGATGATGGTATTGAGGCGTATCAAAGACGATATGTAATAACTCGGGGATACTCTGATCGAATGAACGAAAATTATGTTGAGCATTGTTGTTGGATGAATATGATGCAAGTTAAGTTATGACAGTTTGGATGATAACGGTAGGAATGCTTCGGAGAACTTGAGAGTCGATGGATGTTACTCGAAAGAAAATGAAAGTGCTTGATTATTTTGAAGATAACCACAATGTAACATTCTTGTCTTATGCGAGTGCAACTCCAGCATCGTACATGCGTCACGCCAAATTAGGGCGATCATTCCGCGTGAGCATTGGTATTGTGATTCATCCAGCGGGGATGATCGAACTTGTAAGGCGTGGCAAATTTGATATGGACTTGTGGTTTGATGCGAAAGTTGTTCAAAGATGGTTTTGAGGAGTATGGAATATGTTGAACTGTGATTACGGATAGGTATATTCGAACCTGAGGCGAGTAGATGTCGTACGATTAGCAAGATAGTCGACGGTAATGCATAAGTGATTCGAGTAGTAACGGCACGCAAGTGCATGAGTCATTCGAGTAGCAACGGCGCATCAGTTGCACGGGGACTGGTAAATTATGGATTGATATGTCGGATTGGATGAAGTCGCATAGAAAATGTCGGAAATTGATTTGGCTTCGCGATAGGATATAACATGGTTCGTGTTAACTGTCCCTCGTTGATGATCTTCAATTATCGAGCGTAGTTTTCGGGGCAGGTGACCTTAGAAGACTTGACCGCCAAATCAAGTGAATGTTGAAGTCCTATAGGATGACCCTAAAGAAGTCGCATAAGAAATTTATCGAGGAGGAGGAATGATGTAGTACATGTTATGGATAAGTCTAAGCGAGCGAGTATCACGTATCGAAAGTTAGCAAGTAGCCTTCAACTAGATCGAAATGAATAGAAAAGTTATGATCGATCGAATGAGTGCGTAAGCAGACTTGGTTGGTCGATGATCGAATAGATGTTGAGGAACGTGCTTAGCATAGTGACGCGGTAAGGCAATTACAAGAATTCTGCAATATACGAGAGCGACGGATAGTAGAACGACCCTAAGAGTTGTGTCGTAGATCGGTTTGAGTAACGGTTAGGCTATGTGTGTTGAGAGCGCCATATATGTTACGAAACGAACTAGTCGGGATTGATTCGAGAATTAAGTAAACGGATTCGTACTCGGTCGAGAATCAGAGACGAGTGTATCGTAAGAGACCTTGGGTCGGAAAAATTGTTGCCTTTGAGCATCGGAGACTCAAGTTGACCTTTTGTGTCGGAAGAGATTAAGTACGATATCTGGATAAGTTACCTAGCAGGGGTAGCTCCAGACGCAATGTACGGATAGAGCGAGAGAATGTGAATCACATATGGATCATTGTGTGCGAGACTTAGTACAGATTATAGACAAAGGAATTTGTGACATGTTGACTTAGTCCATGTCATTAAGGCCAAATGTTATGAATGATGGAATGAAAGACTTGAGTTATATGAGAGATAGGCAAACGGTTGGGCGAATAAGCGTTGTAGAAAATTGTTGTGATCGGATGCGCAATGACTCGATGCAGTGCATGCGTTAGATGGCCGGCGAGAAACTTATGAGATCAAAGTTATGGTTTGGATCAAGTTATATGTGAAGATGTTTGCGAGCAGGACTCTAGGAATATATGCTAAGAGATGACTAAGTCGAGAATGGAACGATGGGTGCTTGAGGATTTAAGCTGAACGTGTTAGTTTGTCCCGATATCCTACAACTGAGCTTGGCTGAAATACATATATTGGTGGGACGTCTAAAATATGTGTATGTTCCAAACTAAGTTATATGATTCCAACGATAGTAGTACGAGATCGTGAAACGATCTAGCGAGGCACTTGGATTAAGTGTTGGTTTTGGTTCGAAGACGAACCTGATTTTGAGTGGTATATTATGTAATGCCCCGTTCCGTACAGTGCATTATGATAAGTCGTTGACTCGAAGAGTTGTGTTGACCCGATAAAGTATCGATGCGAATCGATGCAAGAGTTACATTGGCCAAAGGTAAGCTTTGAGTCGGTTAGAATCTATGAATCAAATCGATGTAAAGGATAAGTTTCGTTGAGCAAGTGCTAATGTTAGTTGATCTGGTGTGCAGGCTATGTCTTTATGCTGGATTACGGATCGTGCTATGGGCACGATAGGCCAAAACAACCGAGTAGTTCAAAGTAATGGCTAAGTCTGGGAGTTAGCTATTCGATCGAGTTATGGAAGCGAGACGCTTCAATCGGCGAGGCGGCAAGGCGTATCGGCTTAAGGTGGGCAGGTTCTTGACTCTCTTTCCCTATTCCTTCATGTCTAATAAGAGATATCATTGTATGCGTAATATGTTATCGAGTTAGCGAGTGTGGCTCGGCGAGTAAGTGTCTAAATATACGTTGAATATTAAGGTAGAACATTGAACATTGAACAATTGAAGCGACGTACATCAAGTGTACGGGTCGCGGTAGGGCAATGATGGTAGAACATTGAAAGACGATATTGAGATGTGTGTTTGCCATGAAATATAAAAGAGCAGAACAATTATCGGAGGACTAGACTTTTACTTCACGTTACAAACTCGCTTGTACAAAGAAAGCCTTGGGACGAAAACCTAGGTACAGCAGTCTAAGTACAATTGTTTATTTTAGATTCTAGGGGGGTGACGATAGAGGCTCGGGAAAGCGACGGCAGCTCTGCCTTACTCCTTGGACGATCGGTATGCAGCCTTGGCTCCAGAAGATTGTTTGACGTTGGAAGAAATGCTCTCTTTGCTCTCTCTCTCTGCTTCTTCTCTCTAAGTATCTGGTGCTCTCTGATCTCGAAAAAGTCTCTCTCTGTATGTATATGTACCTCTCTGTATGTGCGTATATCTTGCAAGGGAATGGTACCCTGCTATTTATAGGAATGGAGAGACCTCATTAGGGTTCACAATGATTACCCCTCAAAGTGGCGGCGGCCTGTCGATCGATCAATCTGGGCCACTAATCTTGATCATGATAAATCTGGGCCATTTAGTGTAGATTGTACCAAATTCTATCAGTAATTAATGCTGATTGGAATAAATCTCCGTGGTGATGATTTGATGATGTCTACGAATCTGATTTAATTCATTCTCCTGCCACGTGTCCCAGATTATTGGAATCTGACCAAATCTTTGATTGCAGTAAATTTGGGAAATTGATTGGCTTTATGACACGTGTCCCGAAAGCCGCTGAGGAGGATTGAGCCGCATAAGGGTTGAGCCACATAAGGATGGAGCCGCATAAGACTGGCCACGTGTCGGGTCTGCTTGGGGAGTGGCCCCCCCGAACCTTCGAACTATATTGATAATTTGAGCTGTACAATGGGTAATGAGCCGCATGGAAATGATCCTTACGAGCCGCATGGGGGGGCCTCTGCTTGAGCCGCATGAGACTGTTTCTGCCTGAGCCGTATGAGACTATTTCTGCCTGAGCCGCATAAGGAAGCTTCATCCTGAACCGCATGGAGGGTCTTCGCTCGAGCCGCATATGACCGTCCACGTGTCAGGGCCACGTGGCACTTTCTGGATCTCGGGAGATTGTGTCAGAGATCTCCTTCACTTCCCTAGGGGTCTGTCATTATGACAGAGTCATAATTTCCTTTTTTGTGTCAGGGCTGCCACTTTTTCAGAGTTGTCAGCCGTCAAAGTAATTAATGCAGGAGGGGAGAACTATTTTACAAGTCATGTGTCTCCTGTTCTGAGCCGTATGGGACGTCCCAAGCCGCATACTCCCTCGTGCCGCATGAACCTGTGAGCCGCATGGGCTTCCTGAGCCGCATGGAGTTTTCTGGCCGCATGGATCTTTCTTTAATATTTTCCATGCTTCTATAATGTGTATCATGTGCACGGCTCCGAGAACATTGAACACTAGGCGTAGAATATTGATTACGGTGTTGAGCGTGCCCTCGGGCACTTATGCTATGAAATGACTGAGTAACTACGAAATTAGGCTATGAGAATAACTTACGAATGGTACGCGCTGAATATGAAAACGAGATGACTAAGCCGATGGGCGTCGTGCATCAATATGGATGTGTTGGGCCATAACGCCGACGGAGCTCCCCATACGGATGGTGGATTATGTTTATGAGATGCGAATATGTTTATGGCACGGTAAACCGTTTATGGAACGAGACTATATTTATGCAACGGAGGATTTGGTTGAAATGTTATGTGTGTTTGCTATGGCGCGTATTGCATGGTCAATAGATTCGGATGGCCCGTGCACGGGTACGGCTTCCCTCGGACGATTTTGCCGGGGCACCGGGACCGTTCGGCCTATGAGGGAATTATGTGTGGTATTTATGGTGCATAACATTCGGACGGATTGTGACCGTCCAGTGCTGTGATAAGCTATGATATCCGTAAGTTTGGGATCCTTCGGATACTGGACTAGCAACCCGTATCGAAGCGATTATAGGCTTACACATAAGAGATGCCAAGTCCATTACGGTACGAAACACCGTGACCTTCATATAGTTAGGGCCGGTGGACTGAGATGAGAGTTGGGTGCAGGCGCAGGGCCTGCGACCCTTATGCATGGTCTAAGTTTATGGTTGGTTGTTGCGTGAATGATATGATTCTATGTTAAGTTCTAACCCGTGCAGGCTAGGCAATATGGGACGGAGATGTGCACGATCACTATGATTATGTTCAAATTATGCCTAACTGTATCTGCTGCAGGAACACGGTAGTGGACACATTATGATAAGTTGTTGTTCATGAATATTGCCATGAAACCGATCCTAAGGCTAAATAGAAAGATCACAATTAAGTTGCATGCTTCACTAAATGATTTAGTGTTTGGTTTGGGTGCGAGCGGGTTTTGATCAGTGCGAAGCGAGGACGAAAGTACTAATCTCCCACTAGTTTATGTGCAGGCTCAGGTTATGATCGGCTCGGGGCGGGGCTTGGCTTGGACGTGCCGAGGCATGGAGTCCTTGGCGTTCAAGAGGAGCTACCGCATAGGCGTTCGGACTTACGACATGGAGATGTTCGACCGAAGACTACTTGGTGGCTATAAAGAGACATAATGTATGGAACAATACAATCCTTTGTGAGCTAGAGAGATCATGAGCGTTGTAGCCAATTGGCATGTATGTTGGGCTATTCAGAGCCTTTGTAATCTTCAGTTCATTATGAGTAAAAGAGATTCTTGTGTTATACTTTGTTTCCTTCCGCTGCTTATGTTCCGAATTTGAGATAATCACTATGTGAATCGTTATCTTGTCTTGCACGAGCATAATTCCAGGCTCGTACGGCATCACGCCCCAGCGAGGACGATGATTCGGGTAAAATCTAGCGAGGACGAGAGATTTTCCGGATCGGGACGTGACAGTCTCCTCCAATAAATACGACTAGAATGAGAAGTTAGGTGAAAATATATGGGCCTACCGTATGATAGTTCGTACACGTACGGGCAGCACACCATTCTCCTTGATCTAGAGGAACGAGGCTGTCCTCCCCTTGGAAATTCAAATCCCGTCTTTACGGGTAGCCATTACTAACCAGTTAACCGTCGAAGATAATCAGCGTAGGCGGTTACAAGAGTTAGAAGCGCTGGATGAAAAGCGCTTGCTCGTGCAGCAAAGGATCGAGGTTTACTAAGCCCGCATCTCTGGGCCCTTCAACAAAAAGGTCCACGAAAGATCATACCAAGTGGGCGACCTCGTCTTGGCAGTACGAAGACCGATGGTAATGACTCACAAGACGACTAGAAAGTTGGAGCCCAAGTGGGAAGGACCGTTCGTCATATAAACGGTATACTCCAACGGTGCATATTGGCTAGCTAAGCCTAATGGTGACTTGCTAATGATATCCATCAATGGCAAGTTTCTAAAGAAATATTACATTTGAAGGTGGAACTAGCATAGGCGCCCAAATTCCTTGAAAGGGTGCCTATGAGTTATGGTAATGGGATCTCCCTCTATCTCCTATATATTCTCTCAAGTAGATGAAGAACTTCACGTCCACATTACCTCTGGATTGCTTCCCTACACCTGGAAGATGCGACTACCATGTCCATATTAACTCTGAATAGTCGTTCTTCTCGCATCAGTTCTATGGTTATTTCGGCGGTCTAAAAAACAGTTCACGTCCATATTACCTCTGGATTGTTGTTCTATATCCCAGCAAAGATTAAGCCTACCACATCCATATTACCTCTGGTCAGGAAAATCCCTGGTGAAGATTCCCTCTTTATTTTAAAGACAAAAGCAAAGGGGTAAGGAAAGCTTCTATATGTAAAAATATGTGGCTACAAAGACCTATTACAGACTCTTCGTAGTTACATACTCAGAAGCAAAAAAGGCTAAAATTGCAGTACAAGCTCTCAATAGCGCGGGCGAGGCGATGACAGAGCCAATCACTTCCTGCTTAAAAGGAAGCCAACGCCAGAAGCAGCTACTAGCCCGAGCCGGGGATGAAGACCAGCACAGGACTCCCCCATCTCCCCAACTAGCCATAGGAGCAACCACAGCTGCAGGCCTAACTATTCCTCGGAAGAGCAAGCAATCCAAATCCAGGAAGTAGAGGTCCAAGACGCCATTGATTTCTACGACATCCAGAGCGTGGGGACGTCTCGAGATCCAGTGGTAGTTCTACTATGACTTCTTCGGATAAAGAGGTTTGCCACCGACGACCGCCTCAAGCAAACTCCAGGGTCATCAGCAGCCGACTGTTGGACAAGCAAGGCCATTGTGGAAGTAGCTGAGTCTTCTCCTGGAAGGGGTAGTCCTTTATATAGACTATTCGCATGGTCCAAGCACGAGCCAGATGTCGGTCAGAAGGAAGCTTACAAGCTAAGCCAAAGCTCTACTCCATGTCAGATGACAGTACTGCGAGTGACCGAAGGAACGTGACTCCGAACCTCCTCTGACAAAGAGATTTGCAATCCCTACTTAGATGCAAGAGGCTCCAATATTAAGAAGTCATCAGGAGCTCTTGCGCTAAAATGATAACTCAGGACAATTAATGCTAAAGAGTTAGGCGTTCACCAGCCATCACCCAGCTCGTACAATCTTGCTACATGTTTATGCTTCTGTACAAAGTATCCCGAGCTTGACTCAAGTTCGGGACAATTTGAAGGGGGGTCTTGTAGAAGCATGAAAAATCTCAGCTGATGACATCCATTCGCCACAGAGCAGATGATACACAGGCTCAGCCCAAGTGCTAAAAAGACAAAACAGAAGATATAAAAAGAAGTCCCTTATGTGTCACGTCTACCAAAGTCTACTACAGACTCATCAAGACTACACAAAAAGGACTAATTATGTTCATCTATAAAGGATCTGGTACAGATTCGACAAAGCCTAGATGGGTCTACAAGGGATTCGGTCTTCGTCAAAGCACAACCCTTCTTCTTCATGCCAGAAGATTGACCTCCGTCGAGGTGTATTCTGACCTTTTTATGGGCACAGCCTCCCAGAAGCATATCAACCACTTGGCCAAAGCAAGCAGCTTCCTGAAGTAGTTATTGGCCCGAGCCTTCAAAGAGCGCAGCAGGTCGCAAAGCCCTGAATGAGAAGGACATAGTGTTAGCCCAATGATTATATCATGTTTTTGAATATGGCTAATCAATTAAGTTTACCATAATGACATCACTAATATTCATGTAATCACTATCTTGTTGCTACTTAAACTTAGCATTGTCCTAATGTTAGCATTGTCCTAAATATTCTATATCAATATTGCTATACTTATATCATATTAGTTTTATTTGTCTAACATGTATTTGTAGACATGCTGTATGCATGATCAAGCTTTGTCAAACCAGGACATATGCAATAGAGAATTATTGATGGGCCAAAGATGGTGTCATATAAGAAGATTTCTCTGAACCGCCTAACGACCTATCCGGGGTCTCGTATCGGGGATTCCGCTGCCCGGTCAGCGGACAGGGGTCGTTTATCTTTGGACGACCGCCGTCAAGTGAAAAAGGCGTCTTCAAGTCTGCTCAAATATTTGAAAAAAGGCTTCATCAAAGGGCTCTTGGTTTTCCTATTTTATCAATGTATTTATCATATTTATTGAGTCTAGGAATATGATGTACACTGCATCGTACTGGCAAATAGGCTACCCAAGAAACGTTTTCAAAATACCCTTTCATTTTTGAAAACAAGCCCACTTACAAAAGCCCAAACTACTTCCTAACTGCCTGACTTTTCAAAAAGCCCAAAAACTAATTTGCAAAAACCCTGACAGAACTCCAACAGAACTCCCGGAGAATTCGGCCAGAGTTCGGCCAGAATTCGGCCAGAGTTCGGTTAGTGAACGTTGCTTTTTGAACTTGGTCTCCCTGCAGTTACGGATCCCACCGAGATTTTCTCATAGAGTTCTGTCCGAATTCTGCCCGAATTCTGTCAGAATTCTGCCTTTGGAAATACTATAAATAGAGAAGGATTTCGATCATTTCAACACACTCATTCACTTTCATATCTCTTCTCTATAAGCCTACTACTTCTTCCAAAGTATTCTGAGCTATTCATTTTTAAATCCCAAGCCAGTTACAATCCTCTAGTTGATTTGCCAGTACGGTACGGTCTAGAAGTTTCAAAGTGGTTGTAATCGGAGGCTTGATTGAAGTTACACACTTCACAATTGAAGTTGGTCGAGTACTTCGGATCAAAGCTCGCGTTGTAGAAGTTGCAAGATCTTCGGATGAAAACTTGTGGTGATTTTCCATAGTGGATTCAACTGGAAGCTAGAGTTCTTCCGACTAGACTAGTCCTCAACAGAGGAAAACTAGTATACATCCTTGTGTTTGCGTTTGCTCTCTACTCTCTACCTTTCATTTAATATCTGTGATATATTATCTGTGATCTTGTTACTAACATTTTTTAAATAGTTAATTTCTGCTGCCTACTCTATTCACCCCCCTCTAGAGTATTGCACTTTACAACTCGTTCCTACAATCGGTCCAACAATTGGTATCAGAGCAGGCTCTGCAACTAGAGAGCGGGTGCTTGGTATATAGATATTGCTGCTCATACCAATTGCTCCTACAATTGGTATCAGAGCAGGTTCTCCATCTAGAGAGTAGGTTCTGCAACTAGAGCAATGACTATTATTTGGCTTAACATCCTTGGAGCAGATCCTCATTACCAGAACGGGTTATACAGGTAAAGCGAGGTAATATTGTTATTGTTACATAGATCACTATATCACAAGTATGTACTTCACAACTGAAGAGCAATTCTCAAATATACTCCCACTATTTGTTGGAACAAGCTATAGCTATTGGAAGACACGGATGAGCTTCTACTTGAAGTCTCTAGATTTTGACTTATGGTCAATTGTTGTCACCGGCTACAAAAAGCCTACTATCACTTCTATTCTTACATCCTCTATAATCAATAAGCCTTATTATAGTTACACGGAGGAAGAGAAGAAGTTAGCTAGCCTTGATGCAAAAGCTATGCATATCTTTTATTGTGCTGTAGACACAAATGTTTTTAATCTTATTAATACTTGCACAACATCTCATAAAATTTGGAAAGTTCTTGAAGCTACTTATGAGTGCAGGTATGAAAGCAAAGCTAGCAACTCCAGAGAAAAGGATACTCTTCATAATGATGCAAATATGTACATGACGAAATTGGGATTTAAGGTACAACATAATCCCTTATACGAAGAAGAGCTTGTATGTGACAATTACAAGAAGATAGACCACATCCAAGAAGATTGTACTACTACAAGAAAGGAGAGTCACTACGAACAATCAAATAAAGGAAGATCATCATCTCACAAGTACACTAGCACGAGCATATGGTGTGAAAGCGAAGCAACAGATTCTGAAGAAGAAGAAGAAGAAAAAGAGAGACCTCATCAAGCTGCAAATTTATGCTCAATGGCATTATCTAACGAGGTACAAAGTAATTCTTTTTCTGAAGATAGTGAATTTTCTTATGATGATTTATCTGATGCTTTCAGTGATCTGTTAGAAGAACACAAGAAAGTATTAGATAAATATAAGCAAGCTAGAAAGGATATTCTATCCTATAAGCATGAGAATGAAAAGCTTACATGCTTATTGAATGATGCTAGAGATACTTCTCCTTCTGATAAATCTACTGAGATTTCCACACTGAAGTTTAGATTGTATGAGGCACTTGATTGCATTGAGAAAAGCACTCAAGAAAATGCTAAACTTAAGGAGGAACTAGAATCAAAAAAGAAGAAGTATTCTATTACTTCATGTAGAATTGATGCTCTTTCTGCTAAGTATGGTGAGATCTATGCTAACTCTAAAAAGTTAGAGATTAGACTGGGAAAACAGGTATTGCAACCTACGACTCAGTCTAACACAAGACACTTAGCACATCACAAAGTCACACACGTCAGATCTTTTACAAAGAAAGCAAGCAAAGATAAAGCTTCACACAACCATGCTTTCTATTACAAGTATCCATGCACATCATATCACACCACTGCACGTTCTCATACTGCTGCACATAGTACTAATGTTAATTCTTTCTGTCATTATTGTGGTATGATTGGACATGTTTCTAATCATTGTCAGATTAGAAAACTTGTTGATATGAACTTGTACAAATGGGTTCCCAAAGCTAACAAATGTGGATCCAAGTATTGGATACCAAAGTCTTCACCAAATATTGCAGGTGAAGCTTCTCATATCAAATAGAACCATGGAACATGTTGGAGATTGCAAAGCTAGAAAGGTCATCTTCCAGGCAATTGCACCAACATAAGTGTGGTCACTAGAACCACTTCGGTAACATGCTTCCTAAATAGTTTTTAATATCTAGCATATTCTTATTGATGTATTGATATTAGCTCTCATTGATATCTTTTAAATTGTTTATTGTTTGAATCAATGTGAGACATAATCCTAGCATGACTAGCTGTTTAGCTTAAATATTTAGTTCACACTATATAGTGTTTATTTTCTACTAGTGTGACACATTTGTCTATGTATGCTCTTTACTCTTATTCTTTATTCTTGAAGCATGCATAGGAGCTTAATTTTGTTTTGGTGAATATGCTTTTGTCTCTTCGCCTTTAAAATTTTTAATGGTCACTTCTTACCGATTTGTCTTTAACATGTCATATTTACTTTGATCAGTATTTTGTGAGTATGTATGTTTAGCACAAGTCTGCTATTTACATGAAAAGTATATACATATATTTTTATGTTAACCTTGTGCTTGCATAATATATTCACTATTGATTCTTAAATTTTATTTTGATTAACTTCTTATGAATCAATTACATCTTTGTCTGATAAAGTTTATTTATGCATGTTTTTGATCTTGTGGTATTTTTTTATGCTTGTTAATGATACATGAATATTTTATTGTCATTCATATATTGATAATATGTTTCTTATATTATTGTATAAATATCTTTATGGGGATATATGAGTTAAGTTCAAGTTCTATATTATATTATTTTGAAAAGTAGTTTCAAATATGTACTTATCTCATACTTAAGCTATTTATTACTTTGAACAAATTTATGTTCTTATCTTTATAAGCTTCTTCCTCAAAGCCTCTTTTAATGATGTATGTTTCTCTTGGCTTTTTTGTAGATATTTTTGATACATGATATTTTTAATATCTTAATCTTGATAAACCATTGTTTGGGTATTTACTTCTCTTATATTTAGGAATTCTGGATTTCGACGATGTTCGATGATACTGCATATATTCCTTTGAATCTAAGTTCTTAAGAGTAGAAATCATTTTGGGAACAAGCCGAAAGGGTCCTTCTGTCATACAGGTGTAAATAGCCTGAAGCGACACGGTGCACTAGTCTTCGGACTACCGCTAGCTGGGAACCGGCCCCTACAGCTAACCCGAAGTGATCAATACTTTATAGACTTAAGATTTATTAAGGTCTACTTGCAACTATTATCTAGTTCTGGATCCAAGGTGCTGTCAAATCTCCTAGATTCCAGAATACATCGACGTATCTAGGTCCTACATTTTGATTTACAAATATTTTATATTTTATTGTTACCCAATGATTTTGTAGCACATATGGATAAATGTAATTCATACATCTTATACTATATGCTACATTGTTCTAAGATTTTTTTTAAGTCCATAGAATATAATTGATTTTATATTGCACTAATTCTTCTTAAATCCTCGTTTATTAAAGAAGAGATTTATTTTGGGTACAAGCCTACAAAAGGTCTGTCTGTCACCACGACTATGGTCGAAGCGAAGCGGTACTTAAGTGTTCCCCGGTGAACCTCCGTTAGCTGGGACAGTACCTATACAGCTAACCCAAGATTGATCGACGCTTTATAAACTAAAGATTTATTGAGATCTAATTGCAATTATTATCTGATGGATTTTGAATTTTAGATTTGATGAATAATATTCTCTTTTTTTATTTTTCACAAAAGGTAGCATATGTTGATCTATCTTGTCGATTGTGAGATTCTATAGCATAGATCAATTTATGTCATCTTTTGACTTATACGATTATTCATCATGCTAATTTGAAATATGTTTTGATTGTTTTACTTTTAAATGTTCATTTAATGGATATTTCTTCTTTTGTCTAAAGATGATTGTTTTTCATATTACTCATTGAATATTATGATCTTGTGATTTCGTCTTTAACTTGTGTAATATTCAGTAATTTTAAGCTTCATATTATTATCTTCTCATTCAAGTTACTTACTGTCTATAACAGTAATTCTTTGCGGGGAGAAGTCAAGCAAATTGAATCTCTCTCTCAAAGCGTTTCTTTTCTTTAAACCTTACGATTGTCAGGTGGACACCGTGCTAAGGCTTTAAAAGGGAAGAAATGAACTTTGATAAGAAGACCTAATTAATTTTCTACTTCTGGAAATATGTCTCTGAATTTTATTTTAAAATTTTATCAATATTATTATTTTTGGATATAGCCATGTAAAGGTGGAGTAGTTAATTGTTTCAAGTCAATTATCCCCTTGACATGCCATATATCTAGAATACACTTTTCTTTGGACATTTATCAGGTTATGTTTATTTGTTCAAATGGATTTATTTATGATTTATGGATTCTTTTGTTGAAATTGTTTTCGTGATTCGAATCGCCAGCTTTAAGTCTGAGGACTAAATGGACGCATTTGAACATTTACTAAGACAGTTTTTCGTAATAAATTCCATATTTTTTGAAAAGTCTTTTTGATTTTTTTTGATTTATTGAATATGTCCGGTACTCAAATGTTATTATTAAAGACAATTTTCAAAATCTTTTAATATCTTGAAATATCTTTTATATATATATATATATTGGAGATATATTTTGTATGTTCATCTTTAAGTATTTATTCATTGGATATTTCTTTTTCTTGCCTAAAGACGATATTTGTTTTTGAGTTTGGAATTTTATATGCATTTGATCAAAGGAAAGAAAAGATGCATATCTTGGATATCCCTTAGATCTGGTGATTATTTAGTTTATCTATTTTTTGCATATAAATTATTTTTGAACTATATACGCATATTTTAAGGGGGAGCAAATTAATTGTTTCAATTATTTTATGCCCTTAATATGTGATATAGCTAGTTCATCATTGACAGATATTCTTTTACTTTAAAAATCTTGTTGAGTTGGTTATGATATTTGGATTTGTATTAGATGAGAGAATATATGATTATTATTTTTATTTTAATTCTCTCATTTTTGAGTTTCTAAAAGTTATCTTGCCAAATATATATTTAATTATTCTTATTTGATTGAGTTTAAACTGCTTTGGCATTTCTTATTGAGATTTTATCTCAAAGTTCATGATTATCTATATTTAGACTGATCATACTTTGCGGGGGAGCATTCAAGTCGACTGGCTTTCTCCTTCTCAAGTATTTTGTCTTCATTACCTTCATATTTATCTGATGGATATATATCATGCTAAGGTAATTGAATTCAAATGCATGAACTTTGGTATAGATTTTGCATAGATTCTAGTATACATATTTTGATTTCTTTTCGATGATTATAATCTTTATGGAATTGATTCACTAATTTGTATGGGCAAATTATGAATCATATTTTTTTTGTGATCATTGTTGAAAGTCTCATTATATTTTTGATTTTCTTTATATATACTAGATCTGCGAATTTATATTCCTCATGATTTATTTATGACCAATGATTGATTTCTACTATATTGATAGATTTTTTTTTTGGTCAAATGACATTCAAAACATATGTCATTTTTGGATTTTTTGTTGGTAAACTATGTATTGATTGATTTCAATGTTTTTAAGTTCAACCAACTATTTTTGACAAGTTTTTCTACTATTGTTATGCAATTTTTCTACACTTGTCGTTACACTGTTCTCCTAATCCTTGATCATGATTATTTGTGCTTTCCTCCTTTACTTATGCTTGAGTTCATTTTAGCACTAATTATGGGGGAGCTTATTTTTTGATCATGTCAAAGGAGGAGAAATAAGTTTAAGTTGGAGAAATAAGTTTAAGTCAGCACACAATATTCTAGTATTATGTGTTTATTAGTGATACATGCATCTATTGTATATATATTAAACTTAAAGGATTTGCCTTAATCAAAAAGGGGGAGATTGTTAGCCCAATGATTATATCATGTTTTTGAATATGGCTAATCAATTAAGTTTACCATAATGATATCACTAATATTTATGTAATCACTATCTTGTTGCTACTTAAACTTAGCATTGTCCTAATGTTAGCATTGTCCTAAATGTTCTATATCAATATTGCTATGCTTATATCATATTGGTTTTATTTGTCTAACATGTATTTGTAGACATGTTGTATGCATGATCAAGCTTTGTCAAACCAGGACATATGTAATAGAGAATTATTGATGGGCCAAAGATGGCGTCATACAAGAAGATTTCTCTGAACCGCCTAACGACCTATCCGGGGCCTCGCATCGGGGGTTCCGCTGCCCGGTCAGCGGACAGGGGTCGTTTATCTTTGGACGACCGCCGTCAAGTAAAAAAGGCGTCTTCAAGTCTGCTCAAATATTTGAAAAAAGGCTTCATCAAAGGGCTCTTGGTTTTTCTATTTTATCAATATATTTTTCATATTTATTGAGTCTAGGAATACGATGTACACTACATCGTACTGGCAAATAGGCTACCCAAGAAATGTTTTCAAAATACCCTTTCATTTTTGAAAACAAGCCCACTTACAAAAGCCCAAACTACTTCCTAATTGCCTGACTTTTCAAAAAGCCCAAAAACCAATTTGCAAAAATTCTGACAGAACTCCAACAGAACTCCAGGAGAATTCGGCCAGAGTTCGGCCAGAATTCGGCCAGAGTTCGGTTAGTGAACGTTGCTTTTTTAACTTGGTCTCCATGCAGTTACGGATCCCACCGAGATTTTCTCATAGAGTTCTGTCCGAATTCTGCCCGAATTCTGTTAGAATTCTGTCTTTGGAAATACTATAAATAGATAAGGATTTCGATCATTTCAACACACTCATTCACTTTCATATCTCTTCTCTATAAGCCTACTACTTCTTCCAAAGTATTCTGAGCTATTCATTTTCAAATCCCAAGCCAGTTACAATCCTCTAGTCGATTTGCCAGTGCGGTACGGTCTAGAAGTTTCAGAGTGGTTGTAATCGGAGGCTTGATTGAAGTTACACACTTCACAATTGAAGTTGGTTGAGTACTTCGGATCAAAGCTCGCGTTGTAGAAGTTGCAAGATCTTCGGATGAAAACTTATGGTGATTTTCCATAGTGGATTCAACTGGAAGCTAGAGTTCTTTCGACTGGACTAGTCCTCAACAGAGGGAAACCAGTATACATCCTTGTGTTTGCGTTTGCTCTCTACTCTCTACTTTTCATTTACATATCTGTGATATATTATCTGTGATCTTGTTACTAACATTTTTTAAATAGTTAATTTCCGCTGCCTACTCTATTCACCCCCCTCTAGAGTATTGCGCTTTACAACTCGTTCCTACAATCGGTCCTACACATAGCACAACCTGTGGCTCTTCGGGTTGGCTATCCACCCATGACCTAGGTCGTCAGGACCTCGAAGATCCCCCAGACATCGCCCAGAGTTGAACTCCCTAAGGAGAAAATTTATGTACTTTTTAAGGGCAACGATGGCTCTTTCTACACAGAGTTCTTCTATAAGAACATGGCTCCTATGAACGAGAAAAGCCTCAACTAGCAGCCAACTTATACAAGTCCGATCGCCGCTCGAAGTTAAGTTTGGATCTCGTATGGTAGTGAAAGATGCCAAGAAGAAGACAGCAACTCTTCAGAGGAGAATCTTTTCTTTTATAGGACCGAGAATGGCCCAGAGTGCACGCTACAAGGCCGACGGTCAGAATTTTGGCATTAATAGGATAAACCTAAGACTCAACACGATGCGTGTCAGTCTTAGACCCTTGGAATTCCCTATACTACGGTGGCAATTAAGAAAAAAGTTCTTAAAGAGCGGGTATTTATCGCTCTTTACTTCAGAAGCTAAAGCCTTTAAGCCAGAGGCGCAGCTACTCCCCTGCGCCAACCTCAGAAGCATGATGGTGGTAGGTCCCGCCCTTTTCTTTACTTCAGAAACCAGTATCTTCACTCCAGAGGTGCAGCTACATGCTTGTGCCAACCCCAGACACACAAGGGTGTTATACCCTTTCCTCCAAAGCCAACGCCTTCAAAGTTCAGAGGCGCACCTACTTACATGCGTCCACATGAGGCGCAGGATGGTGATATGTTCACACCATCTTAATTCCCATGGCACGGTCATCTACTCCGATCCAGAAGCTTAAGTCACTTCTCCACAAGAGACTTGGGAACTCCCACTTCAACCAATGCAAGTCAGCCTGTCGCTCCAAAAGCATAGTAACCTCGCCAACCTGAAGCACAAGCCGACTCGTCGCCTACAGCACAGTGACTCTGTTGCTCTAAAACACAGCTTCATCATTGCCCTTGTAATCCCTCTTCCCGGATTTTCAAAATATTATTTGTTCTTTTTATGTTTCGAAAATTATTTCTTTTTGAAAAGTGTAAAATTATTTTGTTATTATTTTAAAACTTAGTTTGAAAATCATAATTATTTTTAATATTTTTTTGCGATAAAAGAAAGGCTATCTCTTGAAATTTTATCATTTAAAATACGTTGTTATTTTTATCTATCAAAAACAAATTGGTTTCAAAAGTGGTTTTAAAACACCAAGCATTTTGACCCTAAAGTTATTCTAATCATTATTTTAATAATATTTCGATTAATGAAATTATATTTTGAATCGTTTTAATGGTATCAATTGTTGTATTTAAAACTTTCATGATAACTATCTATTTGAATTACGGTTCGAGTAACATAGTTTAAAATTATTAAAAATATAACAAATGGGATAGTTTAGCTATCTATGGAATTAAAAGATTTCTTTTAAAAATTTATGATAACAAATGAGATATGCATTGAGATTTTGAGCATGACTCAATGGTTGCAGTTGCACTAGCCAAGTTTGTGTACCAGCTAGTTGTCGTTTGGTATGGAAGGGTGGAAGACAAATAGCAGCTCTAGCTAGCCATCCATGTTCCCTTCCCTATGGATGAGTTGAGGGCTATAGTGGTTGATAGGGAGATATCTTCAAAGAGGAACAAATGTTAAGCCTGCTAACCGTCAATGCATCTCCTTCAAATATAACCGGGCAAATCTACAACTGTTTTGCAAGGATTAATCCCTTGGTGTACGATTACCTTCAATATATATCGATCCTATCTATTCATTTGAATTTATATATTTGCCATATCCTTTGGGGTCTATAAAAGCCATGTTGCCATCACAGAGTCATCACCTCCATCATAAACATCAGCCCATCGCTCCTCTTACTTCCCTGACACCCAAGCCATTAGAAACATCCCGACCGTAACCCCCGACAATCCCTTAGCCACTACCGCAATAGCCAGAACCCCACCTTCACCCATGCCACTCTCCCTGCCCTTCTTTCCATCCGGCCAAAGCACCCCACCGAGTTGCCAAAACCAGACAACCCGACCACCCTGCAGTTGTCCAACCCGACCTGCCGCCCCCTTAGTATCACCATCACAGCCACACAAAAACAGCCCCACTATCACCAACTCTGGCACCACCACTTTATTACTACCACTGTCGTGTCGTTGTGTCTGTGACCAACATGCATTCCATTCCATTGAATACAACCCAGTACACAAACCTTCCGTGTCCAAACAATCCGAAAATGACACAAAGGAACAAATCAAATCAAATTCCTAACCTAACCTCCCTAGAGCCACCGCGGACGCCCCTGTGTGCGCACACACGTGTCCCTCGCTATCGAGCCCAGATCCGCTCCCTCCCCACTCGATAGCAGCGCCGGCCACTATGCCGCCTAGACGAGACGGTCGCATCCACAGTCGGGTGCGGTTCTTGCCCGCCCATCGAGCTCTGCCGGGCCGCACGCGTCTTTCGATGACACCCTCCGGCCGATCTCCGTCGTAGGACCCCCGCGAACCTAGCAACCATTGCGCCGCTCGAATCCTTGTTCGTGCACCACGCGCACGAGAGCCCTCTCGGTGAGCCTTCACTCTTCTGTCCTCCCTCCTTTAATTCTTTCTTCTCAGTTTCTTTCTAACTACTGCTGCTTCCTCTTTTATTTGGGAGACAGATGTCCCATTAGTATTTAATTTTTAATGAACTTTGTTTTGTTTAGAGTCTTTATTTGGGAAGCACAAGATGACTGTTGGGCTTGATCATGGCCTTTAAGAAATGGTTTTCTAAATAATAACCATAAGGTTTTGGGCTGAACTAATAGGAATTAATTAGGTTTCAATTATTTGGTTATTGTATTGGGCGTGGACCAGGCTCCATTAGTAGATTGTGGTATATTTTGGATTGGATTTAGTTAATAAAGTTATTAGTATCTTCTAATCTACATTATTTATTCAATTGGTACTTTAATTGATTCTTGACTTATAAGAAAATATTGCCATTATATTTCTATCTATTTTCAAACTGAGATTTTGACCAGTAAATTATACGTATAAATATTGTTATTATCAATATCATTCTTACTAATATTATTATTATTGTTAATAATAATGTTAGTTGTTTTGAGATTTTTGTAAATAATATTTTCTAAAATATATTGGAACAGAAATATAAAATTGGGCTTGGCCCTACATCTATTTTCATATATGGTTTAAAAAGTTTATTGTAATATTTTGTGGCATTTTAAGTATAAAAATTTGAGCTAAGATAATATTTTGGTAAATTAAGGATTTTGTTTAAAACAAATTGCTAGATTTTCAAGCATATCTATTTAAATTAATTTATCGTTTTCGATTATTATATATAACTTCCAACTAGTTTATAAACATCTTCTACATAAATGTATTTTCTAAATAAGAACTTCCTTTATTAAGATCAAATTTCCTAGATTATCCTTGACCTCGAGTAGACACAAATATTTTTCTATTAAAAACTTCTAAATATATGTAGGGTTTATAAAGCTTTCTAAATGAATAATTTAAAAAAGTATTTTCTTAATAAGAATTGTCTCTTCCTAAAATCAGTTTTTCCTTCCTCTTAGATAGATTGTTTCTAAATGATGACCTGGCTAATCATATTCATATTGTTCTTACAATTTCAAGTTTATACATATCCACCCTAGGCTAAGCGGACTATGCTGGACCCCACAAGATAGTTGTTTCACCAGCTAAGGACCTCAGGCAAGTGCACTATCTGATTGTTTTCAATTCTGACAGTTTTCCAGTACATATCATACATATGCTCTCCTGCTTGTTGACACGATAGACACATGAGATGGTATCATGGACCTCTACTTATTATATTCTCGTTTTATCATGTTTTCGTGTTTCGTGACTTGTTCGGGTCCATGTGTACTAGTCGGGAGAGAAAATATATTAGTAGACGTGTGAACTACCCTTTCTATCCCCCGTATCTTTTGTGGAAAATAGCAGTCACACATTTCACGTGCAGGGTGCCTGATTTACCCCTTAGTCGTTCACACGTCGAAACTGATATTTTAACACACGTAGATAGTTATGTCATTTATTTACTTTTCACCACTTGCCATATTACCATGTTTACATGTTCTTTTCTAGTTGATATACCATGTTCTATGTTCCTGCTTTCATTCAAGTAATACCATGACATCAGTTTACTTTCTAGTTTTCTTCTACATATGCTATTTTCATGTATTGTCAATCCTATTATGTTGCGAATAGCTTGTCGGTTTGTGTGCTTGTTCCATTCCAACTGGAAACCAATAATTTTCAAGTTAATCGTGGTTCCTCTTAGCTTTGGAAGATACGCGTGATCTTGCTGGCCAAAAACCTAGAAGCTAGTTAGTTAGTTTAAATTTGTTGTAATAGATTGTTGGAGTGGATGGGGTTCCCAACCTATGTGGAGAAGACCTCGGAGTGCGACAAGCGCCGTCTGTGTGTCAGAGAATCTCGGAAAGGTGACGAGGCCGGTCGGAGATGACGGAGATACTCGGGAGCTGCCAGTGGAGCTGCTGGAAGGAGGGGCAGAATTCGGGCCGAACTCTGCCCCAGGGGAGAGTTCTGGCCAAACTCTGTGTTCTAGTTCCAGAATCTTGCTGGTTGCCAAACACAGAGTTTTGGCCGAACTCTGCCCCTGGACAGAGTTCTGGCCGAACTTTGTGTCGTCGGGGCTGAAGTATTTTCCAGAATATTTGATCACCATTGGATCGTATCCTACGGTCCAAGTTTTGCTGCAGATTAGGGGGTTTATACATGGTTATTCCTAACCCTAATCACAACACAACATTGAAGAACAAGAGAGAGAAAAGAGGCAAGAGTGCCATTGCAACTTTGGGAGAGAAGAAGGAGGATTGAAGGCCATTTTTGAAGGAGGATCGTGTTCGGGTAATATCTACTCATCGTCCTTTGTTCTTCGTAGCCTTGTAATCATTATTCTTGCTTTTAAGTGTTGTGGGGATCCGATTTGGATCGAAAGAAGTTTGTAGATGGTGTACTCCTTTATTTTATTAGTGAAGGCTTCTCAGGGTTGGACTTCGATCGTCCCGTGGTTTTTTCCGCAAGGGTTTTCCATGTCAAAAATTCTCTGTGTCTGCGTGGTTTGTTACTTGGTGTTTTGGTTCGTATATTGTATTGCTCGGTTCTCTTGCAGGTACTCTCTAGTTTGGGAAAAGGTTTCCGTGTTTCTTTTCCAACAAAGTGGTATCAGAGCCAGGTTCTAGAATTCAAAAGGGTGTCAGGAGTTGACAAGAAAATTAGAGATGCGAGATGGACGTAAAGCCGGTGCGCATGGTGAATCTAAATGGCTCCAACTATCACTATTGGCGGAGCAAAATAAAAGATTTGATGTTTGTCAAGAAGCTGCATTTGCCCGTATTTGTATCCGAGAAGCCCAGTAATAAATCCGAGGAGGACTGGAAATTCGAGCATATACAGGTATGCAGATATATCAGGCAGTTCATTGACGAGAACGTGTACAACCACATTGCCAATATTGAGCATGCGAAGACGTTATGGGATAAGCTAGAATCTTTGTACGCGAAGAAGACCGGGGTAAACAAGTTGTTCCTGATCCGGACGATGATGGGTCTACGGTACAAAGATGGGGCGTCTATTACAGATCACTTGAGTAATTTCCAGGGCATGGTTGACCAGCTATCTTCGATGGGAGTCAAGTTCGACGATGAGGTTCAGGGACTATGGCTGCTGTGTACATTGCCAGACTCGTGGGAGACCGTACAAGTATCTATGATCGCTTCTGCTCCAGGGGACGTGGTCAGTCTGAAGTTTGCCAAGAGCGGGGTGCTGAATGAAGAGACGCAGAGACTTTCTCAGGGCACTTCATCCACATCCCACCACTCAGAGGCATTAGTTTCAGAGAGCCGCGGAAGGGGCAAAAGCAGGGGTCCAGGTGGTGGCAGAAACAAGAGCAGTGGGAAGTCCAAGGGTCGGTACGAGGACTCGGAGTGTTACCATTGTGGCAAGAAGGGCCACATCAAGCGAAATTGTTTTGCTTGGAAGACAGGAAAGAAGGGCGACAAGGGGAAGCAAATTGAGAACACTACAGCAGCGACCTCGATACATGGAGGTGATGTGATCGTTGTAGGTGATAAAGTTGTGACAAACCTCGCCTGCGATGACAATTCCTGGCTGGTGGACTCAGGGGCTTCAGCACATGTATCTCACAATAGGGCACTATTTTTTACTTATACGACAGGCGACTATGGAGTGTTGAAGATGGGCAATGGAGATGTGTCGAAGGCGGTTGGCGTTGGAGATGTGCATTTGAGAATGAAGACAGGTGCGGTTCTTATTCTCAAAGATGTTCGTCATGTCCCTGATATCCGTTTCAACCTGGTGTCGGTTGGAAGGTTGGATGACGAGGGATTCTTCAGTCTCTTCGGGAATAGTCAGTAGAAGCTTTCCAGAGGTTCGATAGTGATTTCCAGAGGAAGCAAAAAGTCCGATCTCTACTATATGGAGGGGAGCGCACAGGAAGCACAGGAGGTGAACGCAGTCAGTGATGCGTCTACCGAGTTGTGGCACAGGCGGCTCGACCATATCAGCGAGAAGGGGATGAGCTACTTGGTGAACAGGAAGGTGATTCCAGGGCTCAAGTTTACAAAGTTGGATAAGTACACGCACTGCTTAGCTGGGAAGCAAAATAGGGTATCTTTCCAAAGTCACCCAAGTTCAAGGAAGCCGACGTTGCTTGAGTTGATTCACTCGGATGTTTGCGGTCCTATGAAGATAAAATCTATTGGTGGTGCTTCTTACTTTGTAACTTTTATTGATGACTGTTCCAGGAAGGTTTGGGTCTATGCCTTAAAGACCAAGGATCAGGTGCTGCCTACTTTCAAAGAGTTTCAGGCCTCTGTTGAAAGAGAGACGGGCAAGAAGTTATTGTGTGTACGATCCGATAACGACGGTGAATACATCGGTCCCTTTGATGCTTATTGCAGAGAGCAGGGGATACGACACCAGAAGACTTCGCCCAAGATACCTCAGCTCAATGGTATAGCGGAACGCATGAACAGGATACTGATGGAGAGGGTGCGGTGTTTGCTGTCAGAAGCAAACTTGTCGGGAAGTTATTGGGGTGAGACTCATCTCACAGCTGCTTATGTTATTAATTTATCTCCTAGTTCTCCTTTGCAGGATGATGTGCCTGACAAAGTATGGTATGACAAAGAGCCGTCATACAATCACCTGTGAGTGTTTGGCTATAAGGCCTTCGTGCATGTACCGAAGGACGAGAGGACCAAACTTAAGCCGAAGACGAGGCGATGCGTCTTTGTCGGCTACGGTCAGGATGAGTTTGGCTATAGACTCTACGACCCGGTGGGAAAAAAGCTCTACAAAAGCAGGGACATGATATTCGTCGAGGATCAGACCATGACCAACACTCAGGATTCCGAGATGCCTTCTGAAGCTGAGGAATTGCCTGAGTTAGAGTCATTTTGCTTCGAGCAGTTTCCAGAGGACATCACAGAGGATCCAATTATGGAGGAGCCAGTACATGGAGTTGCTTCCAACCTTGATCATCAGCCTGCTAATGGTGGTCAGGGTGTCCCTCAGGAGGATGAGCATGCCAGAGAGGCAGTTCCTGAAAGAGAGGAGGTTGTTGGTATACAGCCAGTACCAGTAGCTCCGCTGAGAAGGAGCGACAGAGATCGTCGACCATTTAAGAGATACTCACCGGGTGAGTATGTGCTACTGACTGACGGTGGAGAGCCCCAAAGCTTTGTAGAGGATATGGAAGACGAATACATGTAAAAGTGGATGGAGGCTATGCTGGAGGAGATGAGTTCCTTATACGCCAATTCTACTTATGAGCTGGTACGGTTGCCAAAGGGCAAGAAGGCTTTGAAGAATCGATAGGTGTTTAGAGTGAAGCAAATAGATGATGCTACTCGCCCTCGATATAAAGTGAGGCTGGTAGTTAAAGGCTACGGTCAGCGGAAAGACGTAGATTATGATGAGATCTTTTCGCCTGTCGTCAAGCATTCGTCTATACGGGTGGTGCTAGCATTGGCAGCTAGTCTCGACTTGGAGGTTGAGCAGATGGATGTGAAGACAGCAATCCTCCATGGTGATCTTGAGGAGGAGTTATACATGGAGCAGCCAGAGGGATTCGGTGAGAAGGACAAGTAATATTTGGTCTGCCGGTTGAGAAAGAGCTTGTATGGTCTGAAGCAGGCTCCGTGGCAGTGGTACAAAAAGTTCGAGTCGTTTATGGGAGAGCATGGTTATGCACGGACGACGTTAAATCACTGTGTATTTGTGAGGTATTTTGCCGTAATGATTTTGTTATTTTATTGCTCCATGTTGATGATATGCTATTAGTGGGTCAGAATGCCACTAGGATAGCGGAGTTGAAGTGCCAACTGGGCGCGGCTTTCTCTATGAAAGATTTGGGCACAGCGAAGACTATTCTTGGGATGGAGATCAGCCGAGAAAGTGAGTCCAAGCTGCTACATTTGTCCCAAAAGAAATACATTCACCGGGTACTTTAGCGTTTCGGGATGGACGGGTCAAAGAAAGTGAGTTTTCCCCTTGCGGCTCACTTTAAGTTCACTGAGGAGCAGTATCCATCTACCGAGGACGAAAAAGAGAAATGGAGCGGGTTCCATATGCTTCAGCTGCGGGAATTCTTATGTATGATATAGTGTGTACGAGGCCAGACATCGCTCACGTAGTTGGCACAGTTAGCAAGTATCTTTCAAATCTTGGAAGGGTACATTAGAGTGCGGTCAAGTAGATTCTACGATACCTTCAGGGCAATGCCGATTGGAGACTTTCTTTTGGTGGTGATGAGCCAAAGCTGATTGGGTATACCGATGCTGATATGGCTGGAGATGTAGACATGAGACGATCGACTTCGGGCTATGTGATGATATTTGTCGGAGGAGCGGTATCGTAGCAGTCGCGGTTCCAGAAGTGTATTACCTTGTCGACGACGGAGGCGGAATACATTACGACGATGGAGGCTTGTAAGGAGCTGATGTGGATGAAGAAGCTGTTGCAGGAAATGGGGCTGAAGCAAGAGCAGTATACTTTGCTTTGCGACAGTCAGAGTGTTATTCACCTTGTCAAGAACCTGACATTTCATAGTCGGTCCAAGCACATCGAGACTCGGTATCATTGGATACGGGATGTGTTTGAGAAGAAGGACGTGACGCTTGAGAAAGTTCATACTGATGACAATGGAGCGAACATACGTACGAAGGTTCTACCAAGGGGAAAGTTTGAGTACTGCAGGCAGATCATCGGGATGACGACCTCCTCCACCTAGTTGTGAAAGAGGAGATTTGTTGGAGTGGATGGGGTTCCCAACCTATGTGGAGAAAACCGCGGAGTGCGACGTGTACCGTCTGTGTGTCAGAGAAGCTCGAGGAGGTGTCGAGGCCAGTCGGAGATGACGAAGATACTCGGGAGCTACCAAAGGAGCTGCTGGAAGGAGGGGGGCAGAGTTCGGGCCGAACTCTGCCCCAGGAGAGAGTTCTGGCCAAACTCTGTGTTCTGGATCCAGAACCTTGCTGGTTGCCAGACACAGAGTTCTGGCCGAACTCTGCCCCAGGACAGAGTTCTGGCCGAACTCTGTGTCGTTGGGGCTGAAGCATTTTTCAGGATGTTTAATCACTATTGGATCGTATCCTACGGTCCAGGTTTTACTGCAGATTAGGGGGTTTATACATGGTTATTCCTAACCGTATTCACAACACAATATTGAAGAATAAGAGAGAGAAAAGTGGCAAGAGTGCCATTGCAACTTTGGGAGAGAAGAAGGAGGATTGAAGGCCATTTTCGAAGGAGGATCGTGTTCGAGTAATATCTACAAGTCGTCCTTTGTTCTTCGTAGCCTTGTAATCATTATTCTTGCTTCTAAGTGTTGTGGGGATCCGATTTGGACGGGAGAAGTTTATAGAGGGTGTACTCCTTTATTTCATTAGTGAATGCTTCTCAGGGTTGGACTCTGATCGTCCCGTGGTTTTTCCCGTAAGGTTTTCCACGTCAAAAATTCTCTGTGTCTGCGTGGTTTGTTACTTGGTGTTTTGGTTCGTGCATTGTATTGCTCGATTCTCTTGCAGGTACTCTCTAGTTTGGGAAAAGGTTTTCGCATTTCTTTCCCAACATAGATTTGGTGAGATTTTGTACTTTCTTTCAAATACAATTCTTGTAAATATTGTATTAATTTAGTAAATGTGAATGAGAAATAAGAATTATTATTAGCATGTATTTATTGCGGGCTTGACAGCGTACTACCGTCGACACTGCGACGTAGGCTGGCTTAGACAGGCACTCATATCCCGAAAAGCGGGTGCGTGTCGTGACAAGTTTTTTGGGTGGCCCATGTCGGTCAGTTTTTGCAAAATGTGCGAACTCGTGGTAGTACCATATTAGTCATACTGCTGCGAGCCTGCGACCAAGATGCTTATTCAAAATTAGGTTGATTTGAATTTTAAGCTATGACTAGGCTTAGGACTAGGTGCCCATGGGCAACCCTTAGATTTATTTCAAATTAATTGCTTGGGTAGTTAAGGTTTTTACAAAGGCTACTTGCTTAGGATAGTAACATACGTTGAAGTTTGAGACACCATATTTTCCAAATTCAAAATATTTTCCTTGATAATATTGTGATTTGATAGATGACTCTGATTAAAGGTGGGTAGAGTCTTTGGCTAATAAATTTAGTCTTTAAGGTTATTAGCTTGGGTGTCGTCAAATTTGTATATGTTTTGATGAATTTATTGATAAGGTTGAACTTTAAATTTTTTCAAAAGAAAAGATTTGGATTTATTTAGAGATCACGGAAATCTTCAAAAAAATTATTTTGGGAAATTTATAATTTTGTGAAGTGTGATAGTTTTAAATTTGGAGGAAGCATACAAAGGTGGATTTTATTTTTTTAAAGGAAATGTTTTTGATTCAAACAATGACAAATAAATTGGTAGGATGTTATGATTCTTCGAGGTTATACAAAGGAGATTAAAAGTTATTAATTTTTGGAGGTTGAAAAATTTATGACCAATGAAAACAAATTTCTTGCTAAAGTATGGTTGAAAACTTTAAAAAAAAATCGACTTGAGGAATTTTTTTTTGGAAATTTTGATAAGGTCGTTACAGAAAAAGATTTAAGTTTAAATTTTCAAGTATTCCGTAGTATTTGAATTTGGATTTTGATTGTTAAAAAAATTGGAAAGAGTTATGAAAGGGTGGATATAAATATTTGGAAGTATTCAAAATTTTGTGAAGTTACATTTTGAGGAGATTGTGGCATAATAGAATTCAGTTTAGATTTTGAAGTTGAAGATTGCGATTCTTGAACTTAAAATTTTGAGGGAATTATGAAAGAGTGGATTAAAAATATCTTTTGCTTGTTTTGTGGAGTTTAAATTTTTGAAGAATATTCGATAAGTTAATATTGACCATTTTAGGTCACGATCTTGAAGGTTATGACAGGGTTGAATTGTTGATTAAAATGTAATGATGAAAATTTTGAAGAATATGAGTTATGGATTTTAAATTTAGTGATCAAAATTGAAGAGATTTTTTGAGATTAAAATTATGTATGATAAGTATTGACTAGCACTTAAAAACTTTATGATTGAGAGACTTTTAAAATATTCTTGAGGATACAGATTTATAGAATTGGGGGTGATTAGTTGGACGATATATGGGTAATACTTGTAGGACCATTAAGCACCTCTAGAGGAGGTTGAATAGAGTAAGTGCGAGTGCAGCAGAAAATAATCATCAATTAAAAATTAAAAGCAGATTACTATGGCAGTGAATAAAGAGATAGTAAATAAATATAACAAATGATCATAGAATCAAACTCAGTGGACACCGTGATATATACTGGTTTCCCTCTTGGAGGACTAATCCAGTTGTAGGTACTCTTGTCTGCTGTTAATCCACTATTCATAAGCTAATTGAGAGCTTGCAGTCTCTTTACAATACCGTGCTTGGTGACGAGTGCACGACGGACTTCACAACATCGTGCTTGGTGATGAGCGCACGACCAGCTCCTAAAACAGAAATGATTTCTAAACTTGAACAACCTCTTTACAACTTTGAGAACCAAAGAACTCTAAATCGAATCGATATTACTGGCTTTGGCTAAGAGATGTATAGGTGGAGTATGAAAACTTTTTAGAACACTGAAAAAATACTTTAGGAATAGATAAAGAGAAAAAAAATGATAAGTGATTTGAAAATGAAATTTCTCTTCTATTTATAGGTGTTTTTGAGGAACGAACTCGGGCAGAGTTCGGATGCTATGATTTTGCATACGAATGTTGGATGCAGATTTGGTGGGAACTGAATTTCAAATAACCTAGACCGAACTCGGGCCGAACTCGGACCGAACTCGGTCAGAGTTCTGTCAGAGTTCTGCTTGGTTAGAACAGTAAGGAATGAACCAAATTTGTATAAGATTTGAGCTTTTTGGAATTTTGGACTTTTCGGATTAAGTAGGTAGGCTTATTTTTGTTTATGGACTGTGAATAACCTAAGCCAGTAATACTCAGTCGATTTTACAATTTATATTCTAGACTGAATAAAGGATAAAATACATAATAAAATGTAAAATGACTCAGACTGTTTCCAGTGCATAAAATCTTCGGGATGATGATTTACATGCATGCGGATGTTGTAGTATGCTCTTTGATATTAATTTTATTTGACCTGAAATGTTAGCAGCAGTTTATATATATTGTGTATTGACTTAAGTCGTTTGTTGATTTATCAAAATCGGGTGTGACCATTAGGAAATGGGCCAACAATCTCCCCCATTTTGATAATTGACAAACTTTAGTCTATACCAAAATATATCTAATAACTTTAAAAGAATGAATGGTTTGGTATTTTGGTAGTTGCTCTTTCTCCTCCTTTGTCATGATCAAAATATTATGGCTCCCTCGTAATGTGTGAAGCCAACAATATGTTCACCAAAAGACAAAGAAAAAGACTAAAAAATATCCATATATAACAAATCACATTAAAAAGTAAACTAGAAGTAGCAGAATGAAACTAATATACAACTAACATGACCAGCATAAGTCATAACTCAACAATTTACGACTATCAAATAGAGTCTAAAAAGTCTAACTCATAAGTTTAGACTAGTACATCATCATAAAAAAATAAAAGCTATGTCGATCATCATCTAGCATCGTCAACCAAAAAAATCATCAACTGAAGTCCCACAACACAGCGGCGTATCATCACCTCCAAGAGCATCCGGTAGAAAGTAAGTTGTAGTAGTATCGAAATGAGTAAAGGTAGTCTCATCATCGAACCTCGGACCAGTGAACCTGGGGTGATGGATCATCGAAACAGGATGAGTGGGATCATGAGATAGACTCCAGTGTATATCAACTATGTTGTTCCGCAACACCTGTACCTGGGTTATGTGGTGGAACTCAGCGTCAATGTAACTCTGATGACGTTGAGCTGAGAGGGTAACAAAGTCATCAAAGTACTGATAAAAGCCTGGGTCGAAGCCAGGAGCTGGGGCTGGAGCAGTTGAGCAGGAGCCTGAGGGTCATCATCATGAACTGGAGCAGCAGGTTCGACACCGGTGGAGGAGGAGGGTTAGGATACAACCTAGCTCTACTAAGCTCAGTAGCAGAAGAAGAGAAAGGACAGATTTCAAGACCAATTTCAAATCTCCTGAAGATAGATGCCAAGGGCATTGGGTAAACAAGGTTACGCCCTGTACTTCTGCAATTGAGCATCCAGGCCATAACAGTCTTAAGGACAGAGAAAGGTATACTAAAGTGAATATGATACATCGCAGATAATTCCATGAAGGTGATCTCGTCAGAAGATCCTCTTTTCGGAAGTAAAGCGGAGAAGAAAAAGCGATGCAATCCATAGAAGTGCTGATTCAAGTGTTTTGAATACACCCGACGTAGGACAGGACGAGGGTGACACATCAATACTTTGAAGGAGTCATGGGTGACACCTTCTGGAAACTCTACATGGTTAATATCTACCAAAGTTTCACCAATATCAGAAACGTGAAAGTATTCACTGATATCAGTGGCACCGAACTCAAGTTCTTGTCCAGCAAAACAAGAATAGAAATTTTCATTATCTTTTACTTGCAAGTTGCAGTAAAACATTCTAACGGCATTATCATAAATATTATCAGAAATTTCAAAGAAGTCCTGAATTCCAAGTTGGTTAAAAGTATGAGCATATTCAGAAAAAATTATAAAATTGACACAAGCTCCATTACAGATTTTACGACCAAAGAAGGAAGTAAACCAAAGATCGAAAAATTCCTTATCAGGAAATAGATCGGAGTCATAGTCGTCATTGTCAGAAGGATGAGCTAGACTAATAACATTGGTTGGGACATAGTCAGAAGAAGATGATCCTACTTGGGAGGTATCAATCCTTCTCTTTTGTGCTTTGGGTGCCATAGGAAGCAAAGAGAGAGGATAGATGATTACCTTTGTAGGAAGGAAGAAAAAGATGAAGAAGATGAAGAGGATCACTTCAAACTCCACAATACTTGAAGCGGAGGAGGAGAACCTTCACTTAGGGTTTTAGAGAGGATTCTCGGTGGGAAGATAAGAATAGAAGTAGGAATAGTAGGATTTATAAAGACTAGGGCCGGTTGTTCTGTTCTGGAAATCCGCACAGTTACCATCCGAACTCGGTCCGAGTTTGGCTACTTGTATTTCCAATGTCATTAATGTTGTATAATTGATAAACTTCAATGTATAACATTCACATTTCTTCATTTAATAATTTCTATTACTTTGGTTAGCTGTAGGGACCGGATCCCAGCTAGCGGTAGTCCGAAGACTAGTACATCGTGTCGCTTCAGGCTATTTACACATGTTTGACAGAAGGACCCTTTCGACTTGTACCCAAAATAATGTCCATTAATAAAGGTCAAAATTTTGAGTTATAAATTGATTTACTAATCATACTATATTATGAATCTAAAAATTCAAGTATGTCGAGCTCTCGACGCAGATTATTAAAGCGGTCTTCAGCTAGTGATTTTGTGAAAATGTCTGCTAGTTGATGATCTGTGTCAACAAATTCTAAGCAAATATTTTTGTATTGTTGGTGATCATATAAAAAGTGATGACGAATCTCTATGTGCTTTGTGTGTGAATGACATATTCTTAGTCAGGTTAATAGTGCTAGTATTGTCACAATAAATAGGAATCTTAGTATAGTGCATATTGTAGTCTTCTAAGGCTTGCTTCATCCACAAAATTTGAGCGCAACATTGTCCTGCGGCGATATACTCATCCTCAGTAGTTGATAGTGCTACAGAATTTTATTTCTTGCTAAACCATAAGACTAAGGCTTTTTCTAGGAAATGACATGTATCGCTGGTACTTTTACGGTCTACTTTGCATCCTACAAAATTCGTATCCAAGTAACCTATTAGGTTAAAGGATTTGGTTTTAGGATACCATAAGCCGACTATTGAAGTTCCCTTAAGGTATCGGAAGATACGCTTAACGGCACATAAGTGTGATTCTTTAGGATTTGCTTGATATCGTGAACAAATGCAGATACTAAACATAATATCAGGACGACTAGCAGTTAAATGCAATAAACTACCAATCATACCTCGCTACTTACGCTGGTCGACAGGTTTACCACTTTCATGAGTGTCAAGCTTTGTTGATGTAGCCATTGGAGTTCCGGTAGGCTCTACATTGTCGAAGTTGTACTTTTTCAGTATGTCCTTTGTATATTTAGCTTGATTGATGAATGTTCCTTTTGAGTGTTGTTTGATCTGAAGTCCTAGGAAGAAATTTAGCTCTTCCATCATACTCATCTCAAATTCACTCTGCATACACTTAGCAAACTCTTGACAAAGTTTTTTATTAGTAGATCTGAATATGATGTCATCAACATATATTTGCACAAGAAGAATATCATCATCTAAAGACTTGATAAATAAAGTAGTATCAACTCTTCTGTTTGAAAAACCATTTTCAAGTAAGAAGGCACTTAAGCGTTCATACCAAGTATGAGGTGTCTGTTTGAGTCCATAGAGTGCTTTTGTAAGTTTGAAGACGTGATCAAGTTTTTGAAAATCTTCAAAACCAGGGGATTATTTCACAAAAACTTCTTCTTTCAAAAATTCGTTTAAAAATACACTTTTTACGTCCATTTAAAATAATTTAAAATCATTAAAACATGCATATGCACAAAATATGCGGATAGCTTCTAATCTAGCAATAGGAGCATATGTCTCATCATAATCAATACATTCTTTTTGATTATAAACTTGTGCTACTAGACGTGCTTTGTTGCGTAGAACTTGTCCATCTTCACTTAATTTATTTCGGAACACCCATTTAGTACCAATTATCGATTGACCAATAGGTTTAGGAACAAGTTCCCGAACTTGGTTTCTCTCAAATTTATTAAGTTCCTCTTACATGGCATCAATCCAGAAATCATCATTAAAAACATCTACATTCTTAGGTTCTACTTGTGAAATGAAAGCTACATTAGCTGCTATTTCAGTATCTCTATATGAAGAGAATGTACTTACACCTTTTGATATATCACCTATAATGAGCATCTCTGGATGATCTGGCAAAAACTTCAATGATTCAAATCTATGAGTCAGATCTTCCACAGGACTTTTATCGGTTCTGGCCTATACATTTTTATCATCACTGTCGCTAGATCTGTGACTATTGAGCTCATCAAAAGTAACGTTAATGTATTCTTCAACAATCATAGATCTTTTATTGAAAATTCTATATCCCTTACTCTTAGCAGCATATCCAAGAAATATTCCTTCATCTGCTTTAGAGTCGAATTTTTCCAAGTTGTCCTTGGTGTTCAGGATAAAACAGCGACATCCAAAATGAAATATTTGGAATTCTTCCAAACTAAAGTTCATAGGTCGAATTAATACCCTATTTAAAATATGACAGACTGTACTTACAGCTTCTGCCCAAAAGTATTTAGGAAGATTGTGTTGATTCAGCATGACTCTAGCCATCTCGCTTAGAGTACGGTTCTTTCGCTCCATAACACCATTCTGTTGAGGAGTTCTAGGACAAAAAAACTCATGGTAATATCCACTTTCATCACAAAACTTTTTAAAATCAGTATTTACGAATTTGCCACCATGATCACTTCGGATACGAGTAATTATAAAGTCTTTTTCGTTTTGTACCTTTTTATAAAATAACTAAAATTCAAAAACTGCATCACTTTTGTTTGATAAAAAGTAAACTCAAGTAAAACGAGAGAAATCGTCAACAATAACAAAGGCATAGAGCTTACCGCCAAGACTAGCGACTCAACTAAGACCAAATAAATCCATATGTATCAACTACAAAGGTCTAGAAGTACTTACAGCGTTGATGGATTTAAATGTAGACCTATGTGCTTTGTTCTTTTCACAGTCTGCATATACCATATCTCTCTTGAATGATATCTCGGAGAGTCCTTTTACCAACTTTTTAGTGCTTATCCGTGAGATAGTGTCCATATTAGCATGTCCTAGCCTTATATGCCATAGCCAGCTTTCATCTAAGTTTGCTACTAGGCATCTTCCTGCATTATTTGTACTCTCTAGAAAGAAAACATAAATATTGTCTTCTCTAATCCCTTCATATACGGGATTACCAGATAACATATCATATATTGTACATTTATCTTTTATAAAATTAATGCCATAACCATTATCTGTCAAGTGACTTATGCTCAGTAGGTTATGTTTCAATTTCGTAACTAGACAAACATCTTTTATTACAGGATAAGAAGATATACGAACAATGCCATTTCCAATGATATCACCTCTCAGGTTGTTTCCGAAGAAGACGTATCCTTCTTTCTTCATCGATAGCTTGGCGAACAAAGATACATCACCAGTCATGTGTCGCGAACATTCGCTATCGAGGATCCCCTTGCTTTTAGCATAAGACGGTTGAGGGTCCACCTATAAAATAAGCAGATGAATCCTTTGGTAACCATTTACTGAAGGGTCCATGTTGATTAGTCTTAGGTCTCCAAATCAGTGTGTGATTGTCAACAAACTTTCTTGCTAGATAATACTGTGATATGTGCCCATGAGTACCACAGTACGTGCAAGTAAGTTTTAAAAACGTATTAGTTGATTTTGTGTTGACATGCATATGTGGTTTCTTTGAAAACCTATATGTGAAAGCATGGTGATATTCGTGTTTCTTTCGTGCTTTCTGTATTTTAGTCCTCTTAGTTGTATGCTTAGCATTAGGACTAATTTTAGGCTGTGTCACAGGTATAGCCTGTTTGCCTAACTTAATTTCTAACTTTTTAGAAACTGCATAAGACTCTTCATATTTAGCGATCATATCAATGAGTCTTTGCTCTGTGACTAAGTGCTTCTTCTTCTCTATGTCATATAACTCTTGTATCTTGACATAGTCTTTTTTTTCTTTTCAATTTTGAGGATAGCCTCATGATAGTCTAATTTAAGCTTGGATATATCATCCGTTTACCAGTAGTAGATGTCTCTCTAATATCTTCAATGATATTTGATAGTTTACCTACTTCGGTTGTGCATGCCTTGACCTCTTTTCGAGATTGCTTATACTCGTCAAGCACATTTCTGTGTTCTTCAAGTAATTCGCTGAAGGCATTTTCTAGCTCATCAAAAGTAAAATCATCATATAGAGGATTTAAGGATACCTTATCAAAAGCCATGAGATAGACATTTGCAGTGCTGTAGGGTCTATCTTCTTTCTCTGATTCACTAGCATCACTTTCATGCCAGATACTTGTATTTGCATACTTTCGACCAGTTGTTGTTTTTCAGCTTGATCTGTCATATGGACTACTTTTCTTTGGAGTTGGACAGTCCTTCTTCATATGCCCTGACTTCTTGCATCCAAAGTAGATTGTTTCTTCTTCATTGCTTTTATAGACATCTTTCTTCTTTCTGTTTGATTTCTCAAACTTTAAAAAATTTCTAAAAAATTTCACTAGCAGGGCTTGTTCATCACCACTGGATGATTCTTCATCATAATCTTTGCATGTTGATCTTTTGGTTTGAGCTTTGAAGGAGATAGATTTTTCTTTTGGGATTGCTTCTTCAAACCCTTGTAGGTCCAGCTCATGGGTCATTAGCTTGCCCATAAGTGTTTACAGAGTCATTGTGATGAGATTATTTCCTTCGATGATTGCAGTTGCCTTTGGGTTCTGGTTCTTGGTTAGAGCCCGTAGCACTTTTCTGATCTTCCCGTGATTACTGTAATCCTTACCAAGAGATCGCAAAGGATTAGTAATATCAAGAAAATGAGTAAACATCTGTGTAATTGACTCGTCGGTTTTCATTTTGAAAGATTCATATTCCTGTGTTAGTTTGTTGATTTTGGATTCCTTCAGTTGTGAAGTACCTTCATAAGTTACTATTTTCCATTAAAATCTTTTTATTATAAATATCAATTACAAACAGAACTGTGTTACAATGTAGGACTTAGATGTAGTCCTAGGAGAACACTTTTGTTTATCTGGGTCCCTGTGTCGATGGAGCGAGGGGTAATGCGTTGACTCCGTTGACGATCTGACGACGGTTCTCGGTTCTCTGAAGGTCCGAGTTGCTCTGGGTGATGGAGCTTGCGGGGAGGAAGGAGACGTTGAGTGTCTGTATCTGCCTCTCTCACTGTGTATGTAGGTCTCTGTCCGTAGGTGTCTTTGTGTGTGTGTGTCAGAAGGAGATGATCCCTCTATTTATAGCTTGCAGGTTGGCTGCTCATACGCGCATATATAGGATGCGCCTGTACGTGGCGACGCCACGTGGTTGAAGCTGCGGGAGGCGCATGGATGATGCGCCATCATTTGTGGGTTGAATCCTTCATGTTGCTTTTGTGGGCTGACACATAGCTGGGGAGAGGATATTTCTGTTGCTGAGATCTTGAGTGATTAGCACCCCTTCATAGGCTGAATCGAGTCAAAGGACACGTGGCACATACCAGTTGTTCAAAGATCTCAGATTTGGTAGAGAGTTATCTGATAGGATGCGCCCAGGATTGGGCGCATGAGAATACTTTGGCTTGTAACCTTTAGGAGTCACGAACCAGTCTGGGCGCATGGCTTTTGAGGTGCATACGGGGTTTCAGTAGTGACTTGACCTCTGTCTTTAGGGATCAGAGAAAAGTCTGAGGTGTATGGCTTTTAAGGTGCATACAAAGATTTGGGCGCATGGCTGCGGGGGCGCATACGAAATGGTTGGGCGGCCATGTGGATCGTAACCATCGGAGGAAAGTAATGATGATGCTGATGTCAATGACGCTTCGTCTTCTGAAAAAGCTGCTAACTGTCCAGTCCTCGGGAGACGTGCTGCCAACTCTGTCACTCGAGCATTAATGGCTTGATGGGTGACGACCCAAAATGGACGCATGGGTCCATGTTGATTAAGACGCATGGATCTGTGCTTTGCTGGACGCATCCTTACGGGGTGCTTTGGAACTGACGGGCGCGTCTGTGCGATGCGCGGTGTCTGACCGGCGCATCCGCTTGCAAGGCACATCTTTATTAGTCTGACTTTTGTGTTCTTTAAGTGCTTTAAATAGCCGTTTTGATGTGGCTAAATTTGAAGCGTCAGGTTCATCACCATTAATGCAAATTCATTGCACGGGATTCGGAGAGCCCGCCACTTGGCGCATGGGTTTGATTTTCCCGGCCAATAAATAGTGGCAAGGAGAGAGTTTGCTTCTCGTTCTCTCACGTCCTCCCGAAATAAACTTATTTGCTCGAGCACATTCTGTTGACGAGGTGCTCCCGAAGGTGAAGATGCGACGCACTGTCTTCATTCATGCACTTGAAGGTGACTGTTACATCCAAAAGTCAAAGTCGAGGGCTTCTGAGGCAGGCGGAAGGTGCCTGTTGCATGCAAAGATCGGGATGCTCAAGCCTCGTCTCCGTTATGCTGGAAGAGCTGTAGATCAGAATTGTGGTGCTCCGATCATCTTTCTTGGGCTTTGGAGAGCTCCTCCTCCTGCTAGAGTGGGTGTTGCCCATTCTAGTTGTGTTGAAAGCCTCCTTTTACCGCAGATCGATTGCGGTGCTCTCCTCTTCCTTGGGCTTTGGAGAGCTCTTCCTCCCGCTAGGGTGGGTTTGATCGTCCACCCTTGTTCTGCTTAATAAATGCTTCATTAGTCGAAGCACTTGATCGGGTCGACATGGAGTGCATATGCTGAGACTTTATGATGCGCATAACTGAGACTCTGAGGAGATGCGCCTGACTGAGATGCTGAAGAGATGTGCCAAACTGAGACGCTGAAGAGATGCACCAAATTGAGATGCTGAAGAGATGCGCCTGACTGAGAGCGCATGGCGGTTGCTGCGCCAAGCTGTAGACTTAGGGTCTTTTCTTTGTAGAAATTCTTCTTTGTAAAGCCTTTGTTAGACATGTAATAGACTCTTATATGAAAAAAAATCTTCTTTTAATGTCTATGCTTTTGCTGTTTACTGTGCCAAGTACTTCATCTGAGCTCCCTGGCGCACGTAATATTAGGCGCATAGGATTTCCAATCCTGAAATTCCATGCTTCTACAAGACCCCTTCAAAGTTTTCAAAACTATTTATCATGTTTTGGAATACTTTGAATAAAAAGCCTGGTGGTGTCTTCAATGGGGCGCATGACTGTTCGGGCGCATGATTATTCCACGCATCAGTAATGGGGCGCATGCTCCTCTCAGTTAAATGATAACGCTTCGAAGTAATCAACAAAAGATTAATGATGATCTTTTCGGATTACTTGTAGTTATTATTTCGCAGAACCCTAAGCGGCGGCTGATGTCACTCCTCATCGGTTTTCGCGTATGCCCAAGCCTATAAATAGGCATCTGATGGAGAGAGAGGGTTCTTCTCCACTTTGTTTTCTTCTTCTCTAGAGTTTTTCTTTCAAAAAACCCTAACTTCTTCTTTCACGAGATGGCCCCCAAAACTCCTCGCGGTGGTGCTGCCAGGGGACGAGGCAAAAGGAAAGAGCCTGTGGAGGCTGCTGTGGATGATGTCACCAGGACGCCCGTCGACGTTCGGCCGGCGGTGATTGGTGGGTTTCGTCGCCCTTTACCGTACCTTTCTGTACTCGAGTAAGCCGTTTTTAGAACTCACATACGCTGACGCGCATGGACCTTAAGTCCTGATGATGTGCTGAAGCTTTACTGCTGACACGCATGGGTTTAAACCCTGATTATGCGCCGAAGCTTCCCTGCTGACGCGCATGGGTTTAGACCTTGATGATGCGCCAAAGCTTCACTGCTGATGTGCATGGGTTTAGACCCTGATGATGTGGCGAAGCTTCACTGCTGATGCGCATGGGTTTAGACCCTAATGATGCGCCGAAGCTTCCCTGCTGACGCGTATGGGTTTGGACCCTGATTATGCGTCGAAGCTTCTTTCCAGATGCGCCTGAGCCTTGGTTCAGTGTATGCACTTCTGATGAGAGCGTAACTCAGAATTTTTTTTGTTCTAACATATTTGAGTTTTTGACTTCTTTTGCTGTCCGCTAGTGTCGATGACCGTCCCGATCTTGAACGAAGTGCTTCTAGATGCTGCTCTCTGTCAGATGGGAGTAGATTATAACGAGAAGATGATAAATCCTGCCCAAACTGCCATTATGCTGGATCAGCCTCCCGAGAGAATAACCCAAATTCGGGAACAACAGCATTGGTTCTTCCAACGGATGATGGAGCGTGGCGTTTTGAAATATGCCATTTCTGATAATATGACGTTCTTGAAGCCTGAGTTCCCGTTTGGGGACCGCCTTACTTCTACTGAAACAAAGGTATTAAAGTTCAAGGAAGATTGTTTCTTTACTGCCATAGGGGTGCATATGACTGTTAAGCAACTTGAGCGTCAATGGCCTTTGACGGATTTCTGTCGCCTTGCTTCCAAGAGGCGGATGTCTTGGGAGCTAACCCCGTCTCAGGAGGGAGCGGTGGCAGGCACCATTAAGATCGACGCTACCTCCAATCAGAGGGATACTTTGGCCGCCATGCAGGCTAGGCCTTCTTTCACCTGGCGGACTCTGTGTCCTGGGAGCAATTACAGTGACATCCCTACCAACATATTTGCTTTTGGCTCTTCGACTTTTGCAAATCGTATGCGGTCATTGAAGCAGTCGTACCCGAAAGGTGAATTTCGGGTAGAGGGTTGGTGTCACTATGTTTTCATGTGGGACAAGCTGACACTCTGGGTTCTGATGCAGTTTCGAACCGAACTCCGAGAGATTGGGCTGACTGCCGCGATCCGGACTACCCAGGCAGGCGTTGACATCAACAGGCATATGTTCCTCGCGCTTCTGGAGATGTTTAACACTCAGACCGGTACATTTTTCACTCCGGTGGGGGAGCTGGGATTCGCACTTCATGAAATGTATGAGATGTCAAGGCTCCCTTGGGGATCAGAACCTTATGAGGAATATTTCCCGACCAACGAGGAATTCCAAGTCCTGGAGGACAAAGCAGAGGAGATAATGGCCATTTTCAAGGAAGTGGTGAGTCATCATTATTATATACAGAAGAGGGATAAGGGCGGGTCACAGCCTCATGTGACTGCTTAGAGAGACTATGTCTTTAAGCAAGACAAGGAGAATCCCTCTCAGTTTACAACTCCGCCAGCGCTTTCCAGTACCGCGGTACTCTCTGAAATAAGCAGGCTAAGTGAGAAGAGTCCCCAGGAAAATGAGGACCGGCAGTCAGACGAACGCTCCTATAACTGTTTCTGGCATCTTACTCATCGGATGTCGTCCAAAGCAGTGTTGGCTGCTTATCTGATAATTTGGCTTCGGGATTATGTCTTTTCAGGCGGGTCAGGCTCTGTGGAGAGGGTGACCCGGAACCTAATCCTGCCAGCTGTGAAGTTGGTCTTTGGCTGTCGCCTGGCTCTACTCCCCGCAATGGTGTGTAACCTGCTGCGAAGTTTACGAGAATTTGTGGAAAATGTCGTTCATGAACGAGGTAGGAATGACAACTTTTCCCGTACCGAACTGCCGTTTCATTATTAGATGGGGTGGTTAATTTTGCACCATCCCAACATGATGAGCCCGGGCCCGGAAGAAGACCACAGGGCTGGAGAGGCATTCCTCCGCCGTTTCCACCAGAGGAGCTGGTTGCATACTGGTGTCACGACCCGGTCCTAAATTGTTGGGTCGAATAGGATCATGCCCAGCCTGCACCATTGTGAGACGGCGGCAGTAAGCTGTATCCAAATGCAGGTAATCACAACAACACAATCTATTTTGTCACAACATCTAAATTTCGAATAATAAAAACTTGTCCAATAAAAGGTTTATTTAATACAACTGATAAAACTAAAAATTGTCTTTTATTCAACACATAAAACTAGTAAGAAAAATAACATCATCTAGGCAGTTGGCTCGCCAGCCACAGAATCATCGTCCTCCAAATGGGACTCTGGCAGAACAGCTGGATAAAGCACCGGGTCGTAGTAGCTATTTATCAATAGCTCAGCTTCATCAAAGGAACCTATTGGGGGTGGGGGATCCAGTCAGGAAAGGAGCAAAGTACAATTATGAAAATTTAATAATTTAACTAATAATTAGAAATTTGTAATTTAAACAGTTTGAAACACTTGAACAATATTTTTCAGCAATTATTCATAATTAAAAATAATGTGATTTGAGTATGTAATGCTTATGACCGGCTTGGGTTGTACAATAGTATCCTAGTGATACGATACGGCTTATCCCCGTGTGTAAGAGGGGTAAGCTCGCACAATCAATATGCAATATGAGGGGTATTGGTCATAATACACTACACTACTCCCCGAATCCCACAATCAATAACAATCAATACTCTAAGAGAGAGTTCCGTGTAGCAATGTGGTTTAATCTTGTAATATTACCATTATTAACTAAATTGAAAAATAAACACAACCGTACTTGCCTTTGTTTATGACTGGGTTTGAAAAGTCGGTTCTGGGATAGAAGATCAGACTCATCCTCGAAATTCTACATTGAGAATCCTGACTTAGCATCAGAGAGGAAACCATATCTAGGTGTGCTAGTTACAATCTCTAGAATTGGTCCTAATCCAGTTTTATGTTATTTACAAATTCTACCAGAATACGTTTATCGATGTGATTTACTAGTTATTAATTTACGAAGAAAAATCAATTTAACATTTATTGAAAATCGCATTTTCCGATTATTTGGCAAAACTTAGTATTTTGTAATATTATATATAAAACTAATATTTTTCTTTAAATGAGAAGAACGTGAATTTGTTTAAATAACGAACTTATAATTTTCCTAGTTATTTAATGTGAGAAAATGATATTATATCCAAAATAATATCTTTTTGATATTTTACGCGTTTATCGACAAACCAACAAAACCAGAATTTAAAATCTACTCTACACTATTACAGAGCTATAGAAAAAAATAAAGAACTGGGCTTATGCCCTTACAATTATTTACATAAATTAATGGAATAAAATAAATATATACTGGTGAACCCTGAACGCCGGAAGCGATCCATTCAGCAGGCCGAGGCCCTGCACCAAAATATGATTTGGCCAGTAACTAGTTCTAAATAATAAATTTTTATTAAATAATATGAAAATAGGGTCTCAGACTTGGTCCAAAGTATTACGTCGCGTACTAGCTAATGCCTCAACGTCCGGAACAATGCCGGTTTCGTTTGCATTTCGCTAAGAGCCCATTGACCAATAAGGTCGTCGCTCCGAAAAGTAATCGGAATTCAAATCAACAAAAACCAGTTTAGAATTTAGAAATTTTATAGAAAACCCTTTTAAAATATTTTTCTGAAAATTTGGGCAGCATTCCCTCTGTATTTGGGATAACCCAATACTGGGAAAAATGTCAAACAAAACACCGATAACTGTCCCAAACCAGGGACTCCAATTATCCAATCCACAAAATAGTATTAAACCCGAAAATAATATCAACCCGAAAAATAATATCTACAGCACGAAACGTCAACCCAGAACTACTACCGAATGGACTTCGAAAAAATTCCGAAACCGCAATTGTTTAAACCGAATCCCGTAACGGGATCGGGGACCGTATCATCATCGACGCACGGGAGGGACGAATTACTCAGATTAATAGAACTTACCCAATATCCGTTGGTCGGGGAGCCGCGGGATAATCTCGAGAACGGAAACGGAAAGAGCTGGACAGTGGAATCGGGCCACAGAACCACGGACAGTGGATCGGGGCTCTGGAACAAACGACGAGCTGTGCACGGGACGCGCGGTGAGAGTGGGCTGGGCGCGGCCGGGAAGTGGCACGCGGGGTCGTCGGTCGGCCGCGGGATCGCCGGACAGAGGAGGCGACGGCGGCGGGATCCGCTCGGGGTCGGCCTGGGTCGGGCGCTGGAGGACGCTCGGGACTCCGGCGATGATGGAAGTGGCGTCGGGGCGCACCGAAGGGAGCTCGACCGGAATCGGCTACGGCTGGGGTTTAGAAAATAAGGGTTTGGGGAGGATGAATGATGATGGAGGATGGAGGATGGGATTTATATAGGGGATGATGGGGGTTTCGGGAGCCGAGAGGGCTCGGGAGGTGGCGACGGCCTGGGTGCCGAGGGGTCGGCTAAGAGGCGTGTACGTTGGAAGAAGAGAGGAAAGGAAAAGTTTCTTTTCCTTTGCCTGGCTAAAGAATGAGAGTGTGAGAGAGTAAATAATTATAATGAAAGTTAAAGAAAGTTTTAAATTAGAGTTTTGTTTTAAAGGAAGAATAAAAGTATTTTCTTTAATTAAAGAAAATGATATAAATAAATACCAAAAGATTTGTTTCGGGAAAAACCTAAATTGAGTTTTCCGAAATGGATTCAAAATGGGTTTAGGAAGAGTCAGGCCCAACAATCAAAATTCTAGGATTAAATATTTTTCTAAAAATATAGTTTTTCATAAAAATGATAATGATTAATTTAGCAAACAATTTTATATAATTAAATAAAAATAAAATTTTACGAGTTTTGACCAAACACTAAAATTTTCAGAAATATTAATTATAAATAATTATAAATAACACTGAATTAATTAATTAAAAATTACAGGTTTTACAACCTTTCCTCCTTAGAAAATTTCGTCCTCGAAATTAAAGGATAGGGTTAGGAATTACCTCAGGTTTCAAATAGATACGGATACTGCTCCCGTATCTCATCTTCTCGCTCCCAGGTAGACTCGCCTGGGGAATTGTGTCGCCACATAACTCTGACTATGGGCATTACAGAGTTCCTGGTTCTCTTCTCACCTCTGTCTAAAATCGCCACTGGCTTCTCTGGCACTGTGAGGCTGGGTCCAATCTCCAGCTCTGAATGGTCCAAGATGTGGCTCGGATCCGGGATGTAGCGTCTGAGCTGTGAAATGTGGAAGACGTTGTGCACGCCTTCAAGATTAGCTGGTAGAGCTAATCGGTACGCTACTTCTCCAATTCGTCTTAAAACTTCGAATGGGCCGATGTACCTGGGGCTCAGCTTTCCTGCTCTGCCAAATCTGATAGTTCTTCGGGTAGGGGAAAGCTTAACGAAGACACTATCTCCTTTTTCGAACTCCAATGGTCGACGACTGCAATCAGCCCAATGCTTCTGCCTGTCCTAGGCAATCCTGAGCTTGTTTCTAATCACCTTTACCTTCTCTGCTGCATCGGTCACCATTTCAGGTCCAAACAATACTCTTTCTTCTACGTCGTCCCAAGCAAGTGGAGTACGGCAACGACGTCAATAGAGTTCCTCGAATGGTGTCATACCGATGCTAGCTTGGTAGCTGTTGTTGTAGAAAAACTCTACCAAGTGCAAGTGGTCTTCCCAAGACCCTCCGAATTCCAAGACGCAAGATCTCAGCATGTCTTTTAGCGTCTGGATGGTTCTCTCCGATTGTCCGTCAGTCTGGGGATGATAGGTGGTGCTGAACTTCAGTTGTGTTCCCAAACTGTCATGCAAACTCTTCCAAAAGTGAGAGATAAATTTAGTATCTCTGTCAGATACGATACTTTACGGAACTCCGTGAATCCGGTAGATATGCTGTATGTACAATGCTGCCAACTTCTCGGTGGATAGACCAACCTTGAAGGGGATAAAGTGAGCTGACTTTGTCAGTCGGTCCATAATAACCCAAATGGAATCCTTCCCTCCTTGGGATCGAGGCAGTCCTAACACAAAGTCCATCGTTATGTGTTTCCATTTCCACTCCGGGATGTCTAGCGCCTACAACAGTCCTGCATGTCTCTATCTGCTAGCTTTCACTTGTTGACAAATCAATCATCTAGCCACAAATCTGGATATGTCCTTCTTCATTCTGTACCACCACACTACAGTTCGCATATCCCGATACATTTTATTAGCTCCTCGATGTATGGAATACTGCGACTGGTGCGCTTCTTGCATCAGCTCAATCCTCAGTTCGTCAGTTGGTACGCAAAGCCTTGTACCATGCCTCAATGCTCCGTCGTTGGCGATTGAGAATCCTTCAAGTGTTCCTGCCAGCACTTGATCTCTGAGTTTGCAAAGCGTCTCATCTTAAAATTGTGCCTCCTTGACTTTGTCCATCAGACTTGAACGCACTTGCAACTGCATCATTGATGATTCAACTCCGGGTACGATAGCTTCTCTTTCCAGCTTCTTCATTTCCTCTTCAGGAAGTACAATCTCCAGTCCAAACTTCTCTATGTCCTCGAGTAAATGCCGCTCCTTGGTCAAAAACATCGCCATTGGGTACCAACTAAGTGCATCTGCAACCACATTAGCCTTACCTGGATGGTACTGCAAGTCGATGTCGAAATCTTTTATCAGCTCCAGCCATCGCCTCTGTCGCATGTTCAGCTCCTTCTGAGTGAAAACATATTTAAGACTTTTGTGGTCTGTAAATATTTTCACTCTCTCTCCATAGAGGTAATACTTCCACAGCTTCAGTACAAAAATAACTGTTGTAAGCTCCAAATCATGCGTGGGATAGTTCTTCTAATGAGTCCGTAATTGCCTAGATGCGTAAGCAATTACTTTCCCGTGTTGTTGAAGAACAAAACCCAATCTTTTACCAGAAGCATCACTGTAGATTGAGAAACTGCTGGTACCTACAGGTAGCGCAAGTATCGGTGTTGTTGTAAGTCTCTTCTTCAGTTCCTCAAATGCTGCCTGGCAAGCTTCAGTCCACACAAATTCTTCATTCTTCCTGGTGAGCTTCGTCATCGGCTCAGCAATCCTGGCGAAGTCTTTCACAAATTTCCGGTAGTAGCCAGCTAAGCCCAAAAAACTTCTGATTTCAGCAACAGAACTTGGTGTACTCCACTTCTCAATAGCAGCTATCTTCTTTGGATCCACCGAAATTCCTACTCCTGTGACAACATGGCCCACAAAATCCACCTTGTCTAAGAAGAATTCATAATTAGATAGCTTACTATATAGTTTCTCCTTCCTCAAGGTTTCCAGAACTTTCCTTAGGTGCTCTTCATGCTCTTCTTTAATCTTCGAGTAGATCAGAATATCGTCGATGAAGACAACAACAAACTGATCCAGATATTCATGGAAAACCTTGTTCATAAGGTTCATGAATACTGCAGGGGCATTCGTCAATCCAAACGGCACGACCAAAAATTCATACTGACCATATTTGGTGTTGAATGTCGTCTTTGGAATATCCTCCTTCTTGACCTTGATTTGATGGTGTAGAAGCATGGAAAATATTAAAGAAGGATCCATGCGGCCAGGAAACCCCATGCGGCTCAGGAAGCCCATACGGCTCACAGATTTATGCGACACGAGGGGCTATGCAGCTCAAGACATCCTATGCGGCTCAGAAGACACGTGGCGTAATATTGTTCCCCTCCAACCCATGCTGCATTAATTACTTTGACGGCTGACAACTCTGAAAAAGTGACAGCCCTGACACGAGGAAGTAATTATGACTCTGTCAGAATGACAGACTTCTAGGGAAGAGAATGACATCTCTGACACAATCCCCCGTGAGCTATAAAAATGCCACGTGGCCTTGCCACGTGGGCGTTCGTATGCGGCTCGAGCAAAGACTCCTCCTGCGGTTCAGAATGAAGCCGCCCTATGCAGCTCAGGCCGAGACAGCCTCATGCGGCTCGAGCAAAGACTTCTCATGCAGTTCAGAATGAAGCCGTCCTATGCGGCTCAGGCCGAGACAGCCTCATGCAGCTCAAGCAGAGGCCTTCCCATGCGGTTCAAGAGGACCATTTCCATACGGCTCAGGTGGATATATCCCTATGCGGCTCGCAATGATCCCCTCCATGCGGTTCAAAGTCTCGAGGGAGGGCCACTACCCAGGCAGCCCTGACACGTGGCCCTAACCTTATGCGGCCCAAAATCATATACGGCTCAATCATCATGCGGTTCAGATCCCCCCAGTGGCTCCTAGGACACGTGTCCTAAGCCGATCAATTTCTCAGATTTATTGCGATCAAAGATTGGATCAAATCCCAATAATCTGGGACACGTGGTAGGAGAATAAATTAAATTTATTCGCCGACATCAGAAGATCATTATGAGGAAGATTTATTCCAATCAGCATTAATTGCTGATGAGATTTGGTGTAATCTACACTCAATGGTCTGGATTCGTCATAATCAAAACGAATGGCCTAGATTGACCAATCCACAGGCCGCCGCCATCTCCAAGAGACAATCATTGTAAACCCTAATGATGCTCCCACTATTATAAATAGCAAGGTGCCATTCCCTTGTGAGAGAGAGACATACAAAGAGATACGCACACACAGAGAGAGGCGCATACAGGAGCACTTTTCGAGATCAGAGAGAGAGCCAGAGTACTTGGAGAGAAGAGAAGAGAGAGAGAGAGAGCAAAGAGATCATTTCTTCAACGTTGAGCAAATCTTCTGGAGCCAAGGCTGCACACCGATCGTCCAAGGAGTAAGGCAGAGCTGCCGTCGCTTTCCCGAGCCTCTATTGTCACCCCCCAGAATCTAAAATAAATAATTGTACTTAGATTGTTGTACCTAGGTTTTCGTCCCTAGGCTTTCTTTGTACAAGCGAGTTTGTATTGTGAGTCTAAGTTCAGTCCTCCCATAAAACTGTTCTGTACTTTTACAATCAATGGCAAACACGATGGCGACTCTGCTGGGGACAAACTTCTCCACCGCTTAAGAGTTGGTGACACAGTCAGATGCAGCCAAGCTTGGCTCCACGCAACAGAAGTTGGTCGTCCGTTTCGACCAATAGGCAATCGAAGAGATGCTCTCTGAAGAAAGTGCTGGCCCGATCCAGAAACGAACCCGCACAAAGAAAGCTCGCTGCGAGTGGAGGCCAAAGTCATTCGCTCCTCCACAAGCTCTAGACGGGATACTCTCTGCTGCCCAAGACGGCGAGGGCGATTCTCATACGGCTCCACTTCAAGCCATAAAGAACTCTGTTGTTCCCAAGTCCGGCAAAGGAAAACACTACGATGCTGGACTTGCAGGGGCAAAGAGTGACACTGTGCGTCCCAAGAAGAAGCTGAACACTCCTGCCAACCACATGGAGGAGGCTTATGAGGGTGGATCCCCCAGCCGCATAAAGAAAATCCATGCGGCCAGATCATCCAGCCGCATAAAGAAGAATCATACGGCTGAGACTCCCAGCCGCATGAAGAAGGCCTATACGGCTACGCCTGCCAACCGCATACAGACCACCGAAGACAGCCGCATGATGCCTACTCCATGCGGTTCCGTTTTCGACCACCTCTCTTATGGCCCTGATCTCTTGTGCTCCCAAGAAGACATGTCTGACTCTCTCTAGTATCACTTAGACTCTTCCTACTATGTGCCCTTACGCACTAGAGCGAAGAAGTCTAAGACAGCGCGAGCCTGGCGAGTCCGATCCGCTGATCTACCCTCTGACCATCCGAGTGTCCCGCATACCGTTATGCGGGCCTCAGACGGGAAGTTGTACAGAACCACTCGAGTCCAGCCCCCGACGGCGGACGGACAGAGAGGTTCACAAAAGTCTCCCAAAATTTCGGGAGCAGAGATGGTCGACCCCGTCCCATCTAACTTGCGTGAGGCTATCCTCCACAAACGCAAGGAAAGAGAAGACATATCGGGGTACAAAAAGTACTCTCACGGACGCCACTGCACTCAAGTCATCGTCAACTGCTGCTGCAACAGTGCGACGACATAAAAAAGCCGGCAGTCCGTATTCCAAAGACTGCGACAGCCATCTTCAGAAGACGAGGCACTTCCCGTCGTATCTTGTAACTCTGCTCGAAAAGTCCCTACTGATGGAAGGGGGAAGAAGACAAGTATTCCCAGCCCGAAAATCTCAACCACTGCGACCAAAAGACTGTCGTGTAAGCGGGTGCCCACCACCGGAGTTTTCTAAGGTACTCGCTCTAAGACAAAGTCTGCTACAGTAGGAGATTCATCGTCCATAACGCAGGGGGTTGCTGAGGCTGGGGGTAGCACCCCTCCGAGCCTCCACAGCAACCCAATGTTCCAAGAAGACGAGCCGTGGGAGACAACTCTCCCATCAGATGTAGCAAATCTTGACGTCCCCGAGGACATCCACAACTCCCAAGACGAGGCAAACTCGGAGATTGGGGGTACTGTTCCTTCTGAGTCAGAATCAGAAGGGAACATACCCACATACCCCGACGACTTCTCACTACAGGGGTACGATTCGGAGGGCGCTTCCTCTACCGCTCCGTCTACCTCTCCTTATGTAAAAATGGTATTCATGACAGACAGCAACCAAGGTGGTTCTAGTGATCGCCAGCGCATCGACAGTCTCGAAGCTATATTGCTTGCTTTGGTCAAATCTGTAGACGAGATTAAAGCGGCCCTTCCAACTCTGCAAGGAGGGACGCCTGGCCCAACCAGCACGGGTCCCGCGGTCAATACGGACTTGAATTCGGCAACACCGAACCCGGGCAACAATCCTCCGGAAACAACGGCCCCCACTGCCGTGGACGAATCCCGCGAAGTAAGAAGAGAGGTCCAAGAGCTCCGAGCCATGTTCCACGCCCGAGAGAATTCCCAAGACCTCAGAATACGGCAACCATACCCCGCTGCATGGAGGGATGTGCCATTCCCACCAAGATATAAGCCGTTCAATATCAATCCCTATGATGGCAAGACCTCAGCAAGTCGGTACATCACTTACTTCGAGGTCACCACCGACCATTTGCCCCATGACGATGCTATTCTCACACGATTATTTGTCGGGACATTGGAAGGAGTCGCCTTCGACTGGTATCGTAATCTGTCGGCCAACTGCATCCACTCCTTCGCCGGCTTCAAGCGCATGTTCTTGGAGAGATTCTACGAAGTAGGGCAGGACGTCACCTTGTCCACCCTCATGGACGTCGTCCAAGGGAGAAGGAGCTGACAAGGAACTACATTGAGCAGTTCTGCCAAACTGCCATGAAGCTGCCCTCCGGAAATCCCGATTCCTCCTTGATTGAAATTTGCCAAAAGAGACTGCTTCCAACGATCAGTCTCTGGATGGACGAAAGTCAATTCAAGGATTGGAAGACGTTCATCATCAGCGCCACAAGCGCGAAAGAACGATTGAAAAAGGCTCGCCAACTGGGATTGCACATCTCGGAAGAAGAAAACAAGGGCAAGCGTCCCAACAACGATAATGGGGGTAGCCCCTCCAACAATCGGGATAGCAAAGGAAAGCAGGCTATGGTGGCCGACGCGGCACAAAAACCTGAGCCAAAGCCAGTAGACAAACAATGGCCGCAGATCACGTACTCCTTCGAAGACGGTCACGTCAAGCCCATCTTGGACATGCTCATACAAGGAGACAGAATCCAGCTTCCTCCACCAAGACGGGAACCGCGGCCGACAGAGATAGAGAATCTAAAGTACTGCCATTATCATCGCTACGTCCACCATGCTACACACGACTGCTACCAGCTAAAATGGTACATCCAAAACCTCATCGATTCGAATGCTCTCGCTATCGATTTCGAAGAGGTAACCGTGGCAGCCAACATGGTGTCGATGCAATTCAGCAGCTTCCCTCCGACGGAAACTCAAGACGGGGTGGTCCCCATCCCTCTGGCAACAATGGAGATCGCTAATCTTCCTCCTCCCCGCGATCAGGCCGCTGGCCTAGTGCCCCTCACCACATCACGAGGGGAGGTCATATGGATCCATCCAGACTTGGTATCAGAAGTGACACGGCCCACACCATCTTCCACCTACAAGAAGAAAAGTAGAAAAGTCAGGACCTGCCACACAATCTCGACAGACATCGAGGAAGCTACAGCCGTCGTCACACGGTCTGGAGCGCAATCCCAACCTGTCGTTGACAATCCAGCTGAAAATCATCAACCCACTACAACTGATGCTCCGGGACCGATTCAGCCTTCGACGACCGACAAGCCTAGGCCGAGGGAGACTCGCTTCGATAAATCCCTCCGAAAAGAGGCAGCCCAAGGGCTAGAGAGGCCCTACAACTTTGACATCTTTGCGCAATTGGCTAACACACCGGCCAAGTTGTCACTATACGAACTCCTAAGGCTCTCCAAGGACGTTCGTATTGCATTGAGCGAAGCACTCCAAAATGCCGATGCCTATCTGGCTCAATCCAACCTCACCGGGGAGGACTCACCCGTGGATCTCCAGGACAGCGCCTGTACGGGAGCAATGCCCAACATCGTCTTTACTCCGCAGGACATGCTCATCAAAACTAATCTGCACGATCGTCCATTATACTACACGGGATACATCGGCGACGTGAAGGTGGATCGGATGCACATAGATCCTGGCTCTTCCATCAGCATCATCCCGAAAGGTCTGCTACATCATCTTCCCATCCCAATGCATCATCTGACACCCACAAGCACCGCCATCAGCGGCTTCAATTCGGGCAGGAGCTACCCAATCGGGAAAATTCATCTGACGTGTCAGATTGTAGATCTCCAATCCGAAGTCACCTGCTACGTCATAGATGCAGACACTTCTTACAACATCCTCTTGGGGCGCCCATGGATACACGATTACATGATCGTGCCTTCCACGCTACACCAGTGCTTCAAATATGTCGACAAACACGGCTTCGTGAGGACAGAATTTGCTGATATCGATCCCTTCAAAGGGGTCGAATCCTACTACTCAGACTCCTGCCTATACAAAAAGTCAAAGAGGCACCTTGATGAAGGAGATGTACAAGCTCATACCGAGACAGCTTCGGGATCAGAAGAACCTCTGACGATCCACCTCCAAGCTCGCAAACCGGGCAGGTCCGTACCCCTTACTGCCACTCTGCGGAAGGACGCGATCAGCCTCTCGGCGCAGGAGGAGCAGATGATAATCCGGCTGCCAAGGTCCGGCCAAGTGTCGAGACCCACAACGGGGCCACTGACAATCAGACTGCCGAGAATCGGTCAACCCCGAATGAAGAAGCTCAATCCCTCCGATAGGCCACTGACGATACGCCTTTCCAAGAAGGGTCGTCACCCCGATGCAAGGTCTAACACTTCTAGCGAACCAGCCACTCCTCGCTCCACATCAAATGCCAAACTGGGGGTCGCTAGTCTGCCAACAACTCCACGCTCTGCTCCATCAGCTGAACCTATGACGATCAAGCTACCCAGGTCGTCCCCTCAGTCTTCACTTACGCAGGGGGTAGCCGAAGAGGAACCGGAGCTAGCCAATTATGTGGCTGCCCACACTGATGCTCCCTCCGCTGATGATGTAATCCCCCTAGAAAAGATACCTTACTTCATCAATAAAGGGTTATCTTTGAACTACACCGAGCTCAATAAGCTATGTACAATGTATGTTATGGAACACGGTATGGGCACTCACCTACACACACAGGTGACAAATGTGTACACCGTGATCCAGCTTACTCTAGTAGAAGACGCTTACCGAATAATCGAGGGAGGGGACCATCCAATCATCTTCGGCCGGAAGGACGACCCGCATCCCTTTACCATCGAGGAAGTCGACCTCGGGTCAGATACCGGAAGACTGCCTCTGTATCTTTATAGCCCCCAATCTAAATATCTCATGCAGAAACAGGGGTATGATCTGGAGACGACGCCAGGTTTGAACTATGGCATTGGGCGACGATTACCTTTGAAGCCGCCAGTCCCGGCGGGCAAACCACGGGACTACTATAGCAAAACTCGATGCGTGTTAGGGTATGTAACGCCTACTACGACCCCTGAGAGTTCAGATGAAGAATGCGACTAGCAGTCACATTCAACCGGGTCACCAACTTCTGACTCGGATACCAGCATCGGAGACGTGTTCAGACAAGTCTTGTCAGTCAACATGGCATTTGCCGACGCTTACGAGGAAGACCAAGACATCCCCGAGATCCTCGAGCTAGAGCCGTGGGCCCAGCAATTGGATACACAATGGGAAAAATGGTTCGAACTCAGAGAACCTCCTACTGAAGATGAAGTCATACAGGTTGACCTCGGCAGCGAATCTTCTCCAAAATTAATTTTTGTCAGTAAAAGCCTAGCAGACAAAGAGCGGGAGTCACTGCTAGAACTTGTCAGAGAATACATTAATGTGTTCGCCTGGAGCTATGAAGACATGCCAGGGTTAAATCCCGATATTGCTCTTCACAAACTCAACATTCGGCCGGATGCAAAGCTAGTCAAGCAACAACAGCGACGCTTCCGCCCAAGCATCATGGACGCGATCGAAACAGAAGTCAACAAACTGATAGCCAGCGGCTTCATTCATGAGGAACAACATCCCGACTGGGTCGCCAATATAGTACCCATCCTCAAGAAGAATGGGAAGATTCGAATCTGCATCGACTTCCGCAATCTGAACGAGGCGTGCCCCAAAGATGAATTCCCCCTTCCTATCACAGACATCATGATCGACAATACCTGCGGCTTCGAACGTATGTCATTTATGGATGGCTTCTCGGGGTACAACCAAATCAAAATGTCTCCTGACGACGAAAAGCATACATCATTCCGTACACCAATTGACACGTACTGCTACACAGTCATGCCTTTCGGTTTGAAGAATGCCAGCGCCACATATCAAAGAGCCATGAGCATCATCTTCAGAGACCACTTACGCAAGACAGTGGAGTGCTATGTTGACGACATAGCCGTTAAGAGTCGCTGCAAGGGAGACCATCTGCAGGATCTAAGGACGGTATTCGACCTAATACGAGCGCACAATTTGAAAATGAACCCTATGAAGTCCTTTCTGGGCGTATTCAGCGGAAAGTTCTTGGGCTTCATCATCACTGCATAGGGTATCCATGTAGACCCTGAGAAGACGAAAGCAATCATGGAGATGGGTCCCCCGAAAAATCTCTGCGAACTCAGAGGCCTTCAAGGGAGGCTAGCTTACATCAGGAGATTCATTTCCAACCTCTCCGGGCGATGTCGACCATTCACCCATCTCATGAAGAAAGGCGTCTCATTCGTATGGGATGAAGAATGCCAGCGCGCCTTCGACAACATCAAAAAATATTTGTCGAACCCTCCAGTCTTGGTAGCCCCGGCTTCTGGAAAACCATTCCTGCTCTATGTACGAGCAATAGAACATTCTCTCGGGGCTCTGCTGGCACAAAACAACGACGCAGGCCATGAGCAAGCCATATATTACCTCAACCGAATGATGATTGGGCCAGAGCACCGATACACCGCTGTAGAGAAGGAATGCCTTGCTCTGGTGTTCGCCATTCAAAAAACACGGCATTATGTTACCGGACAAACGATACATGTGATCTCACGAGTCAACCCTCTCAGGGTCCTCATGACTAAACCAGGGGAACTCAGCTCTCGCCTCGCTACATGGGCAATATTGCTGTCCCCTTATCATAAGATCTTTGTCCCACAAAAGGCAGTCAAAGGTCAAGCCCTGGAAGACTTCTTAGCAGCCCACCCAGGCTCGGAGTCTTCCAAAATATATGAAAAGATCCCAGATGAGGTCGCCGACTCGCATGCAACCTCTCACGATGATATATGGCGAATGTTCTTCGACGGTGCTTCGAGGACCGGACCTAAAAGCAATATCGTCGTCGGAGTCGGGGTAGTGCTGGTCTCCCCTTCCGGATTGGTGATCAACCGCGCTTATTCCCTCACTGAACCCTGCTCTAACAATGTGGCCGAGTACAACGCTCTGGTCATTGGCCTCCAACTTGCAAGAGAGCTGGGGGTAGAATACCTTGAAGTATACGGCGATTCCCAACTAATCGTCAATCAGATCCGGGGATCATACGAGGTCCGCCACGAAGACATGATCCCTTATCACCAAATAGCGATTGACATCATCTCGTCGTTCGAGGGGTTCTTCATCGAACATGTCCCCAGACTCCGAAATATCGAAGCTGATGCCCTAGCTGGTCTTGCCGCTTCCCTAGCAGTTCCGAACTATGATCGCCAATCAGTGGATGTGATAGGCCACGAACTGGTCTGTCCCAAGAACAATGTGCAATTCGGGGCGAGTTATTCCGTCCAGACGATCGATGATGCCCCAGATTGGAGACAGCCATTCATCGACTTCGTCGTCTACGACATCCTGCCCAAGAACCCAAAGGAAGCCACTTCCATCAGACGACGTTCTCTCAGATTCTTCTACGATACAGAGACGAAAATGCTGTATCGCCGCTCCTACGACGGATTACTGCTTCGGTGTCTGTCAAACGCAGAAGCCAAAGAAGCCAAAGTTGCAAACGAGCTAACACTTGCTCGGCGGCTAAACGCCTCAAAAGAATAATTTTACAATAGAGTGGGAGAGCAAAAATAAACCCACTCGTTGCCCTGGTTACGCCTGGTGACCACCATCGGGCTGAAAAGCAGGGAGATCCTTTGGTGCTGCTCCGGTATCTGGCCATACAAAACTAGCTGGGTCAGACCCCAGAAAGAGCAAGTGCCACAAAGGAGGCTTCACTTAAGAACTAAAACCAGCAATTAGCACGAGAGTATAATTACATAAAAGGCAGTAGTTAAGAAAAGCATGATGAGTAATTATAAAAGACAATCTTGTATAGAATCACTAAAAGACAGGACATATGGAAAGAAAGCATGACAGGATGATATACGATGAGATAACCATGGGACTATTCAGATAGCCAGGTTACAACCCGTAAACCAAACAAGGACCGGGGTTGTAACCCTTCGTCTGAACGGAACTTGGTTTCTCTCACCATTTATCGGCAAGATAAATATAAGAAATCAGGTCAAGTAACATTCTGGAGTGACAATCATTAAAGTGACAATCTGGAGTGACAATCATTATAGTGACAATCTTGCAATCAATCAATTCTAGACAATACTATACTGGACTAGACTCCATCCAAGCAATCACGGCCAATCATTGCCTACGGCTTTCTACATTAACTAACTAGGGTTATCACAATCCTAATTACTAGCAAGATGCAATGAGATGCTCCAAGTAGTCACAGGCCCTGCAGCTATCCAGGTTATCCAGGCAATCATTATAGTGACAATTCAGAGAGTACAATGCATTAGAGTGACAATAGAGTTCAATTATTTAAGTGACAATCAAGAGTGCCCCACATGACAGTGGGCTGGAAATGTGCCCTACTCGTCGGCAGGCTACAAGTCCAAACATTTGCGGCCGGGATAACGGGATCGCCTGTAACTGGGGAACATCTCTTCATGTCTCGTGAATTATACTAGTCATTAACCTTAGTCCATTTCAGTAGGTACTCCTGACCGTGGTACTCAGGAGTCCCCTCCTAGACATGATGCAAGACAGGACTGGATTATTTATACAAGCACAATCGCCCACGGTGTCAGGATCAATTATACAGGTCATGTCATGTTAGGTAGCCGTCGCAACAGCTATTCGAGAAATCATGTCAGGTTATCATGTCAGGTATACTTTGTCAGGAGTGCGCCACGACGGGCCACTATCAGGTCATGCTAGGTTATCATGTCAGGAGTGCACCACTACGGGTCACTATCACGTCGTGTTCAATTATCAATTCCAAACATACAAATGAATTCATGATTTTCAAGTTCAGGACAAAAGGCGTAAGGATATAAAATGGACGTAAAATATCTAATAAAATATCAATATACAGGGCCATAGAAGAGCCATACGGCTAAGGCATATGCGGCCAAGAGAGAATAAGACACATGCGGCTCAAATATGAGAGCGCATGCGGCCAGGGCCGCTGGATCTCATGCGGCTAAGTTCAGGAGGGCGCATGCGGTTCCAAAAGAAATGGGTCTCATGCGGCCAGCGGGAAGGTGAACAACCCATACGGCTAGGCTAGGAAAAGTCCATGCGGCTGGAAGTGCAAGGGCACCTGCGGCCAAGAAACCAATCCCCATGCGGCCAGAAAGAAATGGGGCGCATGCGGCCAGAGAGGTGATGGCGCATGCGGCTCCAAGATGTTGGGCCTCATGCGGCCAGCGGAAGAGTGGCTTCATGCGGCCAGCGGGAAGAGTGCAAGTTCATACGGCTCAAGAAGATGGGCGCATATGCGGCTCGGGGAGCAAAGCCTATGCGGCCAGACTGGTCACGGGCCTATGCGGCCAGGAGATAAAGGGGCTGCATGCGGCTAAGGGAGTTCAGAACTTATGCGGCTGGGAATGGAGCGAGTTATGCGACTGAAATAGGTTCGACTCTCATGCGGCTCAAGAGCTTCCAGTCATGTGGCTGAATAGAACACTTGCCGCATGAAGTATTCATGTGGTCAAGTCAAGCACTGTTCATCTTCTCCAAAATTTCAAAAAAGAGAACACCATGAGAGCCAAGTCCTCAAGCTCCATAACTCCATCATCCGGAGCCCAAATCCGAACTTCCATAGGTCAAAATAGGGCAGAATGAAATTCTCAACAACATGGAACCATCAAAACTTAGAAATAACAAGATTAAGCAGATCAAAACCCAAGAAATCCGAAAATAATGTAAACTTAGATCTACAAGAATCTAGCCATAGAAAGTGAAAATGCCAAGTTCTAAAGCAAGTTAGAATGCTGTAAAGAAGAGAATAAAGCAATAAAATTAGAGTTCCTCCATGAAGCAAGTTGCACTTGCCTAGACCTCTCTCTCCTCTCTCTGGTAGGTAAGGAAGTAATGGGGAAGAAGAAGATGAGTAATGAAGAGAGAGAAAGAAGAAAGGGCAATAAATATCAAAGGTGGTGGTAGGTAGGGGGTTCACCCCTTGGGTTCATCATGAACCCAATCAAAACCAAGCCAAGCCGAACCAACCAACCCGAACCAGGAATAAACCAAGCCAAGAAGGAAATCATACAATACAAGAATAAAATACGTACACGTATTCCAAGAAATACGTAATACGAACTACAGGCATTACAACTCTACCCACCTTAAAAGAATTCTGTCCTCGAAATTTAATCAAGAGGCTAGAGGAGCAATGACAAGCTACATTAATCACATGCAATCTATAACTAGGCAAGCAATCACTCATTCAAGCAAGGAATCGAAGGCATGAGGCATAAGAAAGATATTATACCTCACGAGTCAAACAAGTCGGGATAACGTGATCGGATATCATCCTCACACTCCCACGTTTGACTCTCCCAAGGAGCGATGAACTCAAGCAACATGAACTAAACTGATAGTCTTGCGCTTGAGGTCTCTCCCCTTGGTCAAACAGGGATACGGGCCTCTCCTCATACGAAAAGGTTAGTACCAATAACCAGTTTCGAATGACCTAGGATATGGCTCGGGTCCGGAATATACCGTTGTAATTAGGATACATGAAATACGTCATGCACCCCGCATAATGACGGTAGAAAAGCAAGATGAGAGGACACATATACCTCTCGGCCGATTCTGAACCTGAGCCTAGGCTAGGGCAAACTGCCGCGGGTTCTATTGCTGGAAAGTCTGGGCCTGAGACGGCAAGGGCCTCGGGAACGGGAACTGCTGTTGCTGGTGAACTGGAGCTGGTGCTGGTGCTGGTCCCCTAACCGAAGGACTAGATACTGTCGATGCTGAATCAACTCTGAAAGGGCAGGACCCTACCCTATGATCCGGTGCTCCACACAACAAACACAATTCCAACGCCTTGCGACATTCTGCTACCACGTGTCCAGGCTTTCCACAATAAGAACAGCCTGCAGCGGAAGACTGTGCTTGCTTCTGTTTCTGCTGAGGGTACGTCGGGGTTGAGTGCTGAACCGACGTAACTGAGGTTGCTTGCCTCGGAGTTCCAATAGTCAAAGCCCTAGCTGCCGGGGCTGGGGCTGAAGACTGAGTCATCTGACTATGGGACCGCTTCCGACCTCCGGTCCTGTCCACTATTCTCTGGGAGGTATACTCGTGCCTCCTTGCTGCTCGCAACACCGCATCATAGGTCTGATGTTCGAACTGTTCTACTGCCAATATAATCTCCAGGTGGAGTCCTTGCTGGAACCTCTGCGCTCTGTCAAACTCGGTTGCCACCATGGTAGGAGCAAACCGACTGAGTCTGGAAAACTCGGCCGCATATCCGTCGACCGTCCTCCCCATCTGCTTAAGATTACTGAACCTGGTCTGCAAGTCATATCGAGCCACTGCATCATAATACTTGGTCTGGAACTTCTCGCTGAATACTGCCCAGGAGACAGGTGTGGCCAATCCCACTGCTTGTGCGGCCCACCAACTGCGGGCTAGATCCAATAACTGTAGGCGCACCACAGCCACCTTCTCGTCTTTTGGAGTCTTTGCGGCTTCGAGAATCACCTCTATATCTTGTAGCCAAGCATTGGCAGCAATGGCATCCTCGCTGCCATCGAAGAATGGAGGGTTCAGGCGCTTGAAACTATTGACCGCACTGTTCCCTCGAGGACCACTTCTATTCAGAGCATCTTGTACTGCTTGGTGCAGGGCATCTCCCTGACGATCTTGGGACGCAAGCAACTCACGGATGAGTCCTACCAATCCTCCATCCCCTGACCCTGCTGGCTGGACGGGCTGAACTGGCGGTATTGGTTCTCCAGAAGGTACGGCTCGGGAGGCTGCTGCTGAGTGCTGGGCCTGATCTTCTGGTTGCTGCTGGTCCACGGGAGGTGATCCGTCTTGCTGATCGACAGGTCCAAGTTCAATGCCGCTGAAGAAGACGACATGGGAACAATAAGGAAGGACCAGGACAGATCAACGATTACAAGCATGTGATCAGGACAAGAATTTTCAGAAATCAAGAGGATACGAGCAGAGATCAAGGGCGAGTACAGATTGAGACATCTATCTGGTAAACCCTCACACATCTTGATTAAGAAGACCTGCATGGGCCACCACTTAAACCATGTCACGCCCCAGAACCAGAATACTGGAGAGCGGGGGCAGACATAGCCAGCTACGTATAACGGAATGGAATCCACACCGCTATACGGTCACGGCTGTCTAGATATGTGAGGGTTTCACTACAATCCATCAGTCTCTTAAGGTCATAAAATAGCCTATTGTCTCAATCTCAACCAACTAATAATAATCACAAGATATCAGATCACCAAATATACAATTGTAAGGCGTCCCAAATATTACATATCCAGATGATCATGAAGCTAGTCATACAAAATATAAGGACTAGCAAGAGTTTAAGTCATACATGATCAACCTCGAGTTGCCAATCATGCTTACAGCCCGTAGGCAGACAGTAAATAAAGTTGCAAACGAGCTAACACTTGCTCGGCGGCTAAACGCCTCAAAAGAATAATTTTACAATAGAGTGGGAGAGCAAAAATAAACCCACTCGTTGCCCTGGTTACGCCTGGTGACCACCATCGGACTGAAAAGCAGGGAGATCCTTTGGTGCTGCTCCGGTATCTGGCCATACAAAACCAGCTGGGTCAGACCCCAGAAAGAGCAAGTGCCACAAAGGAGGCTTCACTTAAGAACTAAAACCAGCAATTAGCACGATAGTATAATTACATAAAAGGTAGTAGTTAAGAAAAGCATGATGAGTAATTATAAAAGACAATCTTGTATAGAATCACTAAAAGACAGGACATATGAAAAGAAAGCATGACAGGATGATATACGATGAGATAACCATGGGACTATTCAGATAGCCAGGTTACAACCCGTAAACCAAACAAGGACCGGGGTTGTAACCCTTCGTCTGAACGGAACTTGGTTTCTTTCACCATTTATCGGCAAGATAAATATAAGAAATCAAGTCAAGTAACATTCTGGAGTGACAATCATTAAAGTGACAATCTGGAGTGACAATCATTATAGTGACAATCTTGCAATCAATCAATTCTAGACAATACTATACTGGACTAGACTCCATCCAAGCAATCACGGCCAATCATTGCCTACGGCTTTCTACATTAACTAACTAGGGTTATCACAATCCTAATTACTAGCAAGATGCAATGAGATGCTCCAAGTAGTCACAGGCCCTGCAGCTATCCAGGTTATCCAGGCAATCATTATAGTGATAATTCAGAGAGTACAATGCATTAGAGTGACAATAGAGTTCAATTATTTAAGTGACAATCAAGAGTGCCCCACATGACAGTGGGCTGGAAATGTGCCCTACTCATCGGCAGGCTATAAGTCCAAACATTTGCGGCCGGGATAACGGGATCGCCTGTAACTGGAGAACATCTCTTCATGTCTAGTGAATTATACTAGTCATTAACCTTAGTCCATTTCAGTAGGTACTCCTGACCGTGGTACTCAGGAGTCCCCTCCTAGACATGATGCAAGACAGGACTGGATTATTTGTACAAGCACAATCGCCCACGGTGTCAGGATCAATTATACAGGTCATATCATGTCAGGTAGCCGTCGTAACAGCTATTCGAGAAATCATGTCAGGTTATCATGTCAGGTGTACTTTGTCAGGAGTGCGCCACGACGGGCCACTATCAGGTCATGCCAGGTTATCATGTCAGGAGTGCACCACTACGGGTCACTATCACGTCGTGTTCAATTATCAATTCCAAACATACAAATGAATTCATGATTTTCAAGTTCAGGACAAAAGGCGTAAGGATATAAAATGGACGTAAAATATCTAATAAAATATCAATATACAGGGCCATAGAAGAGCCATACGGCTAAGGCATATGCGGCCAAGAGAGAATAAGACACATGCGGCTCAAATATGAGAGCGCATGCGGCCAGGGCCGCTGGATCTCATGCGGCTAAGTTCAGGAGGACACAAGCGGTTCCAAAAGAAATGGGTCTCATGCGGCCAGCGGGAAGGTGAACAACTCATACGGCTAGGCTAGGAAAAGTCCATGCGGCAGGAAGTGCAAGGGCACTTGCGGCCAAGAAACCAATCCCCATGCGGCCAAAAAGAAATAGGGCGCACGCGGCCAGAGAGGTGATGGCGCATGCGGCTCCAAGATGTTGGGCCTCATGCGGCCAGCAAAAGAGTGGCTTCATGCGGCCAGCGGGAAGAGTGCAAGTTCATGCGGCTCAAGAAGATGGGCGCATATGCGGCTCGGGGAGCAATGCCTATGCGGCCAGACTGGTCACGGGCCTATGCGGCCAGGAGATGAAGGGGCTGCATGCGGCTAAGGGAGTTCAGAACTTATGCGGCTGGGAATGGAGCGAGTTATGCGGCTGAAATAGGTTCGACTCTCATGCGGCTCAAGAGCTTCCAGTCATGCGGCTGAATAGAACACTTGCCGCATGAAGTATTCATGCGGTCAAGTCAAGCACTGTTCATCTTCTCCAAAATTTCAGAAAAGAGAACACCATGAGAGCCAAGTCCTCAAGCTCTATAACTCCATCATCCGGAGCCCAAATTCGAACTTCCATAGGTCAAAATGGGGCAGAATGAAATTCTCAACAACATGGAACCATCAAAACTTAGAAATAACAAGATTAAGCAGATCAAAACCTAAGAAATCCGAAAATAATGTAAACTTAGATCTACAAGAATCTAGTCATGGAAAGTGAAAATGCCAAGTTCTAAAGCAAGTTAGAATACTGTAAGGAAGAGAATGAAGCAATAAAATTAGAGTTCCTCCATGAAGCAAGTTGCACTTGCCTAGACCTCTCTCTCCTCTCTCTGGTAGGTAAGGAAGTAATGGGGAAGAAGAAGATGAGTAATGAAGAGAGAGAAAGAAGAAAGGGCAATAAATATCAAAGGTGGTGGTAGGTAGGGGGTTCACCCCTTGGGTTCATCATGAACCCAATCAAAACCAAGCCAAGCCGAACCAACCAACCCGAACCAGGAATAAACCAAGCCAAGAAGGAAATCATGCAATACAAGAATAAAATACGTACACGTATTCCAAGAAATACGTAATACGAACCACAGGCATTACATATACGTAGGGTTTCAATTCAAAAAAAAATTTGGTTGAGTTTTGTGTTTAAATTTGTCAAATCTGAGACTGTGTGCATATTAACCCTTAATATGAGATTTTAAATGTTAGTTCAAATTGATTGTTTTAAATGTAATATTTAGAGCTGTGTACATTGTTGTTGTAGGGATATAAATTTAGGTTCCATATTCTTACATGTTAGGTTGTGATAAACATTGAGTTGGTTTTGATATGCAAATTCTCCAAAATCCTGAAAACTGAATACATGTTAACATTTTTACATTGATTTCTATATTTAGTTCAATTTCAGATTTAAAATATAATATTGAACTGTATGCGTAGATAAATATATTGATAGTATATTAGGGTTTCATTTCTATCATGTTAGGATGTATTGAGAGCATTGAGATTAGTTATGATGTTTCAAACTCCTAAATTTTGAAATTACATTATGTTAATATTGCACTGGTTTAAATGTTAGCTTATTTTCAGATTTTTTATATAAATGCTGAACTAAAACTGGGTTTAACCTTTCAATACTAAGCTATAACCCTGTACAAGGACACACACACACCCTAACTTAGTATACCCTGTCATGTAACCTAACTCTTCCTCTCTATGTCATGATTATATATCTATATAGATATATATAGAGCTTAGGCATATATGTTATAATGTATATACATACATAACTAAATCTCTACCTCTTTATATATACATATATACATGGTTAGCCATGCATGTTATGAGCAAATGAGTTGTGTATTGTAGATTGTTTAACCAATATGCCATGATTAGTGTAACTTGATAGTTATTGTTTGAAACCCCAAATCCTCCTATGCACTTTCATGTATATTTCACATACACACACGCCTATTATCTAACCATATGAACATGTCCACATACACCCATACACACACGAACTACATAACTTATACATAATGCTAGCTTTTCCCTCTCTAACGCTATATATATAAATATATTGTGATTGGATTTCCATGCAATTGGCTTTCATTCTTTAACTTTTGATTTTGATTTTCTTGAATAGTACCCCTTATTAGATAAATGGTAGTTAACTTTATTTTATTTTGATAAGTACCAGTTTTCATATAGGATGGTAGACTGCCATACAGTCTTGATGATTGTTATTTCTATATCTTTTTTAGTTTAGCACCCTAGATTGCTTTTGTGTTTTGATACCATATGACCGTTTTGGTTTAGCATGACTAGTATACCTAGATGAGACTTTCACTACCACCGTATGCCATGACCCTGTATGTCATCTTTTTAAATCGTATGATTGTTTAAGTTCTGAGACTTTGATTGTGGGGGGTTTGACCTAGAAGGAGTATGAATATTTTAATTTTGAGGATGAAATTTTTCTAAGGTGGGTAGACTTGTAACACCCAGTTCTCTAAAATGAGAGTAATTTTGAAATTTTGTAATTTTAATTATTTATTGATTTGACATTTAAATCATGATATGATTTTTGGTAATTTTTAAATCATTTTAAAACTATTTAAAATTATGACTTATGATTTTGATGTTTTGCTAGTGAAACCCTAGAGACTGTTTGACCTAGAGCCTAACCATGTGATTAGGATATTTTAATGTCATTTTTGGCCTAAGGATATTTTGCATTTGACCTCTTTAAATTATTTTGATATTTATTGCGTTGGTGATTGTTGATTTTGACCTTTGATAGGTGTGATTTTGTGATGGTTTTGTGTCCATATCGGACACGTATCAGTTTTTATTTACAAATGTTTGATGTGCCTCAAAGAGATTTTTTTTATTGCTGATTTTTTTTAAAAAGTATTTGAATGAGAATGTTTTCTGCATGTGTTTTCTGTGATTGCTTTATTTTAATTTCGAGGACAAATTTTTTTTAAGGTGGATAGATTTGTCACCCGCAGTTTTCAGAAACAGGGGTATTTTTGTCAATTTAAATTTTTGAATATTTTTAAAATTTATTTTATTATATATGATATTATTTTGGGGTTGAAATTTATTTTATTATTTATGATATTGTTTTGGGGTTATTTGAGTCGGGTTCGAATTTCAACTCAATCCGACTTGAAACGGGGACCCGGGGGTAGTTTGACTCTAGTGGGACCCACACACTAGTTAGGCATGGCCCACATAATATTAATTTTAGTCCACATGATAGAAATATTTTAGTTAGAGGTTAGACTAATTATTATGGATAAGGTTAGTGTGATTAGAGACTTTAGAATGACTAATTTAGCCCCAACCAATTAGCCCTTTCCTAATACTCATAGAATAGGTTAGTGGGGGCATTTTGGACCTTACCATAATAGGACAAATAGCCCCATATGGCCAGCCACTTTGGGAGAGGATAGGCTCAAGTTTATTTCATTATTCTCATTCACACTCTCTCTCTTGTTCTTCCCCAAATTCCTAGAGAGCAATTCCTAGCAATTTCTCCACCAAATCCTTCCATTTCGCAACCAAATCTTCTTCTTTCCTTCTCCATTCTAGCCAAGGAGGAAGCTACCCAAGTTTGGGAGGATTCGGAGCTCGTTCGTGTCCTTTTGGAATCTCTACGTGTCGGTGTCGCTCCGGGAAGGCTTTTCTTCGATTCGATCTACCGGGAGGTATAAATCCCTTCTCCTTTTCATTTCCTCATACATATAGGTCTATTTTGAACCCATAGGAATGACTCCCATGGATGTATCTCCATTTGTGTCTATTTCGTGTCCATTTGGAGGTCATAGGAGTGTCCTTTGTGTTGTGGTTGTGTCCATGTGGGAAAACCCCAAATTTGGACACACTATGTGTTGTTGTTATGTATGAATGAATTATTACATGTTTAATCTCATATTTTTGTATTGGAGATGTGTTCTATAGTGTCTCATATATATATATATTAGTGTAGAGAGTGAGTTCTTGATATATTATGTTATATACTTGTGTTCTTTTGTCTCAAACTACCCAAATCCGTCATGATTTTTATCCACGTTTTTAATTTCAGCCCTAACTTAGAAATGTCATAATTTCTAGCTCAAAGCTCGGTTTAATCTTTTGTTTTTTTAAAAAGAAGCGTATTGAAGTTAGCTTTCCAAAAACATATATTAATAGGCCTAATTCCTTCTGTAACTTTCTGGAGAATTATTTGAGTGTCAGCTATACGAAAGACAAACGCGTTCTCGGTGTTTTTGCGATTCCGGGAGTTTCCGGAAACGAAAATGCGATCCGTTTAAAGTTTCGGAAAGCTAACATATAGATCTATAACATACTTTAATCCTAGATTTTAATTCATGCTGAGATGGTACAATATTGATTATTAGTAGGAGTTACTATTTGGCATATGCATTTTGTGCACCCTTGTGTGTAATATAATGTTCTATTTGATTTTAACCCATGTTAATGTATATACATTATGTAATTCAATAGAGAATGCAAGCATGAGTAAATGTTTAAATAAATAATGTATGAGATATAAGTATCCTATCTAATATAAGCATGTATAAGTATGGCTTGTAATGAATATGTAGGTTCCATAGTATGTAATGTATGGTGCATATAGTAGTGCAAGAGAATAAATGAATGATGAATGAATGCAAGCATGAATGTAATATAATAATAGATGTAATGTATGCAATATACAAGTTAATGAGATATAATGTTCTATGTTAACACAAATCCTATATTACCTCATGTACCCCTTATACTATGTAGACACTATCACACTTGACACTTTGTTCACTTACACTTTGACACTCTTTGATATGTATACACTATGTATGCCCATTTAACCCTCACTTTTTCCTTTGCCATGTTCACATACACACACATAGCCTCTTAAATAAGTATTTATGAATACAGTTAACTTAGCTATGTATGTATATTATATATATGTTAGCATATTGTGTTGTAATATATAAGTTTATATAACCATTTGAAATGCCATGATTATAGACCTATTGTTGAATACCAATATATGCATGTGTATATATATGTAGACATATATAGTTTAAAGTAATAGATTACCTAGTGTATATCCAATGTGAATTCTTGCCTATTTGAGTATTGAATAATTGCATGCTATATAGAGTTGGGTGTATGTTGGCTTGTATAGCCTTGTATTGATGTGTGCTTGCTAGAATAGTCTTGGTTAGGCCTAGTAAGACTTGCTGGGTTAGGACATGACCTAGTTTGACCTAGTTTGACTAGTACAGTTGACCAGAGTTGACCAAGGGTTGACTTTGGCCTAGTTTGACCTAGATTCATGTAGAATATATTGTAGTGCTTTATATTACCCTTCTGGACATGTTGTGACTTGTGCTGTTCCAATTAGGAGCCAGACACCTTGTAACCTGTGTTGCTTTAAATAGGACTCTGTGGCTTCAGTCGGACCCCCTATACTTATCAGCTGTTCAGGTTATCAGGCGAGTACATTCTCCGATCGTTTCATACTTGTCACGAATTATATTCTCGCTCTAGATTATTTTTACTTGATGCTGTCACGTTATCATCACGGATTGGTACTATACGGATCTCTTCTTGGGATATTATCCCCTTAGCGGGCGCATCAGATACTTTATGACATGTGTTTCATGTACATCATGTTGGCCCAATGATTATATTGTGTTTTTAAATATGGCTAATCAGTTAAGTTTAACATAATGATGTCACTAATACTCATATACTCACTATCATGTTGCCACTTAAACTTAGCATTGTCCTAATTGTCCTATATTATATTGCTATGCTTGTATCGTACTACAACATATTTTGTTGGCCTAACATGCTATCATGTTGTTACTTAAACTTAGCAATGTCCTAATTGTCCTGTATTATATTGCTATGCTTCTATCGTACTGCAACATATTTTGCTGGCCTAACATGTATTTGTAGACATGTAGTAAGCATGATCAAACATGATCAAACAGGACATAGGCAATGAAGAATTAATGATGGAGCGAAGACGGCGTCATACAAAAAGATTTCTCCGAACCGCCTAGCGACCTATCCGGGGCCTCGCATCGGGGGTTCCGCTGCCCGGTCGAGAGGGCAGCACCCCCCGTCGGGGGTTCGGGGGCGAAGCCCCCGAAAGGTATTCAGATTTTCAGATCTGTATATCTTTGGACGACTGCTGTCAGGGAAAAAGATGTCTTCATGGCTGCTCAAATATCAGAAGAAAGGCATCATCAAAGGGCTCTTGGTTTTCCTGTTTGTTCCATGTCTGTAATCTTCAATTTATTGAGTCTAGGAGAATGTGTACGTTGAGTCGCACTGAGTCATCTCAACCCCTAGACATATCTCTCCAAGATCTACCATACAAACAGACCAATTCCTGAACCAAGCCCAAGCTCCACAAAGCCCAAAAGCCCAATGGACTAATTCTGTCTTCTGGAGACAGAGTTCGGGCCGAACTCTGCCTCCACACAGAGTTCGGGCCGAACTCTGTCCCCTGATTTCCAGCACCCTGATTTTTAGGGCCTGCTTGCTACCAGCTGTCCAACGGCCAAAAATTTGAATTATCCATACCGAATTCTGGCCGAATTCTGCTTGTCCCGAACCCTATAAATAGGCCTTGGTTTCTCTCATTTGAAACCATCCACTCTTCTATTCTTCTTCTCTTACATAGCCTATATAGTCAAGAGCCTTACTCTTCCAATCTACTAGCCACAAAACTTCCTAAGTCCCAAGGTGCTCAAGTACGATTCAGCTAGAAGTTTTTGTGCAAGAGTTGAAAAGAAAAGTCACTTGGACAATTCCAAGTCGCTTGAAAAATCCAAGCAAATGGCCACTGCGATCCTCTGTAAGAAGTTGACGTGCTCTTCTGAAGAAAAGGCACGGGTTGTAAACTACTATTTCACAAATAGTAGATTTGAATCCTGAGCTAGAGTTCTCAGGCCTGGACTAGTCCTCCACGAGGGAAACCAGGTTAAAACTGCTGTGTCTGCGAATGCTCTTCTGATCTTTATTTACTTCCGTATTTATTTCTGATTTATTTACTATCTTGATAGTTGTTTTTATGGAGGTGATATAGAGTTAATTTTTATTTGGTGATTATTGACACAAACTCTATTCACCCCCCTCTAGAGTTGCCTACACGTGTTTTCAATTGGTATCAGAGCAAGGTCTCTATTGTTAGGCTTAACATCCTTAGAGTAGATCCTTGTTTATTTGTGTATGGCATCATATTCTTCCTCCTCCGATGAAGAGGGTTTTACTTCTAGTAGCATATACAATCATGTTTCTTCTAAATGCAATAAGTGCTCTAAGTGGAAAGCCATGGCTAACCATTCCTTAAAGTTTGCTAAGGCTTTTCATTCTACAAATGAAGAACTTGTAGGAAAGGTTATTCATTTAGAAGAAGCTAATGAGTTTTTGAGAAATAATAACAATAATTTATTATCTAGACTTGACTCTCAAAACTCATCTTGTGTTTCTTTAAAGAGTTTGAATGATTCTTTAATTTTGAAAATCAAATCTCTTTCCTCATCAATAGAAGATCTTAAGAAGCAAGCAAATGAGTTAAATCATTTGCATGATTCTTCTATTGACTCTTTAAAGAAACAAAATAATGATTTTATTTCTAGAATTGCTTTATTTGAAAAAGAGAATTATGCTTTAAATGCTAAATTTGATTCTCTTACTTGCTTGCATAATGATTTATTATTAGAACATGATATTCTTAAGACCAAATCCATGCATAGTGATTCTCTTACTTGTGTGCATAATGATTTGCTATTAGAACATGATATTCTTAAGACCAAATCCATGCATAGTGATTCTCTTACTTGTGTGCATAATGATTTGCTATTAGAACATGATATTCTTAAGACCAAATCCATGCATAGTGATTCTCTTACTTGTGTGCATAATGATTTGCTATTAGAAAATGATATTCTTAAGACCAAATCCATGCATGCTCACTCTAGAAATATTCATCATTCCAGTATGTCACATGTTCATAATCATGCTCATTCTGATACATGTGCACACACTAGTATTAGGTGCTTCTATTGCTCTCGTATTGGACACATGAGTGTAACTTGTCCTATTCGTAGGAGTTTTTCTACCAATGCTAGAGTAAATAGTATATGGGTCCCTAAAGCTAACAAATGTGGATCCAAGTTTATTTGGATACCAAAGTCTTCGTCTAATGTTGTAGGTAGAGCTTCTTGTATTGGGATATAGCACCAAGAAGCGTGTTGGTGGTTGCAAAGCTCAAAGGTCATCTTCCAAGCAATTGCACCAACACAAGTGTGGCCACTAGAGCCACTTTGGTAACATGCTCAACGATTCTCTTTAAATGGTTGATATTTGTTGAATCTAGCATGTTTCTCTTGATGTCTTGCTATTAGCTCACATTGATATCTTTTAGTTGCCTATTATATAAATTAATGTGAGATATAATACTAGCATGCTTAGTTGATTTTCTTTCTATTTCTTTTATATAGCATGACTAGTTACATAGCTTTATATGATTAGTTCACACTATGTAGTTTATCACTCATTTTCTAGTAGTGTGATACATTTATATATGCATGCTCGTTATTCTTAATCCTTATTTACAAAGCATGCATATCACTCTAGTCTATATAACCTTGGTTTTGATTTGAGATAATATGATTTTAACTCTTCATCTTTAAAAGTTTTGAGATAGTTACTTCTTGCCGATTTGTATTTAATATATCATTGGTATTTGTGAATATATGTGTTTAGCACAAGCTACTTATAATTTGATAAGTATATACTTATACTTCTTTTTAATCTTGTGCTTGCATACTATCTTCATTATCAATTCTCATATTTTATTTTGATTATCCTATTGAGAATTAATTATGTCTTTGCCTAATAAAGTCTATTTATACGTGTTTTTGAATTTGTGATAGTTTTTTTTAAACATTCATGATGGATACATGACTATATTCATTAAATCTTCATTTACATGTAGATCATGTATTTATTATATTGACATCTATTTTTGTATAAATATCTTTATGTGGGCATATGAGATAAGCTCAAGTTTCATATTATTTTGAAGAGTATTTATTCATACTTGTGCTTACCTTATAATTTAGCTATTGATTCTTTTGACTAAATTTGTGTTATCTCTACTTGAATCAATTAGCTTATTCCTTAAAGTCTTCTTTTTGATGATATCTTATTGGCTTTTATTTGTTGACTTTATGGATACATGTCTGTCGCTCTTATTTTGATCTTTTTCGCTTAACCAATTTTCAGCCTGATTCCAGTTCTGTCACCAGAATCCGGAATTCGGGCCGAACTCTGCCCTTACCAGAGTTCGGGCTGAATTCGGCCTGGCTGTTCCAGATCCGGAAACAGCCTCAGCCGTTGATCAAATTATAGATCCAATGGCCATTATTGATTCCAAATGTTGATATTTATTTATTCAAATGCCTTTAAGTTGGAATGTTGAGAGAAAATATTTATTAGTATCTTGTTCATGACTCTTATGGAAGTTCTTTTAAGAATTGCTTGGTTTTGTACTTTACCTTACTTGTTGAGATCATCATACTTATTTTGAGTATGAATCTTCTATATATTTATTTTCATAAAGTGTATTATATTTTGAAAATACTCTTAGCAAATTTTGATGATCAATCTTTCATTATTATTTGGGTATTTACCTTTCTTATTCATAGGATTTTTTTTATACTTTGATGTTATTTGATGATATTGCATATATTCCTCTAAATCTAATTTCTTAAAAGTAAAGAACATTTTGGGAACAAGCCGAAGGGGTCCTTCTTTCATACAGGTGTAAATAGCCTGAAGCGACACGGTGCACTAGTCTTCGGACTACCGCTAGCTGGGAACCGGCCCCTACAGCTAACCCAAAGTGATCAACACTTTATAGACTTAAGATTTATTAAGGTCTACTTGCAACCATTATCTAGTTCTGGATCCTCCCCTAAGTTCCAGAATACTTCATCATATCTAGCCTTATATTTGAGCTATAAATATTTTATTATTATTGCCCAATGATGTTTTGTAGCACATGAGAATACATGTAATTGATATATCATAGTTCTCATGTCTTTAGCTACTATGGGTTGAACTTTTACGTTGAGATTTTCCATTTCTAGAGAATACACTTTCATAATGGTTATAATTTTGCACTCTCTAGATCAATCTATTATTTCATTATCTTGGGTTAATCTCAATATTTTTGGCAAAGAGATTTGCTTTATTGTGTTTTGATGATCATCTCTTTTGTCCTTTACTTGATGAGAGTCTAATTTATTTACTTGCTATCTTATACTCTTATCCTTGCTTAGCAAAGAGTATATAAATCATTTTGATCATTCAAAATGTATTGCCCTTATTGTGAACTCTATGCTTAAGCATGTATCTTTAGTGTTAGTGACTTAAGATTTAATGAGCACATTTATCCTGTTAATGGACTACCTCATTAATCTTAATTAGTTATGTAGCTTGCTTATTTATGATGTATTGATTAAGCTACATAATTTTTGTTCACTTTCACTCATCTAGCTATCTTTTTGAATTTCAATCTATATGTGTTATGCTAGTTTACAAAAACAAGATTTTTGAATTCTTCCTGATTTGTATTCTATTTTAGATACATATGTTTGGTTTCTAAAATTAGTTTGACAAATTTTTTATTTTATCTTGTTTCTATTGAGATTTGTGATTCATCGCTTTAACTTCCTTTCATACTAGTCATTGACAAGCATCTCTTAATTTTCTCTCATCTTTTGAGTCATGATTCTATTATATTATCATTTCTATGGGATAAATTTGCAATGTTTTAAATAAGATTGAATCTTTTCTATATTTTTCATTGGTTTGTTTATATGGTTTTTAGATGGGATTTATGACGGATCATAATTATTTATTGGTTTACTTTATGAATGATCCTAATGATTAAGTAGTCCTATATTATCTAATTATGTGGTTATCAAGTTAATTTATTACTCTACTTTGACTACTCATGGATTATCACATATGCTCTTTGCTATTTGAACTTCATTGGTTTCTTATTTAGTACTAGCAAGGTTGGATTATTACCCGTTGATGGGTACATATGTGGTAAAACATACATAGTCCTTGCAAAGCAATAAGTTGGTTGATCATTTCTTAATTAGATAATCATGGACATGATATTTGAGCTTTATTTTTTTTTGCTATATTTTGACTTTCTTCGTGATTGATTTAATTGACTTTATTCCTGATGACATTTTTTTTAGTTTTATTTTTATCTTTTGAGCTATATTGTGATTCTCATCATGATTGTTTTTAATGGACCTTATTTCTTTTCATGATGATCTTCTTTTCAAAAGGTAACATGCACTGATCTATCATATTCCAATATGATATTCTTCTATATAGGTTAGTGTATGTCGTCTTTTGATTACATGTGCTAAATTGAAATATTCTTTTGATTTCTCATCTTTAGTACCTATTAGTGGATATATCTTATTGACTAAAGATGATATTTTTCGTTCTATGATAATTTTCTTTATGTCATAAGTTATCATTTTATAGACGTTTTTATAGCATTGAGCAAGGGGGAGAAATCAATAGTTGATTTACCCCTAGATCTTGAAGTTATCATTTTTTTTTTTGCTATAAGTGCTTTAGAATTAGATACGCATATTTTAAGGGGGAGCAAATAAATTGGTTCAATTCATTTATACCCTTTAATATGTCGTATACATAGTTCATCATTGACCCATTTTTTTATCATTATTTGGATACTGAAATTTTGTGAAAGGTTTATGAGAGTATATGCAATTGTTTTCATCATATTATCTCTCTTTTATATGGGTCATCTTGTTAATATTTACTTTCGTATCTTATCTTGATGACTATTGTGGTTTCTTTGATTTGGCTTTCCTTGTATACTTAATTGATTTGGCTTTCTTTGTATGCTAAATTGATTTGGCTTTCCTTGTTGAGGACTTACCCAAAATTCATGATTTTATCTTTATTGGTAATAGTTTGAGGGAGAGCATTCAAATCGACTGAATTTCTCTTTCTCAAACATTTTTTTTTCTCCTTTACCTTCATGTTTATCTAAAGGGTATTCATATAGCATGATAAGGTAATTGAGTTCAAATGCATGAATTTTGGATAAGCAAATAGATTTGCAAATAATGAGATCTTTTTATATCAATTGCTTCTATTTTATATTGATCATTCATTTATTTTGTTTCACTATTTATCTGTGGACAATTATGACTATCATAGTTTCATTGATCAATGTTTCAAGTTTATATATTTCAATTGATATCAAGTTTGTCTATTTCAATATCTCAATTGGTATCTTTCTACTTTGATATCTATTATTTGCAATTATCTTATCCCTATGGTTTTTGACTGAATTTTTTTTTCAATTCTCTTCCAAAACTAGAGCAATATTTCATATCATACTATGTTTTGGATGTCTTTCTTGGATTTCATGTTGGTAAACTATCTATTGATTATTTTCAAATTCTTTTAGTTTTACCAACTATTTGTGTTTTGACAAGTTACTTTCTGTATGGCACTCTACATTTGGTATGTAGTTTCTATATTTGTCTTTACACACTTCTCCCATTGTTCCTCATTTAGTATATCTTGATCATGATTGTCTATGCCTTCCTCCTTATGCTTGAGTTCATTTTATCTCTTATTACGGGGGAGCTTATTTTTTGATCATGACAAAGGGGGAGAAATAAGTTTAAGTTAGCACACTATCTTCTCGTAGTATGTGTTTATTAGTGATATATGCATATATCGTATCTGTCTTAAACTTAACCGATTTGCCATAATCAAAAAGGGGGAGATTGTTGGCCCAATGATTATATTATGTTTTTGAATATGGCTAATCAGTTAAGTTTAACATAATGATGTCACTAATACTCATATACTCACTATCATGTTGCTACTTAAACTTAGCATTGTCCTAATTGTCCTATATTATATTGCTATGCTTGTATCGTACTGCAACATATTTTGTTGGCCTAACATGCTATCATGTTGTTACTTAAACTTAGTAATGTCCTAATTGTCCTGTATTATATTGCTATGCTTCTATCGTACTGCAACATATTTTGCTGGCCTAACATGTATTTGTAGACATGCAGTAAGCATGATCAAACATGATCAAACAGGACATAGGCAATGAAGAATTAATGATGGAGCGAAGACGGCGTCATACAAAAAGATTTCTCCGAACCGCCTAGCGACCTATCCGGGGCCTCGCATCGGGGGTTCCGCTGCCCGGTCGAGGGGGCAGCGCCCCCCGTCGGGGGTTCGGGGGCGAAGCCCCCGAAAGGTATTCAGATTTTCAGATCTGTATATCTTTGGACGACTGCTGTCAGGGAAAAAGATGTCTTCATGGCTGCTCAAATATCAGAAGAAAGGCATCATCAAAGGGCTCTTGGTTTTCCTGTTTGTTCCATGTCTGTAATCTTCAATTTATTGAGTCTAGGAGAATGTGTACGTTGAGTCGCACTGAGTCATCTCAACCCCTAGACATATCTCTCCAAGATCTACCATACAAACAGACCAGTTCCTGAACCAAGCCCAAGCTCCACAAAGCCCAAAAGCCCAATGGACCAATTCTGTCTTCTGGAGACAGAGTTCGGGCCGAACTCTGCCTCCACACAGAGTTCGGGCCGAACTCTGTCCCCTGATTTCCAGCACCCTGATTTTTAGGGCCTGCTTGCTACCAGCTGTCCAACGGCCAAAAATTTGAATTATCCATACCGAATTCTGGCCGAATTCTGCTTGTCCCGAACCCTATAAATAGGCCTTGGTTTCTCTCATTTGAAACCATCCACTCTTCTATTCTTCTTCTCTTACATAGCCTATATAGTCAAGAGCCTTACTCTTCCAATCTACTAGCCACAAAACTTCCTAAGTCCCAAGGTGCTCAAGTGCGATTCAGCTAGAAGTTTTTGTGCAAGAGTTGAAAAGAAAAGTCACTTGGACAATTCCAAGTCGCTTGAAAAATCCAAGCAAATCGCCACTGCGATCCTCTGTAAGAAGTTGATGTGCTCTTCTGAAGAAAAGGCACGGGTTGTAAACTACTATTTCACAAATAGTGGATTTGAATCCTGAGCTAGAGTTCTCAGGCCTGGACTAGTCCTCCACGAGGGAAACCAGGTTAAAACTGCTGTGTCTGCGAATGCTCTTCTGATCTTTATTTACTTCCGCATTTATTTCTGATTTATTTACTATCTTGATAGTTGTTTTTATGGAGGTGATATAGAGTTAATTTTTATTTGGTGATTATTGACACAAACTCTATTCACCCCCCTCTAGAGTTGCCTACACGTGTTTTCACATCATGTATTCCTTGCTTCTGCGTTATTCATGTACACTCATGTTCTTTCATGTACGCTCATGTTTCCTCATGTGTTTCTTGTATAACCAAAACATCATGTCCGTAACGTAACTTGAATAGATCCTTGTGTATTGATTGTGGGTAGGGGTGAGTATAAATGGTCATGTGATTTACCCATCATGTACACTCTGTTACTTTTCATGTTCATCATGTACAACCTAATCCAATTACATGCCATTTCGTTCTCTAAATCACTAGTCACTTACAGTTCTTACTTATCATGTATATATTTTCAGTTATCAAATATCTCTCCTGTTTTCATGTACATCTTCTTACAGCGTTTCATGTATCTTATTCTATTGCCTACTTTATATTTCCTGACATGATATGAACTTCATGAGACGTATTGTGCTCGCTCCTGTCCTGACTGGACCTGTTGATAAATTTTACAGATGGTCTGGGATTGCCTGCTAGCCTAGAGGAGGCACAGTAGAGGTTGTTTAGATAGTTATTTCATTTTGTCTGGAGCTGTATTTACTTTATGGATTACTGTATTTGAGTTTTGAGATGTATTTCTGGGTTTATGTATCTTAGACACTTAGACTTCTATCTCCTGTATCTCTTTTGGATTTTATGTTTTATCTATCTTTATCATGCTCTACCTTAGATGTGATTGGGACTGTATCTGCTATGTCACCCCCATTCGGGGAGTATAAACTGTTTATCCTTATACTGCTAGATGCATGAGACATAGGACAGCGTTCTACCGCCGACACTGCGGCGTAGGCTGGGCGTTGTTACGTTCTCGTGCCCTTACTCTAGGGTGCGGGTCGTGACAAAATGTGAAGGTCCATTTGTCATTGAGGCCGTGTTCTCCAACAGTGCTTACCGCCTCGCTAAGCAAAACGGAGACTTGCTCATGTTGCCCGTCAATGGCAAGTTCCTGAAGAAATATTATGTCTAAACAACATTCTCCAGATTATTGAGTCATGTACCCGCTGGTACCACTGAACTCACCCTCATAGTTTTCCAGATTTTTGAGTCATGTACCCGCTGGTACCGCTGAATTCATGCTCACCATTCTCCAGATTCTCGAGTCATGTACCTGCTGGCACCTCTGAACTCACATCCCGGTCACTCTTTCAGGTAGCAAGTCATGTATGACCATACCTCTGAACTTTCTTTCTGGAAGAGATCCTCACTCATGATCAACTACCCGCACTCCTAGTGCACAAAAAGGGTAACCGATCCACAAATTCCCAAAACGGCCATGTCCTCATTACCTCTGAGTCGTTTCACTTCCGCCAAAAATAAAACACCCCTTACATAGAACTTCCATGTCCTCATTACCTCTGAGTCGTTCTATGTGCCCTCCTTCATTGAGCCCACTCCTGTCATGTCATCATTACCTCTGAATGGAAAGGCTCCGTCGAAGAAACCTTCATACTTGCCATGTCCTCATTACCACTAAGTAAGTATGATGATCTCCTTTCGACCTATTATCTGTACCCACAACCGGAGTACGCCAAGGGTAATAGGTCCATAAATATCCTCTGTTGACTACAAATGTCCTCTGTTGACCACAAATGTCCTCTGTTGACCACCAATACCCTCCGTCGAGTTCACTCCTGCCATGTCCTCATTACCTCTGAGTAGGAAAACTCTACGTTTAAAAAACTTTCCTGCTTGCCATGTCCTCATTACCTCTGAGCAAGTATGTCGGTTCCCCTTCATCTTATTATCCGTATCCTAAACCAGGGTACACCAAGGATAATAGGCCCACAAATATCCTCAGCTATGTTTCTTAGCACAAACCTACCATCTCATCATGCCCCAGGAGCCCAGCTGCTCTACGGCATTCCTTTTCTCGATACCAAGAGCACCCATGACCACTTTGCCATGGCTGCTTCAGGTATCCTGACCAAAACTTGTTATCTGTACCTAAAACCAAGGTATGCCATGGGTAACAGGTCCATAAATATATCCCCTATGCGGGGGAGAACATCACCACAATATCAAAGTATAACAAGCAATGCAAATGAAGGGTAGAATGGAAAGTACTCTTTATTTGAAGGAAGAAAAAAGTATTACAAATTTTGGGACCACATCCCTTTCAAAAAAGAAAAAGAAAAGGCCGACTACATTTCAGCATTACACAATTCCAGGAGCCGGTCTCTCACCAAGACAGTCCTCCGCTCAAGCCTCTGTTTAGCTCGGCGCTCGGCCTCTTGGGATAGTTGCTCCGCATCATTCAGATACATATATGCCTGCCAGTTGGTCTCTATCTTCTTCAGGACAAGTTCTAGATTGGCGGAGGCCCTGTTAAGCTTGTCAGCTTCCTGGATGGCAATTCCTTTTTCGGTACAAGCAGCTTCCAGCTCGGACTCCAAGAAGGCCAGCTTTCTTTGGAGTTCGAGGATTTGTTTTCGGGTGTCGGTTACCCCGCGAGAGGCAGTCGCTTCCCGAGCCACACAATCGTCAGCCCGATGGCTCCACTGATCGTACAACCGGGTCAAATCCCGGCGGTCCTTCAATATAGCCGGCTTGAGCGATTCCCGGGCGGCCATTACCTTCTCCACCGCGGTAATGAGGAAGTTGCGCTCTTGATTTATGACCGCGGGTAAATCAGTCTGTTGCAACAAGCGAAACTGGGCCACGAGACGATCAGCTTCTAATAGCTTAGGCTCCAGAAGCGCAGCCAGCTCCCCTCCGCCAGGGAGTGTCTTAAGGATATTAATATGGCCACCGACGCATCGATGGGCCAGAGTAAAAGGAGTCCCCCTTTCCACTGCTGCCTCGATCCCCCTCTTTAGGTGGCGATGGAAACTGGCAACCACGTCCTGTAACGCGTCATCCAAGACCTCTGTAGAGGATGGCGTCAGAGGGAGAGTGGCAGACAGTATCGAAGGAGCAGCTTCAGAAGTTACTGCACCCACCACCAAAGAAGCAAATTCTGTACGGAAAGATGCTTGAATGGCGGCTAACTCTTCTTCCGCTGCCCGAAGAGCCTGGATGCTCGGCAGGAAGGAAAGGTTGACCCACCCCCGAAACTACATTCACAGAGGAGGACACAGGGAGCATCGTCCCTTGTCCCAGCTGTACTGCTACCTGGGACCCCGAGCTCGACCCAGACGGAGGTCCCACGGTACAGGAAGGTTCCGTCAGACCCTCTCCGGTAGGGTTCGGTCCAGCAATATCCATCACTGGCGATGAAGGGTTGGGTCCTAGACATCCAAAGCAACCATTAGTCGACATAATCTGAAAGATAAGATGACGGAATACATAGGCTTATTCACGAGCTATGGTTTGATTTGTATTACCGGAGGAAGAGCGTGGAGGCGACGGCTCGTTCACAGTCGACGTAGTTTCCCCACCCACAAAGTCATCATGTTGGGGTTCAGATGTCTCAGGGACAGGCGCGATAAAGCCCCCATCCCTCTGGGTTGAGGCCCCAGCAAGGTGGGAATCCTCGACCGCAACCGGAAGTACCCCAGCCGCAATGATAGCGGTGCACACATCACTGACTAAATGGGATAGGACCGGGTCAGCCTCGGTAATCGGGTCCTGAGGAGCGAGCTCATCCGACGCCTATAAAGAGCAAAAGAAATAAATGATTAGGCCATGACATAAAAGAAGAAGAAAGGAAATAGCTGAAGCCCAAATCACCTCAGGGACAACGTCCACATCATCAACAAACAGCCTGCGACGTCTTACCGCAGCGTGCTTCGTGGAATAGGTTCGGTCATCAGCGATAGTCACGCGCCTGCTTTATTTATGCGAAGGGCCAGGTACCGCAGATGGTTGATCCTCCACCACCTCGTCAGACCAAGTAGACGGTTGACCCGCAGCCCTTTCATCCGGCATGATAGGGGGTTGATTCCCAACATCCTCGTCCGAAGAATACGATGAGTCATCGGCATCTTGTTCGTCATCCTCCTCATCCGCCCTAGTGGACTCTGAGTCCGGCACAGGAACCCTGTTCGCCCCCCTCTTTCTCTTCTTGGATCTCTCTGGCTTCTCAGCCAAACCGGTGCCAGCGATGAAGCTAGTATTCATATCAAAATTGACAGGAGGCTTGCTCGCTACAACATGATAAAGGGACGCTATATACAAGATATCCCCTGCCACCTTGGCATCAGGTACTGAGAAGCTGGCCCGGGTATGGGCCGCATTATAATAATGCCAAGCCCGGACGCCATCGAGTACACTGCCCTCAAAGCTCAAGCAAGCGCTAGGACGATCCAGAAACAATTGACTATACCCAAATTGACGGGAAAATCTATTGGGCAGATAAGGCTCCAGGTATACTTTATTCCGGTAATGATACACCAGGTGCGCGGGGCGGATGTTGCGTAACCAAAGAAGCATCTTCTCAGATAAAAGTTGGGGAGGATCAACGCCGTCAATGTGTACCATCCTAACTTCTCCAGGGGTGAATTCAGGGAGAGATACGAAGAATTCGGGCCCATCAACTCTTGCCAACGCCCTCCGGCAGGCCGACATGGTATCGTGCTCCCAAGGCTGATGACGGTACCGGAAAAGGAAGGCGTCATCATCGGTGATATTTTCATCAGTTCCTGGCCTCATCAATGACCGATAGTACATCAATAACCACCCCATGAGGTAGTGGTATGGTAGTTCTATCCGTTCAAAGTCCATCGACACATCACGAGCAATAACTTTGGATGAAAAGGCGCGAAGGCCGTGGTGTATGCTATACACCATGGCCGGAAGGAGCGTCAGTCTTACCTTGAAGACCAATTCTACAGCAGGAAGAATGAAATGGTGGCTGATCCTTTCCATAGAACCCGCGCTGCCCGAGACTACGTAATTGCGTAGCCACACCATCAAGAACCCAGCTAAGATCGCTTTATCAGACATCTCCCGGGTACCATAGTGGAAGTAACTGAGGGAGTCAGTGTGACTCCCAAACCGGTCACGGGTAGACCTCGACCTTTTGACCTTCAACATCATGTCCTTCACCTCCTCCGAGGTTCGAGGAGTTCGAGACGAAACTTGGCCGGAGGGACGCAACTTGAAAAGATACAAAACCCAGGCCGTGGTGTGAGGGGCTCTCCCTTCTGAGCTATTTTCTTTCTTGATAGCCATCTGGTGGCAGGCCTATGATGGCACAACAGTTCTTGGTATACGGCGACAAAACCAGGAAATCGTCGATCCAGGTCTTCGAATTCTTCGTTCGTCGGTGTATATGCTTCAAAAGCTTCACCTCCCCACGGCAATCTAGAAACAGCGTGCATCTCATGGAGAGCGAGCCCCAGCTCTCCTCCGGAGGCAAAAAAAGTCCCTGTACGCCGATTATACAGCTCCAAAAGAGCCATAAACAAAGGCTTGTTAATGGACAACCCGTAGCAGGTACCCCTGACGGCGTAGTAGAGGTCAATTTCCCGAAGGTATTCCCCATACTTCCTCAAGATCCATGAGGTAAGATTAGCCCATGTGGGAATGGGGTTGATCCAGTTCAGCAGCGACAACCTGCCCACGGGATAAGACCCCTTACGAGCGAGCTGATTCAGAAAGGTATCAGCTAGAGTAAAAGTAAAATTAGGGCCAGTCATGTTTACAAAAGTGCCAGGGAGCAGCCCCATCACAGTCCGACTCACTGATTCCTTGCCCGTACATACTAAACACGTGCGCCTGTTGTAGTGGATGTTGCTCACAAACATTCCCTGTTGGGTAGGAGTCAGGGAGCCCACCATTGTCCTGCCCAACGGTACCATGTTAAACCATGAGAGAGGATAGTGCCGCTCCATCTCGGGGATATGGATCTCTACTCCGTCTACAGAAAAATCCTAGTGCTCCGAAACATCCAGCAATCGAGAGTTCTTTATGGAAAAGGCATCCCCAAAGAGAAAAGCCGGTTTCAGATATTCTCCATCCAGCTTCTCCGAATTCATCATGGAACAAAGAAAGTGGAAGGGTTGGTTATTAATGGCAGCCACTCTCTCCCTAGGTTCATTAGCGGGAAGCTGATCCACTATACGACGGATTAAGTCATCAAGCCGCACGTCCACGGCGAACTGAGCGGAACCCACAAGAAGCTCTCCTGCTGGGTTGGTTGGGAGGTTCACTGAAAAAAAAAGAGGGACAAAGAGAAACAGGATTAAAAGATGGTTAAAGCAAAAAAAAATTACTGAATAAAGAAGTTCCCACGAGCCTATCTGGCTCGGGTCAACGAAGCCTTATGCGGCTCCATTCCAATTGGGCCTCAGGAGATGCGGTTTCGAGGAAGCCTATGTGGTTCGGGTCAACACAGTCTCATGCGGCCCAAATCAGACGGGAGTTCCATATGACACTAGCTCGATAGCTTATGCGGATCAGTTGAATATACGCGGTTCTAACAGAAGAGCTCATGCGGCACAAAATGCCATGCGGTTCAGCCTGTTAGAAACGTATACGGCTCCGTTCAGAGAAGACTTTATGCGATTTTTATCTAGAGACTCAGATCCTTCTCATGTGGTTCAAACATAGGGTATTTTCTATACGGCTCGAATATGAGAAAGTCATGCGGCCCATACAGCATATGCGGCTCTGCCATCAACTTGGGTGGAGGCTTGTGCATAAATATGCAACAGAGCCATGGGTTCTCAAAATTCAAATGCAACCCTTACCATTGAAAGCAGGACGAACATCAGAGGGCACTTCGGGCGCTTCGGGCGCTTCGGGCTCGACGGTCGACGAATACGTCACCTTCTTGCCCTTCGCGGCGGCGGGGACGACTTTGGAAGACTTAGGAGCCATTTGCTTCGACGGTCGGAAAAAGAAGATAAGAAAGAGGAGACAGCAAAAAGAGTGAACGAAGGAGAAGGTAAAGAAGTCCCTCCGGCCAAACTCATCCATATTTATAAACAAAAGTGAATCGTTTCGATCCCCTTGCATACACGCAGACCGACTCTTCGGTTATCAAAATAAGCCGCCAAAAATGGAGGCCAAGCTCCTCGGATCCCGCACCAAAAAGTGGCCTTTAAAGCTGGCGGCAAATCAAACAGCATTTAATGCAAAGGAATGTCATACGTGGCAACGATGATATGGCCGAAAGTTCTATGCGGCTGAACTATCTATGCGGCTGAACTATCTATGCGGCTTAAAACATCCATGCGGCCAAGACTTCATATGCGGCCAGAAGAATATAACCATGCTTCTTATTCAAAGTATTTCAATTTTGCAAATTGAAAACTTGGAAGGGGGTCTTGTAGAAGCATTGAAAATATTAAAGAAGGATCCATGCGGCCAGGAAACCCCATGCGGCTCAGGAAGCCCATGCAGCTCACAGATTCATGCGGCACGAGGGGCTATACGGCTCAAGACATCCTATGCGGCTCAGAAGACACGTGGCGTAATATTGTTCCCCTCCAACCCATGCTGTATTAATTACTTTGACGGTTGACAACTCTGAAAAAGTGACAGCCCTGACACGAGGAAGTAATTATGACTCTGTCATAATGACAGACTTCTAGGGAAGAGAATGAGATCTCTGACACAATCCCCCGAGAGGCATAAAAATGCCACGTGGCCTTGCCTCATGGGCGTTCGTATGCGGCTCGAGCAAAGACTCCTCCTGCGGTTCAGAATGAAGCTGCCCTATGCGGCTCAGGCCGAGACAGCCTCATGCGGCTCGAGCAAAGACTTCTCACGCAGTTCAGAATGAAGCCGTCCTATGCAGCTCAGGCCGAGACAGCCTCATGCGGCTCAAGCAGAGGCCTTTCCATGCGGTTCAAGAGGACCATTTCCATGCGGCTCAGGTGGATGTATCCCTATGCGGCTCGCAATGATCCCCTCCATGCGGTTCAAAGTCTCGAGGGAGGGCCACTACCCAGGCAACCCTGACACGTGGCCCTAACCTTATGCGGCCCAAAATCATATGCGGCTCAATCATCATGCGGTTCAGATCCCCCCAGTGGCTCCTAGGATACGTGTCCTAAGCCGATCAATTTCTTAGATTTATTGCGATCAAAGATTGGGTCAAATCCTAATAATCTGGGACACGTGGCAGGAGAATAAATCAAATTTATTTGCAGACATCAGAAGATCATTATGAGGAAGATTTATTCCAATCAGCATTAATTGCTGATGAGATTTGGTGTAATCTACACTCAATGGTCCGGATTCGTCATAATCAAAACGAATGGCCTAGATTGACCAATCCACAGGCCGCCGCCATCTCCAAGAGGCAATCATTGTAAACCCTAATGATGCTTCCACTATTATAAATAGCAAGATGCCATTCTCTTGTGAGAGAGAGACATACAAAGAGATACGCATACACAAAGAGAGGCACACACAGGAGTACTTTTCAAGATCAGTGAGAGAGCCAGAGTACTTGGAGAGAAGAGCAGAGAGAGAGCAAAGAGAGCATTTCTTCAACGTTGAGCAAATCTTCTGGTGCCAAGGCTGCACACTGATCGTCCAAGGAGTAAGGCAGAGCTGTCGTCGCTTTCTCGAGCCTCTATTGTCACCCCCAGAATCTAAAATAAACAATTGTACTTAGATTTCTGTACCTAGGTTTTCGTCCCTAGGCTTTCTTTGTACAAGCGAGTTTGTATTGTGAGTCTAAGTTCAGTCCTCCCATAAAACTGTTCTATACTTTTACAATCAATGGCAAACAGATGGTAGCCAGATCGAAGGTCTATCTTCAAGAACACCTTAGCTCCACTGAGTTGATCAAACAGGTCATCGATCCGGGGCAGAGGATACTTGTTCTTGATGGTGATGTTGTTCACCGCCCGGTAGTCGATGCACATCCGCACAGTCCCGTCCTTCTTGGGTACAAATAAGACAGGTGCTCCCCAGGGAGAAGCTTCATCTCTGATAAATCCAAGGGCCTTCAGCTCATTGATCTGATCCTTCATTTCCTTGGCCTCCGTAGGGTTGACTCTATAATATCCCCGAGAAATAGGGGCAGAGCCGGGAACTAGGTCGATGGTGAATTCTACATCTCGATCTGGGGGTAATCCTGAAAGACTATCAGGGAAGACATCCATGAATTCTGCTATGATAGGGTAAGGAGGTCCAGGTTCTTCGGTGATAGAGGAGTAAGTAATACCCTCCATATCTTCCGAAGCTCGAGAGATTTCTAACTCCAGCTCTCCAGGAGGGCTGAAGACTACACATCCTCTGTGACAATCTATCAGCGCATGCTGCTTACTTAACCAGTCCATTCCTAGGACTAAATTATAGTTAGGTAAGGCCATCACAAGTAAGGGTGCTAAGAAATTGTGTCCAGATATTGTTATAGGGCAGTTACAGGTCTCAGTGATGGGTATGGGTCCACCACCAATCATAACTCTACATATCTTCTTGCTAAATCTCATAACTAGGTGGTGTGCAGAGATGAATTTTGTTGATATGAAACTATGTGATGCACCCGAATCAAATAATGCTAAAGCAGGATGTGAATGCACATAAATGAAACCTGCGATGACATCAGCGGTGGGTTCCTGCTCTGGCTCTTGCTCATCTGCTGTTAGGGCAAAAGCTCGCCCATTCTTCTGTTGGTGCTGCCCAAACTGTTATTGCTGAGTGGGTAGGGGAGCCTTCTGTGATGTTGTTCCAGTTCGGTTGAATGCGTGGGGGCAGTCCTTCACTTGGTGGGTGGCAGACCCACAGAGTAGGCAGTATCCTAGCCTCTTCCTGCAGATGTTCGACTGATGGCCTGGCCTCTTGCAGAAATTACAGACAGGAATCTGCTTCTGAGGTGCTCTGTCATTGTTCCTCGCCTGATGATGTTGCTGGTGGTGGTGAGAAGGCCCGTTGTTATTGTTGTGATTAGGCCTCTTTTGGTTATTCTGGAAGTTGCTAGTTCCAGAATACTCTCTCTTTGAACGAGCAGGCTGACTCTTCTCTATATCCTAAGCTTGTATTAGATCCCCTCGTACATCTTGGCACCGCCTGCGATCACAGGAGTACGAATCTCTTCCTTTAGTCCATACCTGAATCTTTTAGCACGATCAGCGGGGTCAGCAACCAAGTTCTTGGTAAAGTGACTAAGTTGACCAAACTCTGCCGTATCCAACAGTCATGTTCCCTTGTTTCAGATTCTGGAACTGTCTTTCCATATTCCGCAACTCTGATGTTGGGAAGAACTTCCTGCGGAACAACCTCTTGAAGGTGTTCCAGTCAAGCTGCCGGTCCTGGAGTCGGGGTTCATTCCGATACCAGGTGCTAGCTACATCTAGAAGTTGGAGTCCTACTGCTTCAACTTGGAGATCATCAGGAAGTCGAGCAATGCTGAGGAGACGCTCCATGCTGTAGAGCCATTCATCAGCATAGATAATTCCCTCAGTTCCTTTGAAAGGTCGAGGGCCCAGCTTCTTGAATTTCTTAATATCTCTGACTTTAGCAGGCCTTGATTCAGATTGGGCTACTTCTCCTCTCTCCAGTGCAGCCATAGCCACATTATGGGCATTCTCTATGCCTCCTCTCATAATCGTCATCTATTCGCGATAAGCTTCAGCTTGAGTTCTCTGTGCCTCAAGCACTCCTCGTAGCAGGCCTACGAGGTCGGTGGGGTCCACGGGCACTGGCGGCAGAACTGGATCAGGCATCACCATAGGGGCTTGCTGTTCAGTCTGGGAAGATATAGGATCTAACACTTTAGTAGTGTAAAATCCATGGGGTACTGGTGCATTATGGGGATGATCGGTCAGCTGCCGGGGTATAGGATCCGGACTCGATTGAGGAGGTGGGGCATGATCGGGTGATGACAACCCATCGCAAGCAAGATTGGTCTTGTCTGTGGCCATACTCTGGAAGGTTTAGGATTGCAAAACATAAGCAAGGTAGCCTACCAGTCTATAACAAACAAAAATATTTACTTATAATATATTTCGGTCCTATGTTGTGACAAATTAATGTTCTAGTGTTCTAAATATTTCTAGATATGTTCTCCTAAGTTGTTGATCGACCTGCATGGGCCACCACTAAAAACATGTCACGACCCGGTCCCAAATTGTTGGGTCGAATCGGATCATGCCCAGCCTGCCCCGTTGTGAGACGGCGGCAGTAAGCTGTATCCAAATACAGGTAATCACAATAACACAATCTATTTTGTCACAACATCTAAATTTCGAATAATAAAAACTTATCCAATAAAAGGTTCATTTAATACAACTGATAAAACTAAAAATCATCTTTTATTCAACACATCAGACTAGTAAGAAAAATAACATCATCTAGGCAGTTGGCTCGCCAGCCACAGAATCATCATCCTCCAAATGGAACTCTGGCAGAACAACTGGATAAAGCCCCGGGTCGTAGTAGCTATTACGTCGCGTACTAGCTAATGCCTCAACGTCCGAAACAATGTCGGTTTCGTTTGTATTTCGCTAATAGCCCATTGACCAATAAGGTCGTCGCTCGGAAAAGTAATCGGAATTCAAATCAACAAAAACTAGTTTAGAATTTAGAAATTTTATAGAAAACCCTTTTAAAATATTTTTCTGAAAATTTGGCCAGCATTCCCTCTATATTTGGGATAACCCAATACTGGGGAAAATATCAAACAAAACACTGATAACTGTCCCAAACCAGGGACTCCAATTATCCAATCCACAAAATAGTATTAAACCCGAAAATAATATCAACCCAAAAAATAATATCCACAGCACGAAACGTCAACCCAGAACTACTACCGAATGGACTTCGAAAAAATTCTGAAACCGCAATCGTTTAAACCGAATTCCGTAACGGGATTAGGGACCGTATCATCATCGACGTACGGGAGGGACGAATTACTCCGATTAACAAAAATTATCCAATATCTGTTTGTCGGGGAGCCGCGGGATAATCTCGAGAACGAAAACGGAAAGAGCTGGACAGTGGAATCGGGCCACAGAACCACGGACAGCGGATCGGGGCTCTGGAACGAACACGAGCTGTGCACGGGACACGCGGGGACAGCGGGCTGGGCGCGGCCGGAAAGTGGCACGCGGGGTCTTCAGTCGGCCGCGGGATCGCCGGACAAAGGAGGAGGCGGCGACAGGGATCCGCTCTGGGTCGGCCTCGGTCGGGCGCTGGAGGGCACTCGGGACTCCAGCGATGATGGAAGTGGCGTCGGGGAGCGCCGAGGGGAGCTCGGCTGGAATCAACTAGGGCTGGGGTTTGGAAAATAAGGGTTTGGGGAGGATGAAAGATGATGGAGGATGAAGGATGGAGGATGGGGTTTATATAGGGGATGATGGGGGTTTCGGGAGCCGAGAGGGCTCGAAAGGTGGTGGCGGCCTGGGTGCCGAGGGGTCGACTAAGAGGCACGTACGTTTGAAGATAAGAGGAAAGGAAAAGTTTCTTTTCCTTTGCCTGGCTAAAGAATGAGAGTGAGAGAGAGTAAATAATTATAATGAAAGTTAAAGAAAGTTTTAAATAAGAGTTTTGTTTTAAAGGAAGAATAAAAGTATTTTCTTTAATTAAAGAAAATGATATAAATAAATACCAAAAGATTTGTTTCGGGAAAAATCTAAATTGAGTTTTTCGAAATGGATTCAAAATGGGTTTAGGAAGAGTCAGGCCCAACAATCAAAATTCCAAGATTAAATATTTTTCTAAAAATATAGTTTTTCATAAAAATAATAATGATTAATTTAGCAAACAATTTTATATAATTAAATAAAAATAAAATTTTACGAGTTTTGACCAAACACTAAAATTTTCAGAAATATTAATTATAAATAATTATAAATAACACTGAATTAATTAATTAAAAATTATGGGTTTCACAACTGGTGTTCCTGTTTGTAGGAAAGTTTTATCCCACTTTCAGGGGTGGGAGATCACCAAAGTTGGCCCCGTCTTTTTGGATTTTGAGGCCAACGAAGAGTTAAAAGATTCGGGTGAAGATGCCACAACTCTGCCTCCATGGGGATTCCGCTGGTTGCAAAGCGTCCGACCGTCCCATCTGGTGTATTAGAATAGAAACCAGTGTTACCTGGAACCATATTTGCCGAGCCATTTTGTACGACAATTCGGCTATGCTCAGTTGATGTTGGTGAACCCCAGTATTAACCTGGGGTATACTGGAAGTTTGTTGGACGGTGCACAAGCTTGGCATTACTACAATGTCGGATGCACCAGAGCTCGTTTTATGCTGCCTGTTCAGAATCTGCGGCCGTCGATTCTTTTCTCGGCCGTAAAATTTTACTGTGCCATGAATGTCGTGCCCCCTGGATATGATCGGGAGACCAGTTTCATTGTCGGCACCCAGTTAGAGGCGACTGGGAATCTGTTGGTGAAGGCTCGGTCGTACCGCCCGCCAGAGGCAGGTTATCGAGGTACCCCTGCCGTATCCACGGGGGGTCAGGCAGAGCCCTCGGCCGATCAGCCGAAGAGACGTGCTGATACAGAGGCTGGCTTTTCTGCACCGAAGAGACAGAAGAAGGCATTGCCACCAGCAGTGTCAACAGACTCAGCTCCTGTAGAGGTAAGGAGTCCCACATAATCTGGCTAGTTCCACCAATTTTGTGGCATATACTTTCTTTTTATAGGAGCCGCTGAAAAGGAGACCCCAAACTTCAAAATCGAGTGCAAGCAGACCAAATGAGGTGGCGGGCTCATCTGAAGAGCACATTCCGCCGATCGTAATGTCTTCCATGGAGGAGAATTCGGACGATGTCGTTCCTGCAGAGATTTTAGTATCTCCAGATTATGTTGGAAGGGAAGCTGAGGATGAAGCAGTTCCCGGGAGAGTGCAAGCCTCCGTGGGGGCCTTTGGCATTGAGGACCTAGTAGATACGAGGCTTCGAGATGAGGAAGTGGAGTGGAGTTCGTCATCTTCGAATGACGTTCCTCCAGAGATGAGTGAGCCTGTTGCGGGAGCAACAGACATAATTGAAATATAGGAGAGGGTTGATTCCCCTCCTTGTCATGATGAGGGGAGGTCGGCTGCAGCGTTGCCAAGCCTTACCCGAGACTCAGCAGCGGAGGCTGAGGTGGCTATCGATCGGGAAGTAGCGACCGATTCTATCCCCGCGGAGGGATTCGATGATGAAAATGAGACCCGTCTGCCGAGCCGAAACAAGTGCTGACCTCGCTGCTTTGCCAGAGGGGAAGTGTCCCGTACGGCCGACTGATAGTGTGTTGGAGACGGAGGAGGTAGCCCCTGACGTCGGTGGTCCCTCCGAGCTTGAGAAGGGTAAGGGTTTGCTGGAACCCCCTTTTCCTCCTTCTACTTGGGGTACGATATCGGCGCCCCTCTCGGCTCCTTTCGTTCTTTTGACTCCTCGGGCCAGCGACAAAGTTCAAGCTCCTGTTGAGGGAGAGTCCGTTGATGCCGAGGTTTCAACCTCGCAGATTGAAGTCAGCGGGTCTTCTTCTAGTCCACCGTCTAGAGCAGCTCCTCTAACTCCTGCTATGACGTCGCAAGTGCTGGCAGATGCGAATGAGTACATGAAGTTTATCATTGAGACGGTGTACAAGATGCTGCAGAGAGGCGTATCGACAGTGATGAATGCCAACGGGAGTTTTGCGATGGCAAAAACTATAGAACTCCCTCACATTGGTCTGATATGTTCCCACCAGGGCCATGACCATATGGTCGAGATTCTGGAGGCATCGGTGGCCGAGCTCGACCAGCTACTTTTCGAGTTTCAGAGTATCCAGTAAAATAATCTCTCCGCTCTGATAGAAGCAGAAAAGAAGAAGTTGATCGCTGAAACTGAGTCATCTTATCAGGCTACAGTGGCTGTCTGGGAACGTGAGGTGGCCGAAGCTGAGGCTGCAGTGGAGAGGCTATCTCAGTCCATGCAAGAGAAGGTGGAGTTGCGAGCTGCGTTGGACGCTAGTATAGCGGAGGTTAATGCCAAGATTCGCCTTCTTGAAGACCAGCGGGCCCAACTCTTGTAAGATGCTGAGCGAGTCCAGGCTGAACATGTAGCATCCAAGGAGGAGGAAGCAGCTTTCACCCGCCAGGCTCCTTTCCTGGCCCAGCAGCGACAACAGTTGGACGAAAAGTATGAGGATGACACTTCCCTTGAGGCCATAGAAATGATGTGTCAAGAAGCCAAACGCCGAGTCCTGGCGACCGCAGAAACTCGGGCGAAAGACTTGAAGCGTCGGATCGAAGAGCTTTCAACCAATCCCGGTGATGCTTAGGGATTGTAGCCTCTCCCTTTTTTTGTTATCTTGTGTAATTTGCAACTCCTGCTGGGGATGTAATCCTTTACTTTTAAATAAAGAATAAAGAGTTTTGTGGTGTGTTCATTCTTGCTGTCATGAACTTGATGATTTGTGTGGACCTATTATCTTTTGTGCACCTTGGTCGTTAGGTAGAGATAATATGTTTGAGAGAACCGACATGTTTGCTCAGAGGTAATATGGACGTGGCAAATATGGGGTTCAAATGTTGGAATCTTCCTACTCAGAGGTGTTATGGACGTGGTAGGAGTGACTCTGGGGAGATACGCAGAACTACTCAGAGGTAATGTGGACATGGAAGTTCTGCGATCGATGTACGGCAACGCAGGGGTTGTATGTACGGGATGTTTACTCGAAGGTAATGTGGACGTGGTAAACATGATGGGTCGCCTACTTGGAAAGTCCTCTGCTTGACCTTCTTGTTGAAAGCCTGTGATATACGGGCTTGATAGAGTTCGATACACTGTTGAGCTAGGAGACGTTTTTCGTCAAGTGCCTCCAATTCTCGCAGACGGTAACATTGATTATCTTCTTCTGTGAGTTGATTTGTGATCGCTACACGGAGTGAGGGTATCTGGATCTCGAGAGGCAATACCGCTTCGCTCCTGTAGCTAAGAAGAATGGTGTGTTACCCGTCGGGGTCCCTACCATTGTGCTGTAGGCCCAAAGGCATTCGTCGAGCTTTTCGTTCCAGTCGCGTTTGTTGGATGACACGACCTTTTGTTGGATGATACGACCTTTTTGAGTAGCCTGACGATAGTCTTGTTAAATGCCTCGGCCAATCCGTTTGCTGTCGGATTGTAGGCGGTTGATGCCACGTTCTGAGTGCGATTCTTGTCACAGAATCTGCTAAAAACATGGCTGATGAACTGTGGACCCTTGTCATGGATAATCCTATGGGGTACCTCAAAACGGTAGATGACATGATGCTTGATGAAGCTGATCACCCTAGAGCTTTTCACTTCCGCCAGTGGAAGTGCTTCTGCCCATTTGGAGAAGTAGTCAATGATAGCTAGGATGAAGCGATGTCCCCTCGATGAAGGAGGGGTGATCAGTCCTACAATGTCCATGCCCCAAGCTTCGAAGGGCCAAGATACGATCGTAGGATGTAGTGGTTCCGACGGTGTATGGATGAAGTCGACATGAAGCTGACAAGCATGGCACTTCTTAGCATAGTCGACAGCGTCGGCTGCCATGGTTGGCCAGTAGTAACCCATGCGTCGCAGTCGATCCTGCAACTTAGGCCCAGGTTGATGAGCCCCACAAGTTCTATCATGAGCTTCTCGAAGGGCTTCGGCTGCTTCTTCGTTGGACAGGCATCGAAGGAGAATTCCATCGCAGGAGCGTCGGTACAGCATTTTAGTAGCTGTATCGTAATAGAATCGAAGGGAACGCCTCCTGACTGAGATAACTTCTTTTGGGTTTCTGGGAGAATTCTATAGACAGCGAAGTCGATGAACGAGAACCTTCAGTCTCGGACATTAATACTAGCACTTGTTGACATGGCATGGGCCATTTGTGAGCATAGGTTATTTTTAGGACAGACCAAGTCTCGACCAACTACCGTGTTGTAGTGCTGAGTCCCGAAGGGTGCTGCCAATGAGGCTACGAGGCCAGCCAGAGCGTCAGCCTCCAGGTTTTGTAATCGAGGTACGTATTCTATGAAGAACTTGGTGAAGGTTGAAATAATGTTCAATGCAACTTCATGGTAAGGAACCAGATCATCATGGCGAACTTCGTATTGCCCTCTGATCTGGTTAACGACGAGTTTTGAGTCGCCATAGGCTTCCATATGATCTGCCCCCAGCTGTTGCGCCAGCTGGAGTCCCATAATGAGAGTATTGTATTCGACAACATTATTGAAGCATGGCTTCGAAAGGGAGTAAGCATGCTGGATGACCAGCTGATAGGGGGAGACTAAGACTACCCCCACTCCGGCGATGATTTGGCCTTTGGGGCCTATTCTTGAAGCGCCATCAAAAAACATCCGCCAGACGGAGCTTTCTTCGGTGATGTTTGATTCTTGGACCTCATCTGGGAAGTCTTCATAGAGTTGGAGGACTCTAGGATGGGGTGTGCAGCTAAAAAGTCGGCCAGAGCTTGACCCTTGACAGCTTTTTGTTGAACGAACACCATGTTGTATGGCGTCAACATGATCGCCCATGTAGCTAGCCGGGAGTTCAATGATCCTGGCTTTGTCATGAGAACCCTGAGCAGATTGACTCGAGAGATGACATTAATTGTCTGGCCCGAGACATAATGGCGAGTTTTCTGGATGGCGAACACCAAAGCCAAACACTCTTTTTTAACGGGGTTGTACCGGTATTCGGCCCCGATCAGTGTCCTACTGAGGTAGTAGATGGCTTGCTCGTAGCCTGCATCACTGTTCTGAGCCAGCAGAGCGTCGAGGGAATGATCCATGGCACGGAGGTAGAGGAGAAATGGTTTGCCTGCGACGGGTGCCACCATAACTGGCGGACTCGTCAAGTAAGCCTTGATATCATCGAAAGCTTTCTGGCATTCCTCTGTCCAGACATAGGAGACTCCCTTCTTCATGAGCTGGGTGAAGGATTGATATTTTCTGGAAAGGTTTGCTATAAACCTTAGGATGTATGCAAGGTGCCCTTATAGGCCTTGAAGTTCTCCAAGATTCTTCGGGGGATCCATGTCAAGGATGGCCTTGGTCTTCTCGGGATCGACATGAATGCCTTTCGCCGTGATAATGAAGCCCAAGAACTTTCCGCTAGAAACCCCAAGGAAGAATTTAGCGGGGTTCATCTTGAGTTGATGCGCTCGCATGAGATCGAAGACTGTCTTTAGGTCTTGTAGGTGATCACCTTTGAGACGACTCTTGAAAACGATATCATCAATATAGCATTCGACTATTTTGCAAAGATATTAACAGAAGATGGTACTCATAGCTCGTTGGTATGTAGCACCAGCGTTCTTTAAGCCGAAGGGCATCACTGTGTAGCAGAAAACCCCTTTCGGCGTCCTGAATGACGTATGCTTTGCATCATCGGGGGATATTTTGATTTGGTTGTAGCCCGAATACCCGTCCATGAAAGACATGCGTTCGAAGTTGCATGTATTGTCGATCATTACATCGGTGATCGGAAGCGAGAAGTCATCTTTCGGGCAAGCAGCATTGAGATCTCTAAAGTCGATGCAGACTCGTATCTTCCCATTCTTTTTAGTGAAAGGGACGACATTGGCCACCCAATTCGGGTGTTGTTCTTCACTGATAAACCCGCTGGTCAGGTGTTTGTCTACCTCTTGATCGATAGCGTTCATGATGTCAGGACGAAAACATCGCTGCTGTTGCTTTAAAGGCTTAGCATCAGGCAAGATGTTAAGTCTGTACATCGCGATCTGGGGATCAAGTCCCGGCAAATCTTCGTAGCTCCAGGCGAAGACGTCAATATATTCTTTAGCCAGTTGGATTAAAGATTCCCGGTCTGGTCCCTTTAGACTCTTGCTGATGAAGATGGGTTTGGAAGAAGGTCCATCCCCAAGGTCGATCTGCTCGACTTCGTCTTCATTAGGGGGTTCGCTTAATTTAAAACGAGACTCCCACTGTGCACCTAGGCGTTGAGCCCAAGGTTCTTCTTCGAAGAATTTCGGCGTTTGGTCTTCGCTTTCATCTTCTTGAGATTGTGCAGATGCCATGTTGACTAATAGCACATTCTTGAAGACTGAGCCGATACTGGTATCGGAATCCCAGGTTGATGCTTCGGACGAATGAGAATGTTCTACTTCTTCTGCCTCCGAACTCTCTAGAGTTGCCGGTGGCGTGACATAGCCCACCCCCCGTTGAGTTCGATGATAGTAGTCCTACGGCTTTCCTTTAGGTGTTGGGAGCCGAAGAGAAAGACGTCGACCCTTGCCATAGTTCAGGCCTTTGTTGCTTTTTAGGTCGTAACCCATCTTTTGGATGAGGTCCTTTGCCTTGTCCGTGTACCGATAGACTTATATTCTGTCGGTATCTGGTTCTTGCTCGAGTGACGGGAGGTATTGATGACGCTTGACTTTGCCGAAGATGATGGATTCTTCGTCTCGATTCTGCGGTGGGACTACAAAACAGACCCCTTGGGACGGGACTACTCGATTTACATGATTGACGATCGTTATTTGTGTTTGCAACGACCGTAGAGCGTTATCTAATGTATACATGGCATTCTAATGTGGAAGATTAGAATAATTAAAAGACACTCCATTATAGATGAAACACGAGATTTTGTCCCGTGGGATTACATTGTCCAGAGAGGGTGCATCTACATCAGCAAATATATACTCCCCTAGCTCTTCATCTGTGTGTACTGGGGTTGGATCGGGAAAGTCCACACCCGCTTTAACCTTGGAGTCCGAGAGGGCTATGTGGGCCTTCTCCGGCAGCTTGGATGAGACGGATGATTGCGGAGGCTTCCCTTTAAGACGCCCCTTCAGAGGTGCCTCAACTGCGCCTTCAGTGATTGGTGCCTTCCCTTGTAGTTTTGCCACAAGGGGAGCCGATGTTTGAGGCAGCTTTTCCTTGAGCCGTATCTTCAAGGGATGTCACTCCCCGATCCTGGAATACGTATTTTAATACGTAAACCGATAAATTGTATTTACCTTGTATTTATACGATATTTATTATGCTGTATTTATTCACGTATTTCCTAAAATATTCGATAAAATATTATTTCATAATTTATTTTCTGCATTTGGGCCTACAGTTTTGGCTCATTTAGGTAACCTATTTTGGTTCACCAATGGTTCATCATGAACCCTTGGGTTCAAGATTCTATATATAACTCATCTCATTCTCTTTCCTCTCATTTATTTCCTCCACCAACCAAGGCAAGTGCCAACTTGCTCAAGAGATGGATCCATAAATTTTGTTAATGTTTTCTTACAAAATTTTTTGTCAAAATATGTTCTTCTTCTCAATCTATACTAGTTTAGAACTTGAAAATTTCCATTTTGAAGCTTTAATTTTTGTAGATCTAAGTTTTAACCATTTTCGGATTTCCTTGGTTTTTATCTAGCAAACTTTATTATTTTTAAGTTTTGATTGTTCCATGTTGTAGGAAATTTTGTTCTACCCCATTTTGACCTATATAAGTCCCAATTTGGGCTTAGGATGAGGATTTTATGGTCCTTAGAAGTTCTAGGGCTCATGTTGTTCTTGCTCTCAGCCAAGAGGAAGGAGATGAACATGTAGCAGTTGGCGCACGTAGCCCCTTGGCCCAGCGCTTTTTAGCGATGGGCGCAGCTCTCTCGTAGCCCAGCGCCTTTTGGCGCTAGGAGCTTGGACCCAGCGCACTCTGACCCCGCGCACTCTGACCCAGCGCGCTTGGACCCAACGCACTCTGACCCAGCGCGCTTGGACCCAGCGCACTCTGACCCAGCGCACTCTGACCCAGCACACTCTGACCCAGCGCGCTTGGACCCAGCGCACTCTGACCCAGCGCGCTTGGACCCAGCGCACTCTGACCCAGCGCGCTTGGACCCAGCGCCCTCTGACCCAGCGCGCTTGGACCCAGCGCACTCTGACCTGGACTCCCCTATATTTTATTTTATTTTATTTTATATTGCCTATATATATATATCTGTAAATGTTTGTGTAAGCTATATATGAGCACTAATGTGACCCCGGTGAACAAAGTGTTCCTACCTGATACATGTACCTGAATGTCCCAGTTCTTGTTCATGCTCGACAAATGACTCGTAACTCCACGTGGCGTATTTGCAATGATGCATTACACTAAGGAGGGTAGAACATGCTGACATACTGATTGACATGGATCCTCTCTTGGGGTACTCGTACTAGAGTACGACTTTAGGAGGATAATCATGCAGGCCACAGCATGTGAGTCCAAGATTTTACCTAGGGTTAAACTAGGCAACTAAATAGATGCATGGGGAGGGCAGAATCCCGAGATCGTGTTACACCAGCCGCCTTGAGATATTGTCTTGACACGCCGGCTGATCTCCACGGATACTGTGTCATCTGCAACAAGCGGATGACTGTATTCGATTAATTCCTGTTATATATTATATGTTTTGGCAAGGTGGCCTTACGAGGGACCTGTGCTCAGTAATATCTGTCTACGCGAACCCCTGGGTTGGCTAGCCTTGCTGGAAAGATACGATCTGAGGATTTCGAAATGACATGACGCGAGGATAACCTCGTCCCACTAGAAACTCGTAGACTTGATTGGCCGTGAAAACGACTTGCTTGTATCCTTTTACCTTCCGCGAATAACTGAGGGAAGCGGACTGTTATGATACGTGATCCAACTCATGTTCTTGTTTGATTGTTGGGTTGGTTATCGTACTATGACAGGCTGTGGACCGAAGTTATGAATGGAAGACTTATTCTGGTTGTGAAGTGTTACTTCTGTGAATGACTGAGGAACATGGTCTATCATGGTACATGATCCAACCCATGTTCTTGTTTGATTGTTGGGTTGGTTATTGTGCTACGATAGGTATCGACCGAAGTCACGATCAGGAGATTTTATTGTTTCTACCTTTTAACTTATGTGAAAGTTATAGAGTACGACACGTACCGACTCCATGCGGCACCTTTTGTCCTTCTTTGGTTGTAAGGGTGCCATATGGGTTCGAAGATGTTGCGCTACACTATAATAGTAGCATAAGTATTACTATTATCAATCATTCTATTAACTGGGTTTTTTAATCTTAACTCTTGTGCCCCTTTGGCGGTACTTGCTATTCGGGGCTGACCCGCTGGTTTTGTTTGGCCAGATCTCGTAGCAGAGCCAGAGGACACGATCTTCCTTCCTGACATCCATGGTGCAAACTTGGAACATGGCGGTTCGGGGACTCGAGTGGGTTTCTTCTCCACCACTCCTGCTTATACTTTGTGCGGCGTTTAGCCACCAGCACCTTGTTTGCCATTGATTGTAAAAGAACAGAACAATTATCGGAGGACTGAACTTAGACTCACAATACAAACTCGCTCGCACAAAGAAAGCCTAGGGACGAAAACCTAGGTACAGCAGACTAAGTGCGATTGTTTATTTTTGATTCTGGGGGTGACGATAGAGGCTCGGGAAAGCGACGGCCGCTCTGCCTTACTCCTTGGACGATCAGTATACAGTCTTGACTCGGGGAAGATTTGCTCGGCGTTGACGAAGAAAGGCTCTTCTTGCTCCTCTCTGGTTGCTCTCTGGGCTTCTCTCTCTCTGTGATTGTCACGAAAAAAAAAGGGAACTCTCTCTCTGTGGGTATCTCTCTCTTCTTATTTTTTTTTTATTATTGCCGCCCTCTTTTTTTTTTTTTTTTTTATGGGAATGCTGCTGGCTATTTATAAGGGTGGGATGTGATTATTAGGGTTTGCTATCTGTTTGGAATGTCGGCGCTCCTTCATTCTATCTGGACCCTTGATCTTGGTCATAACGAATCTCGGCCACTAATGCGGATAGCACCAAATCTTATGAGCAGTTAATGCTGATTGCTTTAAATCTTCGTGATTGGTTATGCTAATATCTGATTGCTCGCCACGTGTCTTGCTGATGATGTCAAATATTCTCGTTGGGATTCGGTCGAATCTTCAATGCCACGTCTTTTGATTGAAGATCCTGCCAGGGCCGCATAGAGTAGCCAATACTTGAACCGCAGGGAGATACCCTTCATGAGCCGCATGAGTCAACATCTCGTCGAGCCGCAGGGGACGAACTTTCCGTGAGCCTCATATGCGTGGTCTTTGCGAACCGCAGGAGACGACCTCTCCATGAGCCGTATAGTTTCTGTGGGCCGCATGTGGTATTGAGCCGCATAGGCCGGGCTATGAGTGGACCGCATATGGCAGATTTCTGTTAATCATATTAGAATGACGCCTCACGGAGCCGCATGAAGCTGTTCTTTAACCGAGCCGCATGAGACTTTTGCCACGTGGCAACATAGGATTTCTGACAGATCGGGTCAGAGATCTTCTTCTTTTTCCGAAGAATCTGTCATTATGGCAGAGCCATTATGACACTTTATGTCAGAGACGTCGCAGCCGTCGAGTCGTGTCAGAGTATTAAAATGAGGCCATTACTCCAATGGCCAACTGTAGGGGGGGGTCACACGTGGCATCGATTTGAGCCGCATGTCCCCGAGCCGCATGAGTCTGGGGGTCTCCTTTTTGGCCGCATAAAGCAACTCCAGTATGAACCGCATAGGCTTGCTGTCCAGAGCCGTATGGGTCATTATGCCTTTATTTCTAATATTTTCCATGCTTCTACAGGACCCCCTTCAAAGTTTTCAATTTGTAAAATTGGAACACTTTGAATAAGAAGCATGGCCCCGTTCATGCCGCATAAGTGTCTCAGCCGCATAGAGTTAGCTGTCCGCATAGACTCTTTTCCACATGTCCTGATTAAATGCTCTTGATTTGTTTTGATTTCATGCCGTCTCTTGGGGGAGGATCCTAAGGGTTTTTTCCTTCTGATTGTCCAGTTTGCCTCGATAGCCGAAGGGTCGATCATGTCGTTCGAGGCGTCGTTCAGTAATCCTTCTTTTTCTATAAATAGACGGGTTTTAGATTTTTTTTTTGACTGAAAACTCCTGTCTTGTTTTCTTCTTCAACTGACAAACAGTAATGGCGCCTAGGGTTTCCAAGATTGTGAAGAAGGCCGCGGCGAGGAGAAAGAAATCGGCTTCGTCGTCGACCGTCGCACCCCCCATCTGCCTTGATGTGCACGTCGCCATCGAAGGTAATAACCTATGTAGAAGATTGGGTATTTTGAAACCCTAACAGGGTCTGCTCTACTGTCTCCTCCGTGCACGCAACCACGTGACCCACATACACGTTCCCTGATTGAGCCGCATGGGGTATACCCCATGTCTGAGCCACAGACGAGTTACGTGATTCGCATGCACGTCCATGAAACCCTAATAGGGTCCGATCTACTGCTTACTTTGTGCACGCAACCACATGACCTGCATACACGTCCTTTGATCGAGCCGCATGGGGTATACCCCATGTCTGAGCCGCATACGAATTACATGGTCTGCCTACACGTCTCATGCATGGGAGCCGCCTGTGAGTTGTCTTTAAACGTGCCGCATGACTATTTTCTGAATATCTTTTTATTTTGTCTTTCCGTCTTTGATTCTTTCAGTATCTCCGCTGAGCGCTGAGGTTGCAGTCACAGAGGAACCGCCACCCCCTGTCATCGACCAGGGGTCTCCCTCTGTTAAGGAAGAAACGAAGAAGGAAGACTCGTCGTCTGCACAGGATAGTCTCTCTCCGAGCGTCGAAACAACTGGGGGTGATAGCTCGGGGAATTCTGATACTCCTATTCCAGATGAGGATCTCCTTCAACTGCATCCTTCCTATGTAAGGTGGTTGAGGGAGTGGTATGGGCGTTTCTGTAACTAGGTTTTAGGAATCTCTTGCGGATATCTATTCTCTGTCTGCATGTTTCTATCTGTTTAGCTGTGGTTTGTGTCTTTCCTTTCCATCTGAAGAAGTGGTGAAGAATTTCCTTTAGTTTTGCTTGTTAATTGCGTGAATGTAGCTGAACTTTTTAATGAAAGAAATGTATTTGCTTCCCTCCTTTCTTGTCATGATTTACTTTCAATAGGATATTCTGTGTGAACTTTGTATCCCTGGTGTACCCCACGATAATTTGGATTATGACTGGCATGCTTATCCTGAAAGAATGGGGTTATGTCAAGTCTGGGGACTTTATTTCCCAACGGGATCTTTTGCTCATTTGGGCGACGTCGTTGCCTCCAGAGCCGGTGTATCGAACTAGTCAGTGGTTTGAGCGGTCGACTGCCTCGCTGAAAGACCATTTCTTGACGTTTTGTGGCCTCCGGATCATAGTTGTTCCTCTGTCTTATCCTGCTTATTTTCTCTTTATTTCTATCTTGTAGCAGTGATATAATCCCGGAGGATGTGAAACTTCAAAAATGGATATGTTTCATCTTCATCTTGTACTTGCGGTGTTTATGGAATTTGGACTTGCTGGGGGATTTATTTGTGGACCTGTTATCCTAGGCGTACCTTGGTTTTAGGTACGGATAACAGTTTAGATAGGATGTCCGGGACAGTCACAACAAAGTGGTCATGGATGTTTTTGGTACTGGGGGAAGGAATGCCGTAGAGCAGCTGGGCTCCCGGGGCGCGGTAAGATGGTGGATTTATGCTAAGAAGCTTAGCGAATGAATATTTGTGGACCTATTACCCTTGGCAATATTTGTGGACCTATTACCCTTGGCGTACCCTAGTTCAGGATGCGGATAATAGGGTGAGAGGGAACCGAACACATTTGCTCAGAGGTTATGATGACATGGCAAACATGAAGGTTTTATCCTGAAACCTTCCTGCTCAGCGGTAATGAGAACATGGCAGGAGAGACTTTTCGGAAGCTATTTGTGGTCAACAGAGGACATTTGTGGTCAACAGAGGACATTTGTGGTCAACAGAGGACATTTGTGGACCTATTATCCTTGTCGTACTCTGGTTTTGAGTACAGATAATAGATTGAGAGGGAACCAACATACTTGCTCAGAGGTAATGTGGACATGGCAAATATGGTGATTTCTTCGACGGAGCCTTCCCACTCAGAGGTAATGAGGACATGGCAGGAGTGGGCTCAATGAAGAAGGGGTGCATAGAGCTACTCAGAGGTAGGAGGACATGGAAGTTCTATGCGAGGGGGCGGTTTATTTTTTGGTGGTAGTGAAAACGACTCAGAGGTAATGAGGACATGGTCGTTTCGGAGATTGGCGGATCGATTACCCTTTTTTGTGCACTGGGAGTACGGGTAGTGGATCATGAGGGAGGATCTCTTTCAGGAAGAAAGTTCAGAGGCGTAATTATACGTGACTTACTATCTGATAGAGTGACCGGGATGTAAGTTCAGAGGTACCAGCAGGTACATAACTTGGTGATTTAGAATATTGAGGAAGTGAGGGTTTAGCGACGCCAGCAGGTGTATGGCTCGGTAATCTGAAATGTTGTGGATGTGGGTTCAGTGGTATCAATGGATACATGACTCGATAATTTGGAAAATGTTGTCTAAACATAGTATTTCTTCAGAAACTTGCCGTTGACGGGCAACATAAGCAAGTCCCCATTCTGTTTGGCGAGACGGTAGGCGCCGTTGGAAAACACGGCCTCAATGATAAATGGGCCTTCCCATTTTGGCTGGAATTTGCCTGCGGTCTTGTGAGTCATGACCATTGGCCTCCGGACTGCCAGAACGAGATCGCCTACTTGGAATGTTCTGATTTTGACCTTCTTGTTGAAGGCCCCTGAGACACGTGCTTGGTATAGCTCGATCCTTTGCTGAGCTAAGAGGCGTTTTTCATCTAGGGCCTCCAACTCTTGTAGTCGGCGTCGGTAGTTATCGTCTGTTGTCAATTGATAAGTGAGGGCGACGCGGAGTGAGGGAATCTGAATTTCCAGTGGGAGGACTGCCTCGCTCCCATATACTAGAGAGAATGGTGTATTCCCAGTAGCTGTTCGAATCGTGGTGCGATAGGCCCATAAACATTCGCCGAGCTTCTCGTTCCAGTCGCATTTGTTGGAAGATACAAACTTCTTGAGGAGTTTGATGATTGTTTTGTTGAATGCTTCTGCTAACCCATTCGATGCCGGGTTGTATGGTGTTGAAGCAACATTCTGAATGCGGTGCTTATCGCAGAATCGGTAGAATGCGTGGCTTATAAACTGCGGACCATTGTCATGGATGATCCTTCGTGGCAATCCAAAGCGATATATGACGTGATGCTTGAGAAAGCTAATCACGTTTGAAGTTTTGACTTCTGCGAGTGGGATAGCTTCCGCCCATTTGGAGAAATAATCAGTGATCGCAAGTATGAAGCGATGTCCTCGAGAGGAAGGTGGGGTGATTGGACCAATGATATCCATTCCCCATGCTTCAAATGGCCAAGACGCCACCGTTGGATGTAGAAACTCGGATGGTTGGTGAATGAAGTCTGCGTGGACTTGGCAGGCCTTGCATTTTCTGGCGTAGTCTATTGCGTCTGCCACCATCGTGGGCCAGTAGTAGCCCATCCGGCGAAGGCGGTCTTGCAGTTTAGGGCCAGGCTGATGGGCCCCACAGACACCGTCGTGAGCTTCTCGTACAGCTTCTTTGGCTTCTGCGTTTGATAAGCACCGGAGCAATAACCCGTCGTAGGATCGTCGATATAGCATCTTTGTCTCTGTGTCGTAGAAGAATCTGAGGGAACGTCGTCTGATGGAGGTGGCTTCCCTTGGATTCTCGGGGAGGATGTCGTATACGACGAAGTCAATGAACGGCTGCCTCCAGTCTGGTGTTTCGTCGATTGACTGGGCGGAATAGCTTGCCATGAATTGGATATTGTTCTTGGGACAGACCAGTTCGTGGCCTATCACGTCAACCGAGTGATGGGCTTGGTTCGGCACTGCTAAGGAAGCGGCAAGGCCTGCTAGGGCATCGGCTTCGATATTTTGAAGTCTGGGGACGTGTTCGATGAAGAATCCCTCGAATGAGGAGATGATGTTGATTGCTATTTGGTGGTAGGGGATCATGTCTTCATGGCGGACTTCGTACTACCCCCGAATCTGGTTGACGATTAATTGTGAATCGCCGTATGCTTCAAGATATTCTACCCCCAGCTCCTTCGCGAGTTGGAGGCCAATGACCAAAGCGTTGTACTCGGCCACATTGTTGGAACAGGGCTCCGTGAGAGAGTAGGCGCGATTGATCACTAGCCCGGTAGGAGAGATCAATACCACTCCGACCCCGACGACGATATTTCCCTTGGGTCCAGTTCTTGAAGCGCCATCGAAGAACATCCTCCATATGTTATCGTGGGTGGTTGTATTCGAATCGGCGACCTCATCTGGGATTTCCTCGTATATTTTGGATAGCCCCGATCCTGGATGGGCTGCCAAAAAGTCTGCCAGGGCTTGGCCTTTGACAGCCTTCTGTGGGACGAAGATCATATGATATGGGGATAGTAGTATCGCCCATGTAGCGAGGCGAGAGCTAAGCGCCCCTGGTTTAGTCATGAGGACCCTGAGGGGATTTACCCGTGAGATCACATGTATGGTTTGTCCTGTAACATAATGCCGCATCTTTTGAATGGCAAATACCAAGGCGAGGCATTCTTTCTCCACGGCAGTGTATCGATGTTCGGGCCCGACCATCATTCGGCTGAGATAGTATATAGCTTGCTCGTGGCCTGCGTCGTTGTTTTGTGCCAGCAGGGCACCGAGGGAGTGTTCCATTGCTCGTACATAGAGTAGGAATGGTTTTCCAGGGACCGGGGCCACCAGGACTGGGGGATTTGACAAATATTCTTTGATGTCGTCGAAAGCATGCTGGCATTCCTCGTCCCATACGAATGAGACTCCCTTCTTCATGAGGTGTGTGAAGGGTCGGCATCGCCCGGAGAGATTGGAAATGAACCTTCTGATATAAGCTAGTCTCCCTTGGAGGCCTCTAAGTTCGCGGAGATTTTTCGGGGGACCCATCTCCATTATTGCCTTGGTTTTCTCAGGGTCTACATGGATACCCCGTGCAGTGATGATGAAACCTAAGAACTTTTCGCTGGATACGCCCAAGAATGACTTTGTAGGGTTCATCTTCAGATTATGGGCTCGCATCAGGTCGAATACCGTTCTCAGATCTTGCAGATGATCTTCCTTACGGCGACTCTTGACAGCGATGTCGTCGACGTAGCATTCCACTGTCTTGCGCAAATGTTCTCTGAAAATGATACTCATAGCCCGCTGATATGTGGCACCAGCGTTCTTTAGACCGAATGGCATGACTGTGTAGCAGTACGTACCGATCGGTGTTCTAAATGATGTGTGCTTCTCGTCGTCGGGGGACATCTTAATTTGATTATATCCCGAGAATCCATCCATGAATGACATACGTTCGAAGCCGCATGTGTGGTCAATCATGATGTCCGTGATTGGGAGGGGAAATTCGTCTTTCGGACATGCCTCATTCAGATTACGGAAGTCGATGCAGATTCAGATTTTTTCCGTTCTTCTTAAGGACCGGGACTATATTGGCGACCCAATCAGGGTGCTGCTCCTCTCGGATGAAGCCGCTGGCTATCAGCTTGTTGACTTCGGCTTCGATTGCGTCCATGACTCCTGGGCGAAAATGTCGTTGCTGTTGCTTGACTGGCTTTGCATCCGGCCGTATGTTGAGTTTATGAAGAGCAATATCGGGATCTAATCCCGGCATATCTTCGTAACTCAAGGCAAATACGTCAATATATTCTCTGATGAGTTCCAGTAGTGATTCTCGTTCCTCGTCTGTTAGGCTTTTACTAACGAAGATTGGCTTTGGAGAGGATTCGGTGCCGAGGTCGACCTGCATAACTTCATCCTCTGTAGGAGGTTCTCTCAGCTTGAACCGCTTTTCCCATTGTGCGTCTAGCTGTTGGGCCCATGGCTCAAGCTCGAGGATTTCAGGAATGTTCTCGTTTTCTTCGTAAGCGTCGGCAAATGCCATGTTGGCTGACAGGACCTGTCTGAATATGTCTCCGATGCTGGTATCCGAGTCGGAAGTTGGTGACCCGGTTGAATGTGACTGGCAGTCGCATTCTTCATCTGAATTCTCCGGGGTCGTCGTGGGAGTTACGTACCCTAGTCCGCATCGAGTTTTGCTATAGTAGTCCCGTGGCTTACCAGACGGTACTGGGGGCTTTAAAGGTAGTCGCCGTCCGGTACCGTAATTCAGACCTGGTGTAGTTTCTAGATCATATCCTTGCTTCTGCATGAGGTATTTGGACTGGGGACTATAAAGGTATAGAGGCAATCTCCCGGCATCTGACTCAAGATCGACTTCTTTTACGGTGAAGGGGTACGGATCGTCTTTTCGGCCGAAGATAATCGGGTGGTCCCCTCCCTCGATTATTCGGTAAGCGTCTTCTGCTGGAGTAAGCTGGATTGTGGTATATACATTTACCACTTGTGTGTGTAGGTGAGTGCCTATACCGTGGTCCATAGCATACATTGCACATAGCTTATTGAGCTCGGTGTAGTTCAAAGATAGCCCTTTATTGACAAAATAAGGTATCTTCTCGAGAGGGATTACATCATCCGCGGAAGGGGTATCGGAGTGGGCAGCCACATACTTGGCTAATTCTGGTTCTTCTTCGGCCACCCCCTGTATAAGTGAAGACTGAGAGATCGACCTAGTCAGCTTGATCTTCAGAGGCTCGACTGGCAGAGCAGGTCGTGGAGTTGTTGGCAGACTGGCAACCCCCAGTTTGGCATCTAACGCAGGGCGAGGAGTAGATGGTTCGCTAGAAGCGTCTGACTTCGCATCGGGGTGATGTCCCTTTCTAGGAAGACGTATCGTAAGCGGTCTATCGGAGGGTTTGAGCTTCTCCGTTTGGAGCTGACCGACTCTCGGTAGTCTGATGGTAAGTGGCCCTGGTGTGGGTTTCGGCGCTTGGCCAGACCTTGGTAGCCGGATTCTCATTTGTTCTTCTTGTGCCGACAGACTGATTGCGTCCTTACGCAGAGTAGCCGTAAGGGGTGCAGAACTGCCCGGTTTGCGAGCCTGGAGGTGGATCGTCAGAGGTTCTTCTGATCCTGTGGTTGTCTTAGTGTGAGCTTGCACCTCCTCTTCGACCAGGTGCTTCTTTAATTTTTCGTACAGACATGAATCTGAGTAATAAGATTCGACTCCTTTGAAGGGATCGATATCAGCAAACTCTGTCCTCACGAAGCCGTGCTTATCGACATATTTGAAGCACTGGTGTAGCGTGGAAGGCACGATCATATAATCGTGTATCCAAGGCCGCCCCAAAAGGATATTGTAAGATGTGTCGGCATCTATGACGTAGCAGGTGACTTCTGATTGGAGATCGCCGATCTGACATTTCAAGCGTATCTTCCCTATTGGGTAGCTCCTGCCCGAATTGAAACCGCTAATGGCGGTGCTTGTAGGTGTTAGGCGGTGCATCGAAATGCGAAGATGATGTAGCAGACCCTTCGGAATGATGCTTATAGAGGATCCAGGATCAATGTGCATTCGGTCCACCTTCACGTCGCCGATGTATCCAGTGTAGTACAATGGGCGATCGTGCAGGTTAGTTTTGATGAGCATGTCCTGCGGAGAGAAGACGATATTGGGCATTGCCCCTGTACACGCACTATCTTGGAGCTCTGCAGGTTGGTTATCTCCTGTAAGGTTGACCTGAGCCAAATATGCGTCGGCATTTTGGAGCGCCTCGCTTAAAGCTGTGCGGACATCCTTCGAGAGCCTCAGGAGTTCGTATAAAGACAATTTGGCCGGTGTATTGGCCAATTGAGCCAAGATGTCGAAGTTGTAGGGTCTTTCTAGCCCCTGAGGTGTCTCCTTTCGGAGGGATTTGTCGAAGCGAGTCTCCTTTGGCCTAGGCTTGTCGGTCGTCGAAGGCTGAGCCGGTCCCGGAGTATCAGCGTTTGTGGGTTGCTGATCATTAGTCGGATTCTCGGCCACTGGTTGGGCTTGTGCTCCAGATCGAGTAGTGACAGCTGAGACTTCCTCCTTCTCTGTCGAGGTGGTGCGGCATGATCTGACCTTTCCACTTTTCTTTTTAGAAGGTAAAGTGGGCTGAGTCACCTCGTGGATTAGGTCCGGATGAACCCACATGATTTCTCCTCGTGATGTGGTGAGAGGTACTAAACCGGGAGTTTGATCACGGGTGGGCGGAAGATTAGCAATTTCCATCGTTGCCAGAGGGATGGGTATGACACCGTCTTGAGTCTCTGTTGGAGGGAAATTGCCGAATTGTACGGACACCATGTTGGCTGCTACGGTTACCTCCTCGAAGTCGATAGCCAGAGCGTTCGAATCGATGAGGTTCTGGATATACCGTTTCAGTTGGTAGCAGTCGTGTGTAGCATGGTGGACATAGCGGTGGTAATGGCAGAATTTCGGATTTTCCAAATCAGTCGGCCGAGGTTTCCGCCTTGGTGGAGGAAGCTGAATTCTGTCCCCTTGTATAAGCATGTCCAAGATAGGCTTGACGTGGCCGTCTTCGAAAGAATAAGTGATTTGAGGCCATTGTTTGTCTGCTGGCTGTGGCTCGGGTTTCTGGGCTGTATCGGTCACCATAGCCTGCTTGCCTCTGTTGTCCCGGTTGTTGGAGGGGCTACCCCCATTGTCGCTGCTGGCATTGGGACGCTTCCCCTTGTTCTCTCCCTCTGAGATATGCAACCCCAGCTGGCGAGCTTTCTTCAATCGTTCTTCGGCACTTGTAGCGCTTATGATAAAAGCCTTCCAGTCCTTGAATTGGCTTTCGCCCATCCAGAGACTAATTGTCGGGAGTAATCTCTTTTGGCAAATTTCAATCAAGGAAGAGTCCGGGTTGCCAGATGGCAACTTCATTGCGGTTTGACGAAACCGCTCAATGTAATTCCTCGTCAGCTCTTTCTCTCCTTGAACGACGTCCATGAGGGTAGACATCGTGACGTCCTGCCCTACCACGTAGAACCTCTCCAAGAACAAGCGCTTGAAGCCAGCGAAGGAGTGAATGCAATTGTCTGGCAGGTTGCGGTACCAATCGAAGGCGACTCCTTCCAGTGCCCCAATGAATAACCGTGTGAGGATGGCGTCATCATGGGGCAGATGGTCGGTAGTGACCTCAAAATAAGTGATGTACCGGCTTGCTGAAGTTTTGCCGTCATATGGGTTGATATTGAACGGTTTATATCTTGGGAGAAAGGGAACATCCCTCCATTCAGCAGGATATGGTTGCCGTATTCTGAGGTCTTGAGAGTTTTCTCGGGCTTGGAACATTGCTCGGAGCTCCTGAACCTCTCTTCTTACTTCTCGAGCCTCATCTGTCGCGGTAGGAGCCGTTATCTCGGGAGCATTATTGCCCGGGTTTGGTGCCGCTGAATTTGAATCTATGTTGTTCGTGGGACCCACGCTTGTCTGACCAGGTATCACTCCCTACAAAGTAGGAAGCGCTGCTTTGATCTCGTCCACAGACTTGACCAAGGCGTGCAGTATGGCCTCCAAAGTGTCGATACGTTGGCGATCGCCGGAACCGCCTTGGCTGTTGTCCGTCATGAATGCCGTCCTCACGTGAGGAGTGACAGAAGGAGTGGTGGCGGACGTGCTCTCCGAGTCATACTCATGCATCGAGAAATCATCAGGATATGTGGGTATGTTTTCTTCAGGTTCGGACTCGGAAGGGGCAGTACCCCCAGCTTCTGAGCCTGCTTCGTTTAGGATGTCCTCGGGGACGTCGGTATCTGTTGTACCCGTTTGAGGATTTGCTTCCTCCAGTCCGTCTTCTTGGAATGTCGGGTTGTCGTGGATGTTCGGAGGAGAGCTACCCCCAGTTCCAACAACCCCCAGTGACGTGGGCGGTGAACTTCCTACTGCAGCCATTTTTGTCTTTGAACGGGTGTGTTGGAATACTCCAGCAGAGGATGATCCTTTAGACGACGGCTTCTTAGCTGCAATAGTTGACACCTTTGGACTGGAGATGCTGGTTTTCTTTCCTCTCCCCTCAACAGGGGCTTTCCGCGCGGAATTGCAGGAGGCCACAGGGGGTGCCTCGTCTTCCGAGCTCGGATGTCGTAATCTTTGGAAGGCGGATGGCCGGTTTGCCGTGTTGCTGCAACAGCAGTTAACGATAATCTGGGCGCAGTGACGTCCCTGCGAGGACTCTCTGCACGCCGAAGCCCCTTCTCTTTTCTTGCGCTTGTGGAGGATCGCCTCACGCAGGTCAGAGGGACCACTCTGTCCGTTCGCCGTCGGGGTTTGGACTTGAGCGGTTCTGTATAACTTCCCATCAGGGGCCCGTGTGATAATCAGCGGGACGCCCTGATAGTCAGAGGTTGGGGCAGCTATCTGGGCTTGATGAGCCCGTGCTGCCCTAGACTTCTTCTTTTTAGCACTTGTGGGTGCATAATAAGAAGAGTCCAAGTTGAACATCACAGAGTCTGGCTTATCATCCAGAGAGTCATCAGGGTTCGGGCCGTACGAGAGACGGTCGAAAACTGATCGAGAGGAGCATGGAGCGGATGCTATGCGGCTGGGAGTGGAAACCGTGCAGGCTGTCTGTACGCGGTTGTCTCCTGTCGTCGGACGAGTTCTTATGCGGCTAGGATCCATGACCGTGCAGGCTGGCCGCATGCGGTTGGCATCTGTGGCCGCATGGGTTTTCTGCAAACGATTGACTTTTCTAGCCGCATGAGTTTCATCCATGCGGTCGGGAACTGTAGTCGCATAAGTTATGCGGCTGACAGAAGTAGCCGCATGAGTTTTCTTCATGCGGTTGGCGGATGTAGCCGCATGGGCTTTCTCCCTGCGGCTAATACTCTTCTGCGGTTCGGACCGCGTAGAGTCCCTCTTTGTCCCTGCAAGTCCAGCATCATAATATTTTCTTCTGTCGGACTTGGGGGCAGCAGAGTTGTCTACGATCTGAAGTGGGACCGCAGGGGAATCCTTCTCGCCGTCTTGAGCAACAGAGGGCATCCCATCGAGGGCTTGAGGAGGAGCAAATGACTTCGGTCTCCATTCTTTGCGAGCCTTCGTGGTGCGGGTGCGCTTCTGGGCCGGGCCAGCGCTGCCTTCAGAGAGCATCTCTTCGAACGCCTGTTGGTCGAAGCGGACGACCATCTTCTTTTGTGTGGAGCCAAGTTTGGCTGCATCTGATTGCGTCACCAACTCCTCAGCCGTAGAGAAGTTAGTCCCCAGCAGAGTCGCCATCGTGTTTGCCATTGATTGTAAAAGAACAGAACAATTATCGGAGGACTGAACTTAGACTCACAATACAAACTCGCTCGCACAAAGAAAGCCTAGGGACGAAAACCTAGGTACAGCAGACTAAGTGCGATTGTTTATTTTTGATTCTGGGGGGTGACGATAGAGGCTCGGGAAAGCGACGGCCGCTCTGCCTTACTCCTTGGACGATCAGTATGCAGTCTTGACTCGGGGAAGATTTGCTCGGCGTTGACGAAGAAAGGCTCTTCTTGCTCCTCTCTGGTTGCTCTCTGGGCTTCTCTCTCTCTGTGATTGTCACGAAAAAAAAAGGGAACTCTCTCTCTGTGGGTATCTCTCTCTTCTTATTTTTTTTTATTATTGCCGCCCACTTTTTTTTTTTTTTATGGGAATGCTGCTGGCTATTTATAAGGGTGGGATGTGATTATTAGGGTTTGCTATCTGTTTGGAATGTCGGCGCTCCTTCATTCTATCTGGACCCTTGATCTTGGTCATAACGAATCTCGGCCACTAATGCGGATAGCACCAAATCTTACGAGCAGTTAATGCTGATTGCTTTAAATCTTTGTGATTGGTTATGCTAATATCTGATTGCTCGCCACGTGTCTTGCTGATGATGTCAAATATTCTCGTTGGGATTCGGTCGAATCTTCAATGCCACGTCTTTTGATTGAAGATCCTGCCAGGGCCGCATAGAGTGGCCAATACTTGAACCGCAGGGAGATACCCTTCATGAGCCGCATGAGTCAACATCTCGTCGAGCCGCAGGGGACGAACTTTCCGTGAGCCTCATATGCGTGGTCTTTGCGAACCGCAGGAGACGACCTCTCCATGAGCCGTATAGTTTCTGTGGGCCGCATGTGGTATTGAGCCGCATAGGTCGGGCTATGAGTGGACCGCATATGGCGGATTTCTGTTAATCATATTAGAATGACGCCTCACGGAGCCGCATGAAGCTGTTCTTTAACCGAGCCGCATGAGACTTTTGCCACGTGGCAACATAGGATTTCTGACAGATCGGGTCAGAGATCTTCTTCTTTTTCCGAAGAATCTGTCATTATGGCAGAGCCATTATGACACTTTATGTCAGAGACGTCGCAACCGTCGAGTCGTGTCAGAGCATTAAAATGAGGCCATTACTCCAATGGCCAACTGTAGGGGGGTCACACGTGGCATCGATTTGAGCCGCATGTCCCCGAGCCGCATGAGTCTGGGGGTCTCCTTTTTGGCCGCATAAAGCAACTCCAGTATGAACCGCATAGGCTTGCTGTCCAGAGCCGCATGGGTCATTATGCCTTTATTTCTAATATTTTCCATGCTTCTACACACCTGTTAGCCGGATTGCTTGATATTTTGTGTCAGTACATAATTGTAATTAAACAGACTGCAGCTGTGTATAATTTTGTACTCCTGACTCTCTAAGATAGCTAAATTATAAAGCTAGTCTCTCATGACCATTTTGATGAAGCATCGGAGACGCCTTACTGCTTTATCTTTAATGATCATTTAATTGCTGATGTGACTTGATTGATTGAAACATAGAACCCTGTGGGACCATAGGAGACTTGATTGTAGCATGTACCCCCTAGTCTCTCGACAGCCACGATCGTCGTATGACGTTACGTACCTCATATGGAGTAGCTGGCCTAGTCCGTCTCCGTATTTTGGTACTGGGGCGTGACAAGGTTTTAGTGGTGGCCCATACAGGTCCGTTTTTCAGACTTGTGGGGTATTGCGAATTATTAGAAGTCTCAATCAAAACTTATTCCCTTTGAAATTCTGTTTCGAATTCTCTGTCCTTGCCTTGATCTCTAACCTGACTTGCATCCTCGAAATCTTCCTCGTTCGAACTTGATAATCTTATATCTTTCTCTATAGGGATGCTTCATTCTCAGTAGCGGGTGAGACCCATGAGGAAGAGCAGCCAGAGCATGGCTCGACTGGGCACCAACAGGGGAGAGAACCTTCCCCAGGGCAGACACGAGTAGAAGTGGAACCAGAGGCAGTGGAGCCGCAGGTTATTGAAACTCCTGCAGCACCAGCAGCGACGGCAGTACCAGATGCCGTAGCACTCCTGGAGATCATCCGGGGAATTCTTGTCACTCACCAACAGCAACAGACTCAGCAGCAGGAGCAGAACATGTTGCTGAACCAAAGAATTCAGTTAGCTCTTGAGAGGAGTGCCGGGGCTGACTCGGGGGCATCAGGACGGTTCCGTTGCTTGAACTCGAGGTATTTTAATGGCACGGAGGATGCCATCACTGCGGATGCATGGATTCAAGACATCGAAGCTATTCTTGTGGCAGCCAAGGTTCCAGATGATGAGAAGGTTGATCAGGTCAAATTAGTACTTCAGGATCTTGTCCACGACTGGTGGGTATCAGAAGAAGTTGGTATAAGGCACCCTATTCGTTGGACCACCTTCAGTGAAAGATTCAAGGCCAAGTATTTTGGCGTAGTAGCTCGACATGAGCTCCAACAGAAGTTTATTAGTCTCAAGCAAGCAGACAAGACCGTAGATGGGTATGCAGCAGAGTTCTGCAGATTGTGCCGTTTTGCACCAGCAATGGTGGCAACGGAGCTAGAGAAAGCTATGAGGTTCCAGCAGGGACTTCACTTGGAATTACTGCAGCTTGTGGAGGGACACGACTACCAGACGTTTGACGCTGTTTTGACGGCCGCTCGGAGGCACGAGCTTACCCAGCAGAGGTTGGCATTGAGGATAGAGGGTCAGAAGAGATCTCATTCCCAGGTTGGATGAGGAGTAATGCAGCGAACATCGGCACCAGCACCCGGTGTACGTATTCATGAGGCAGGAGTGCCGCGGAGGACGGCCGTGTCAACTAATACAGCGCCAGTTCGGCATTAGCAGCCGAGGAACCAGCAGCAGCGTCAGGGAGCACCCCAGGGCTGTATATTCTGTGGGAAGGCAGGACACACGAGGGAGGTGTGCCGGTCAGCGAATGGCTTATGCTTGAGGTGTGGTAGTTCAGACCACCGTATTTCCACTTGTCCTATGATGCAGAGGCCAGGAGGGCCAGCTCAGCAGTTTCCAGCATTGCCAGCTCCGGTGGCAACCCCGAGTGGAGGGCCAGTATTAGCAGTAAGGCCCCTAGCCCAGCGTCTACCAACGTAGGCTCAGATGTTTCGCCAAGCACAGGAAGCCGGAGGCCCTCAGAGGCAGCAACAATATGGTCGAGGAAGGCCGCAACAAGGGGCTCCGCGGGGCCAGGGCCAGACTCTCACATTATCCTTGGGAGAGGCTCTAGCGTCTAGTGACATGGTGGCAGGTAAAATTCTCGTCACCTCATTTTCTGCTGTAGCATTATTTGATTCAGGCGCTACTCATTCATTCATCTCTGCACAATATGCTACACGGATTGGATTAGAGTTTGAGGCATTACCGGAGAGGATGGATATACTCACCGGCAATGGGCTCGTAGAAGTTAGCAGAATGCGCTTTTTATGTCCGGTAGAGGTGTGTGGGCATTTACTGCCCGCATCATTGATTGAATTCCCTATGGGGAATTTTAACGTTGTTCTTGGCATGGACTGGTTGAGAGACAGTCATGCGATAATTGATTGTAGAGGAGGTAGGGTCATATTCAGCGTTCCTAGGATGGAACAGTTCATCTTTACTCGAACCTTGAAGAATCAGGCCGGAGGCGTCATCTCAGCAGCAGTGTCAGAGCCAGGACAGATTCCGAGAGTGGTCGAAGATTTTTTCGACGTCTTCCCTGATGAGCTCCCAGGGATACCTCCAGTCAGAGAGGTAGAATTTAGCATTGAGTTGAACCCTGAAACGAGGCCTATTGCAGACAGAGTTTACAGAATGTCGTCGTCAGAACAGGGTAAGTTGTATTAACATGACGAAGAGTTGAAGTCTAAGGGATTCATCCGAGACAGTAAATCGCCCTGGGCCGTGCCAGTGATTCTAGTTCCCAAGAAGGATGGGTCGACGAGGATGTGCATCGACTACCGCAAGCTGAATGCAGTGACGGTGAAGAATAAGTACCCACTACCAAGGATTGATGACCTGTTTGACAAGTTGAACAAGGCCAGCATCTTTTCCAAGATCGACCTTCGGTCAGGATACTATCAAGTAAGAGTCCGGGAGCAAGACATACCGAAGACAGCATTCAGATCTAGATATGGGCATTATGAGTTTTTAGTAATGCCCTTTGGACTAACCAACGCCCCCGCAGTATTCATGGATTTAATGAACCGCATCTTTCTGCCGTATTTGGATAAATTTATGGTGGTGTTCATAGATGACATCCTAGTCTATTCCAGCAGTGAAGAGGAGCATGAGAAACATCTTAGAACTGTCTTGCAGACATTGAGGGAGCAACAACTTTATGCGAAGCTTGACAAGTGTGAATTCTGGTTAGACCACATTTCGTTCCTAGGACATGTAATTTTTGGGGCAGGAGTGTCAGTGGATCCGAAGAAGATTGAGGCCATAGAGCATTGGCCGGTCCCGAGAACGGTTGTCGAAGTGCAAAGTTTCTTAGGATTAGCTGGTTACTACAGAAGGTTCGTGGCGGACTTTGCCAGGATCTCTGCGCCCTTAACACGTTTGACGTACAAGGACGTAGAGTTTGTTTGGTCAGCTAGCTGTCAGGCATCATTTGAAGAATTGAAGAAGAGATTGATCTCAGCCCCGATCTTGACACTTCCAGTAGGAGCGGGAGGCTTTACAGTATATTGTGACGTATCAGGGAAGGGTCTTGGATGTGTATTAATGCAGCACGGAAAGGTGATAGCATATGCGTCTCGGCAGCTTCGAGACCATGAGAAGAATTACCCGACTCACGATTTGGAGTTAGCAGCTGTGGTGTTTTCACTCAAGTTATGGAGGCATTATTTATACGGGGATCGGGTAGAGATCTATACTGATCATAAGAGTTTGAAATACGTATTCACGCAGCGAGATTTGAACATGAGGCAAAGAAGATGGTTAGAGCTGCTGAAGGATTTTGATTTAGATCTTCAGTATCATCCAGGCAAGGCGAATATAGTTGCAGATGCGCTGAGTAGGAGAGACAGTGCCTTTATCTTGACCTCGCAGAAGCATATTTTAGAAGACCTTCAGAGTATGGGAATCGAAGTAGTTTTGCCAAGGGATATAGGAAGAATGACTAGTATACAGATTCAGTCAACCTTAGTAGAGAGGATAAGGGCAGCACAAGCAGGAGATCCACAGATTTAGAAGTTGCGGTAGGAGTGTGAATCAGGCCGTAGGAAGGAGTTAGTGATTCACGAAGATGGTACGCTTAGGTTTGGAAACAGACTCTGTGTACCGAGTGGAGACCTTCGGCAAGAAGTTATATCTGAAGCTCATAGTTCTATTTACTCCATTCATCCAGGAGGAACGAAGATGTATCGAGATATCAGGCAGTACTTTTGGTGGAATTGCATGAAAAGAGAGATAGCGAGATTTGTATCCAAGTGTCTGGTATGTCAGCAGGTGAAAGTCGAGCAGCAGAGACCAGCAGGATTGCTACAGCCGCTTCCTATCCCAGAATGAAAATAAGAGCACATCATGATGGATTTTGTGACCGGTTTACCTAGATCTCCGACTGGTAAGAATGCAGTCTGGGTAATAGTAGATTGACTCACGAAGGTCGCTCATTTCCTTCCCTTCCGAATTGGACAGACTACTGAGCAGTTAGCAGAAATGTACATGAAGCAGATAGTAAGGTAGCACGGTCTTCCAGTTAGTATAGTATCAGATCAGGATACGCGATTTACTTTCCATTTTTGGTGGAGCTTACACCAAAGTTTGGGAACCAAGTTAAGATTCAGTACTGCTTATCATCCACAAACTGATGGGCAATCAAAAAGAACCATTCAGACGTTAGAAGATATGCTACGGGCATGTACCTTGGATTTTGGCGGATCTTGGGAGGATCACCTTCATCTAGTGGAGTTCTCCTATAACAACAGCTATCAGGCTAGCATTCAGATGGCCCCGTTCGAAGCATTGTACGGAAGGAAGTGTAGGTCCCCTTTGGCATGGGACGACGTCGGAGAACGGAAGTTGTTGGGGCAAGAGATGATCATGCAGACTGTGGAGATAGTTAAGTTGGTCAGAGAGCGCCTTCGAGTTGCACAGGACCGACATCGTCATTGGGCAGATCAGTATCGTAGGCCTCTAGAGTTCAGAGTTGGCGACCAAGTGTTTCTGTGGATTTTACCTACTCGGGGTATCATCATATTTGGAACCCGAGGAAAACTTAGTCCAAGATACGTTGGTCCTTTTAAGATTCTTGCTCGGGTAGGCGATGTGGCTTATCGACTTGCCCTTCCGCCTTCGTTAACTGGCATACATGATGTGTTTCATGTGTCCCAATTACGTGGGTATGTCCCGGATCCGAGTCATGTCCTCGATCATTCTGAGTTAGTCATTGGTACCGACCTAACTTACGAGTAACAACCCGTGTCTATTTTGGACCGGCGAGAGAAGGTACTCAAGAATCGGACGATAAGCCTTGTCCGTGTTTCTTGGAACCATCACTCTTCGGAAGAGTCAACCTGGGAGCGCGAGGACGAGATCAGATCTCGGTATCCGCATTTGTTTGACTAATGAGGTATATTTTTATGCCTTATTGACACGACTCCATGCTTATCTACACCTGCTTATTTTGCACTTTGTGATGTATGATAATAACTGCTATGATAGTTAACTTGTATATGATTGTGCCTTGCTTGCCCTGATTTCACTATCCTGTCTTGGCTGGAATTTCGAGGACGGAATTTTTCTAAGAAGGGTAGAGATGTCACTCCCCGATCCTGGAATACGTATTTTTCTAAGAAGGGTAGGACGGAATTAGAGATGTCACTCCCCGATCCGTGTACCGATAGACTTATATTCTGCCGGTATCTGGGTCTTGCTCGAGTGACGGAAGGTCTTGATGACGCTTGACTTTACCGAAGATGATGGATTCTTCGTCTCGATTCCGCGGTAGGACTACGAAACAGACCCCTTGGGACGGGACTACTCGATTTACATGATTGACGGTCGTTATTTGTGTTTGCAACGACCATAGAGCGTTATCTAATGTATACATGGCATTCCAATATGGAAGATTATAATAATTAAAAGACACTCCATTATTGATAAAACACGAGATTTTGTCCCGTAGGATTACATTGTCCAGAGAGGGTGCATCTACATCAGCAGATATATACTCCCCTAGCTCTTCATCTGTGTGTACTGGGGTTAGATCGGGAAAGTCCACCGCCGCTTTGACCTTGGAGTCCGAGAGGGCTATGTGGGCCTTTTTCGACAGCTTGGATGAGACGGATGATTGCGGAGGCTTCCCTTTAAGATGCCCCTTCAGAGGTGCCTCAACTGCGCCTTCAGTGATTGGTGCCTTCCCTTGTAGTTTTGCCACAAGGGGAGACGATGTTTGAGGCAGCTTTTCCTTGAGCCGTATCTTCAAAGGATGTCACTCCCCGATCCTGGAATACGTATTTTAATACGTAAACCGATAAATTGTATTTACCTTGTATTTATACGATATTTATTATGCTGTATTTATTCACGCATTTTCCAAAATATTCGACAAAATATTATTTCGTAATTTATTTTCTGCATTTGGGCCTACAGTTTTGGCTCATTTGGGTAACCTATTTTTGGTTCACCAATGGTTCATCATGAACCCTTGGGTTCAAGATTCTATATATAACTCATCTCATTCTCTCTCCTCTCATTTATTTCCTCCACCAACCAAGGCAAGTGCCAACTTGCTCAAGAGATGGATCCATAAATTTTGTTAATGTTTTCTTACAAAATTATTTTTCAAAATATGTTCTTCTTCTCAATCTATACTAGTTTAGAACTTAAAATTTTCCATTTTGAAGCTTTAATTTTTGTAGATCTAAGTTTTAACCATTTTCGGATTTCTTTGGTTTTGATCTAGCAAACTTCATTATTTTTATGTTTTTATTGTTCCATATTGTAGGGAATTTTGTTCTACCCCATTTTGACCTATAGAAGTCCCAATTTGGGCTTAGGATGAGGATTTTATGGTCCTTAGAAGTTCTAGGGCTCATGGTGTTCTTGCTCTCAGCCAAGAGGAAGGAGATGACCCTGTAGCAGTTGGCGCGCGTAGCCACTTGGCCCAGCGCTTTTTAGCGATGGGCGCAGCTCTCTCGTGGCCCAGCGCCTTTTGGCGCTAGGAGCTTGGACCCAGCGCACTCTGACCCCGCGCACTCTGACCAAGTGCGCTTGGACCCAGCACACTCTGACCCAGCGCGCTTGGACCCAGCGCACTCTGACCAAGCGCACTCTGACCCAGCACGCTTGGACCCAGCGCACTCTGACCCAGCGCACTCTGACCCAGCGCGGTTGGACCCAGCGCACTCTGACCCAGCGCGCTTGAACCCAGCGCACTCTGACCCAGCGCGCTTGGACCCAGCGCACTCTGACCTGGACTCCCCTATATTTTATTTTATTTTATTTTATATTGCCTTTATATATATATATGTAAATGTTTGTGTAAGCTATATATCCTTACGTCTTTTGTCCTGAGCATGATATGAGCACTAATGTCACCCCGGTGAACAAAGTGTTCCTACCTGATACATGTACCTGAATGTCCCAGTTCTTGTTCATGCTCGACAAATGACTCGTAACTCCACGTGGCGTATTTGTAATGATGCATTACACTAAGGAGGGTAGAACATGTTGACATACTGATTGACATGGATCCTCTCTTGGGGTACTCGTACTAGAGTACGACTTTAGGAGGATAATCATGCAGGCTATAGCATGTGAGTCCAAGATTTCACCTAGGGTTAAACTAGGCAACTAAATATACTAGATGCATGGGGAGGGCAGAATCTCGAGATCGTGTTACACCAGCCGCCTTGAGATATTGTCTTGACGCCCAGGCTGGTCTCCACGGATACAATGTCATCTGCAACGAACGGATGACTGTATCCAATTAATTTCTGCTATACATTATATGTTTTGGCAAGATGGACTTACGAGGGACCTGTACTCAATAATATCTGTCTATACGAACCCCTGGGTTGGCTAGCCTTGCTGGAAAGATACGATCTGAGGATTTCAAAATAACATGACGCGAGGATAACCTCGTCCCACTAGAAACTTGTAGACTTCATTGGCCGTGAAAATGACTTGCTTGTATCCTATTACCTTCCGCGAATAACTGAGGGAAGCGGACTGTTATGATACGTGATCCAACCCATGTTCTTGTTTGATTGTTGGGTTGGTTATCGTACTATGACAGGCTGTGGACCGAAGTTATGAATGGAAGACTTATTCTGGTTGTGAAGTGTTACTTCTGTGAATGACTGAGGAAAATAGTCTATCATGGTACATGATCCAACCCATATTCTTGTTTGATTGTTGGGTTGGTTATTGTGCTACGATAGGCTATCGACCGAAGTCACGATCAGGAGATTTTATTGTTTCTACCTTTTAACTTATGTGAAAGTTATAGAGTACGACACGTCCCGACTCCATGCGGCACCTTTTGTCCTTGTTTGGTTGTAAGGGTGCCATATGGGTTCGAGGATGTTGCGCTACCCTATAATAGTAGCATAAGTATTACTATTATCAATCATTCTATTAACTGGGTTTTTTTAATCTTAACTCTTGTGCCCCTTTGGCGGTACTTGCTATTCGGGGCTGACCCGCTGGTTTTGTTTGGCCAGATCTCGTAGCAGAGCCAGAGGACACGATCTTCCTTCCTGACATCCATGGTGCATACTAGGAGCATGGCGGTTCGGGGACTCGAGTGGGTTTCTTCTCCACCACTCCTGCTTATACTTTGTGCGGCGTTTAGCCACCGGCACCTGTTAGCCGGATTGCTTGATATTTTGTGTCAGTACATAATTGTAATTAAACAGACTGCAGCTGTGTATAATTTTGTACTCTTGACCCTCTAAGATAGCTAAATTACAAAGCTAGTCTCTCATGACCATTTTGATGAAGCGTCGGGGACGCCTTACTGCTTTATCTTTAATGATCATTTAATTGCTGATGTGACTTGATTGATTGAGACATAGAACCCTGTGGGACCATAGGAGACTTGATTGTAGCATGTACCCCTAGTCTCTCGATAGCCATGATCGCCGTATGACGTTACGTACCTCATATGGAGTAGCTGGCCTAGTCCGTCTCCGTATTTTGGTACTGGGGCGTGACAAGGGAGCTTCAGTAGGTGTTCTACCTAGAAAAGTTGGTGGTTTTCCAGGTAGCTTGATGGTTATAGGAGGCAGCATCTGAGGCGGTTTCCCTTTGAGTCAAATTTTCAAAGTAGCCTCGGGAATCATCTCAGGCTCCATGTCCGGCTCTACTGCCGTTTCTGCTTCATCGTCAGCATCATTGGCTTCCCCTTCGTCGGGCGACTTGTAAAGGGTAGAATCAGTGAAGTAGGCTTCAACCCCCTTGAAAGGGTCAATGTCCGCGAACTCTGTTCGGATGATGTCATTGGTGGACTCGTACTTCATATATTGGTGGAGTGTAGATGGCACCACCATGTACTCATACAGCTACGGACGGCCCAGTAGGAGGTTGTAGTTGACGTCAGCGTCCACGACATAGCAAGTCACCTCGGTTCGAAGGTTACCGATATGACACTTCAGCCGTATTTTGTCCAGCGGCTCGCTTTTGCTAGCAATGAAGCCGCTGATTGTAGTGTTGGAAGGCGCCAGACGGTACATTAGGATCCCTAGTATTGAGAGTAGCGTCTTCGGGATGATGTTGAGGGAAGACCCTGGATTGATCTGAATCCGCTTCACCTTGACGGAACCGACATACCCTGTATAATACAGTGGCCTGTTGTGTCGATTTTGCTTGTTCAGCATATCTTGTTTGGTGAAGGTTATGTTGGGGATAACTTCATCCATACAATGCCAGTGCACACATATGGTCGGGGTATCCTTGGGCTGCTTGACATGACTGATGAAGGATTCAGCATCCTTCAAGGCTTCACAGAGAGCTTCATGAGTGTCCATGGAAAGACGAAGAAGCTCAAACAGGGATAGACGGATAGGAGTACTGGCCAGTTGTGCCAGTATGTCAAAGTTGGGGGGCTTGGCTAGCCCCAAAGCATTCTTCTTTCGCAAAGGCTTGTCGAAACGGGCCTCTACATGCTTCTGTTTATTGGCTACTGGAGGCCTGAATAGGCCCACTTTCTGGGCAGCAGGGACGGTGCAAGGAGGCACCACCTCGACGGCGGCTTCGTCAGGTTGGGCGTTCTGATGTGAACGCGTCTGTAAAGGAACTGTCTCTTCCACAGAGGAAGAGACCATGTGACAAGACTTGATCTTCCTGTCCTTGGTTTTGGAGGCAGAGCGTACCTCCAGTTGAGTAACCTCGGAGCCGAGATCGGTGTGAACCCATAAGATCTCTTCCCGAGATGTGGTGAGTGGGATGAGTCCACTCACGTTGTCATGAGTAGGTGGCAGATTGACCACCTCCATTGTCGCCTTTGGAATGGGGACGACGCCATCTTATTTTGTGGTTGGCGGCAAGGTGCCAAATTGGAGTGACACTAGGTTGGCCGAGACCGTTTTATCCTTGTAGTCGACGGAGATAACATCCGTATTGATCATGCGCTGGATATAGTTCTTGAGGACGTAGCAGTCCTTAGTTGGATGTCCGACAAACCGATGATAGTGACAGTACCTCGGATTGTCCACTCTCCCAACCTCATCGGGACGCTTCGGGTCCGGCAACTTGATCTTGTCACCCTGCTTTAATATCTCGAAGAGTTGCAGGATGTCTTCATTGTTGAAAGAATAAACCTCCTTTGGCCTTGGTATAAGTGGAGGCTTCTGAGTAGGTGTTGATGCACCTTTGGAGGCATTGACAGTCAATGTCTGCTTCCCCTACGTCTCTCGTCCAGGGTTGTTGGCTGTAGGCCGTTTTCTCTTGTCCTTAAAGGCAGGGAAACTGACTCCCAGAAAATGAGCATTGGACGCCTTCTTTTCTGCTGCTTTGGCCTCGATGATCAAGGAACTCCAGTCGGGAGGAGGAGTGGAGTTAAGCCAGAGTTTGATCGCAGGCAGCATGTTCATGCTGTATGAGGAGAGGAGTGCATGTTCTGGCATACCCGGGGGCAGTTTGAAGCAGGCTTGTCAGAACCGTTCGATGAATGCTCGAACTGTTTCCTTCTTCTTCTAACGTATCTCTATAAGGGACGCCATTGTCATGTCCTTCCCTCTGTTGTAGAAACGATCGAGGAAAAGACGTGTCAAGTCATCGAAGGAGGATATGGAGTTGTCGGGGAGACTGCAGTACCAGTCGTAAGCTACTCCTTTCAGTGCCCCGACAAATATGCTGGTGAGTAGTACGTCTTCCTTCGGAAGATGTCCCTTTTGAGACTGGAATTATGTCAGATAGCGGCGTGGAGAGTCCTTCCCGTCGTATGGCGTCAATGTTTGTGGTTTATATTTGGGAGAATAAACCACTTTGTTCCATTCGAGGGGGTATGGTTGTGGGATCCCCATCTTCTGGTGCTCCTCTTGTCTGTTCTTGGACTCAAAAGCGCTCGTATAAGTCCCTGATCATCTCAACTACGTCTTCCGTGGAGCTGGGAGTCGGAGATGGTGGTACGGCCTGGAGTTGAGCATTTGACGGCTCCGACGTTCGAGGTGCCTCGCGGCGATCTGTATCCAAGGATACCCGTTGAAGGGGTACACTTGATTCTCTATTGACCCCCGGGTCAGGACTGGTAGACGGTGCTCTGGCCAAAGCTGACCGTATCTCAAACACTGCTTGAGTCATTATTTGTATGGAGGCAGAGAGGGTTTTGAGTCCTCCCTCTAAGGTGTCCATGCGCTGGACGAGATCTGCTGGCGGCGCATCTGACTCCGTATCACCAGCTCCTGTCATGTACACCGTCATGACGCGACTGGAAGTGGATGGATCGGTTGAGCTTCGCTTTTGGGCCTCGCTCTCTTGAAGAGAAATTTCCCCCGGAGCTTCGTCTTGGCTACCCCCAGCTATGCTCTGGAGAACACCTTCGTCTTCGGGAGAAGTATCAGCAAGGGTCTGACTACCCCCAGCTCTGTCTTAGAGGACTTCTTCGTCTTCGGGACGCAGATCCTCAGGGGCTTGACTACCCCCAGCTACGTCCGGGAGGCTGACTTCGTCTCCAGGATGAAGATCCACAGGGGCTTGACTACCCCCAGCTATGTCCGGGAGGCTGACTTCGTCTCCAGGATGAAGATCCACATGGGCTTGACTACCCCCAGCTATGCTCTGGAGGACGTCTTCGTCTTCAGAAGGAGGATCAACAAGGGCTTGACTACCCCCAGTTTCCCCCAAGATCTTCTTTCTCTCCCGAGTGCCTTCAAACACTCCAGAGGACGGGACAGTTGTCTTGGTTTTCCTCGGCTGGTTATTGGATGAGGACGAGACCGAGGAGTTGCCAGTCACCTTTCGGATTGACGAGGAGTTAGAGATTACGTTGCAAGAAGCAACCTTTAGTTCTGGCTCCTCTTTAATTGACACCTTCTTCCCGAGGCGACGTTGGAGGGGTGCTGAAGATTGCAGCCGCTGGAACACCGACTGCCTTGGTGGTAGGACTGCTATTTTGTAACAACAGTTGATGGTGACTACAGCACAGGTGTGCCCTGTTAGGGGCGTATTGTGCTTATCAGTCGACTCTCCTGATCAGTGCTTATGACTGATCACATTACGCAAATCATTGGAGGAGAGTGCCACCTTCGCACCCATATCAGGCGCATGGCAAGGCCAAGCGCCAGGGTGGTCAGGTTAATGCTGCACCCCCTGAACCAACGCAGAAGATGCGCTCAGATCAGTAGTGGAGGCACAACATTTACAGTAACTTGAACCAACCATAGACGCACATCCTATGTAGGCGCTGGAGTTTAAGACCACAGAGTTTGCCTTGCTCGACTTGGTTGCAAATACAACAGATGCGCCCAAGTGAGGCAAGGAATTTGAAGGTCGGCTTGTTTCTGGCACAGAAGCACCCGAGTCGACCTTATACAGCTTACCATTAGCAGCGCGCATGATCGTGAGCGCATGCTTCTGGTTTGCCGCTGGCATAGCACGTTTGAGGCGCATGGCCCGTGCCGCCTTGGACTTCTTCGTACCATCCCGCTGGGGCGCATAGTATTCAGATTCCAAATTCTTCTCGTCATGACAGCGAGTGAGCCTGTCAAAGACAGAGACCTTCTATGGCGTATCAGAGTTACTGCGTATGGTGTTAGATTCGCCCTTGCTCCATCGGCGCATCTTTCTTGTCTGAAAAGGAGATGGCTGGGGAATGTGGTCAGCACCACGCTTTCCCGAGAGATATGCTGCACCGGTGGGCGCATCCTGGCTGCTGAGGACGTCAGCGAGAAGGGTGGACTGCATCGGCGTATCCCCTTCAGTGGTGGTGCCAGGGGCCTCGACCCTGCGCACCCAGACTTGGCGAGTCTTCTTCGACTTTGGCAGCCGCTTCGAACGACTTGCGCTGCCTTCAGAGATGAACTCCTTATACGCCTATTGATTGAGGCGTACGACCAGCGTCTTGTGGGAGGAGCCCGCCTTCACGTCGTCATATTGCAACACAGCTTTCTCAGTGGAGGAGAAAGAGGTCCCCAGCAGAGTCGCCAGCTTGTTTGCCATTAAAATCTTTTTATTGCAAATTTCAAATACAAACAAAATAGTGTTACAATGTAGGACTTAGACGTAGTCCTAGGAGAACACTTTTGTTTATCTGGGTCCCTGTGTCGAGGGAGCGAATGGTAATGCAATAACTCCATTGACGATCTGATGACGGTTCTCGGTTCTCGGAAGGTCCGAGTTGCTCTGGGTGCTGGAGCTTGCGGGGAGGAAGGAGACGTTGAGTGTCTGTATCTGCCTATCTCACTGTGTATATAGGTGTCTGTCCGTAGGTGTCTGTGTGTGTATGTGTGTCAGAATGAGATGATCCCTCTATTTATAGCTTGCAGGCTGGCTGCTCATGCGCGCATATGTAGGATGCGCCTGTATATGGGGACGCCACGTGGTTGAAGCTGCGGGAGGCGCATGGATGATGTGCCATAATTTGTGGGTTGAATCCTTCATGCTGCTTTTGTGGGCTGACACGTAGCAGGGGAGAGGATCTTTCTGTTGCTGAGATCTTGGATGATTAGCACCCCTTCATAGGCTGAATCGAGTCAAAGGACACGTGGCGCATGCCCGCTGCTCAAAGATCTCGGATTTGGTGGAGAGTGATCTGATAGGATGCGCCTGGGATTGGGCGCATGAAAAGACTTTGGCTTGTAACCTTTAGGAGTCACGAACCAGTCTAGGCGCATGGCTTTTGAGGCGCATGCGGGGCTTCAGTAGTGACTTGACCTCTGTCTTTAGGGATCAGAGAAAAGTCTGAGGCGCATGGCTTTTGAGGCGCATGCAGAGATTTGGGCACATGGCTGCGGGGACACATGCAAAATTGTTGGGCGGCCACGTGGCTCGTAATCGTCGGAGGAAAGTAATGATGATGTTGATATCATTGACGCTTCGTCTTCTAAAAATGTTGCTAACTGTCCAGTCATCGGGGGACATGCTGCCAACTCTGTCACTCGAGCATTAATTGCTTGATGGGTGACGAGCCGGAATGGGCACATGGGTCCATGTTGATTAGGACGCATGGATCTGTGCTTTACTGGACGCATCCTTACGGGGCGCTTTGGAACTGACGGGCGCGTCTGTGCGATGTGCAGTGTCTGACCAACGCATCCACTTGCATCGTGCGTCTTTATTGGTCCGACTTTTGTGTTCTTTAAGTGCTTTAAATAGCCGTTTTGACTTGGCTGAATTCGAAGCGTCAGGTTCATCACCATTAATGCAAATTCATTACACGGGATTCGGAGAGCCCGCCACTTGGCACATGGGTTTGATTTGCCCAGCCTATAAATAGTGACAGGGAGAGAGTTTGCTTCTCGTTCTCTCATGTCCTCCCGAAATGAACTTGTTTGCTCGAGCACATTCTGTTGACGAGGTGCTCCCGAAGGTGAAGATGCGACGCACTGTCTTCATTCATGCACTTAAAGGTGACTGTTACTTCCAAAAGTCGGAGTCGAGGGCTTCTGAGGCAGACGGAAGGTGCCTGTTGTATCCAAAGATCGGGATGCTCGAGCCTCGTCTCCGTTATGCTAGAAGAGCCGCAGATCGGAATTGTGGTGCTCCGATCATCTTTCTTGGGCTTTGGAGAGCTCCTCGTCCTGCTAGAGTGGGTGTTGCCCATTCTGGTTGTGTTGAAAGCCTCCTTTTGCCGTGGATCGATTGCGGTGCTTTCCTCTTCCTTGGGCTTTGGAGAGCTCTTCCTCCCGCTAGGGTGGGGTTGATCGCCCACCCTTGTTCTGCTCAATAAATGCTTTATTAGTCGAAGCACTTGATCGGGTCGAAGTGGATCGCATATGCTGAGACTTCATGATGCGCATAACTGAGACTCTGAAGAGATGCGCCTGACTGAGACGCTGAAGAGATGTGCCAAACTGAGATGCTGAAGAGATGTGCCTGACTGAGAGCGCATGGTGGTTGCTGCGCCTAGCTGTAGACTTAGGATCTTTTTTTTTTGTAGAAATTCTTCTTTGTAAAGCCTTTTTTTAGACATGTAATAGACTCTTATACGAAAATAAAAATCTTCTTTTAATGTCTATGCTTTTGCTGTTTGTTGTGCCAAGTACTTCATCTGAGCTCCCTGGCACACGTAATGTTAGGCGCATAGGATTTTCGGTCCTGAAATTCCATGCTTCTACAGTTACCTTAAAAAGTTTTCAAATCTCATGAGACGTCTTACAGGTTGAAACTCGATTGAACTCCGTCTTGTCAATTACACAGAACAGTACGTTGATGGCACGTGCATCTAGACTAGCCTTTGCTTTTTCTGCCTCTGTATATTTATCATGAGGCTTGTCTGTAAGTACACCAACGACTACTGTAGGTGACAGTTTCTTATAACCGTCAATAACTATAGACCAAAGATCAAAGTCAAAAGACTTTAAGAAGAATATCATTCGTGTTTTCTAGTAAGTATAGTTTGTTACATCAAATAGTGGGGGTCCATTTGTGGATTGTCCTTTATCGTTGAATATTGATTTCATAGCTGCCATATATACTCTCTGAGGTTGTTATATTAGAATATAACCTGCTCTGATACCAATTATAGGACCGTTGAGCACCTCTAGAGGGAGGTGAATAGAGTGAGTGCGAGTGCAGCAAAAAATAATCACTAATTAAAAATTAAAAGCAGATAACTATGGTAGTTAATAAAGAGATAGTAAATAAATGTAGCAAGAGATCAGAGAATCAAACTCAGTGGACACTGCGATATATACTGGTTTCCCTCTTGGAGGACTAATCCAGTTACAGGTACTCTTGTCAGCCGTTAATCCACTATTCATAAGCTAATTGAGAACTTGCAGTCTCTTTACAACACCGTGCTTGGTAACAAGTGCACGACGGACTTCACAACACCGTTCTTGGTGACGAGCGCACGACCAGCTCCTAGAACTGAAATAATTTTTGAACTTGAATGACCTCTTTACAACTCTGAGAACCAAAGAACTCTAAATCGAATTGATATTACTGGCTTTGGCTAAAAGATGTATAGGTGGAGTATGAAAGCTTTTTAGAACACTAAAAAAACACTTTAGGAATAGATAAAGAGAAGAAAAATGATGAGTGATTTGAAAGGAAATTTCTTTTCTATTTATAGGTGTTTTTGAGGAACGAACTCGGGCAGAGTTCGGACAGAGTTCGGATGCTATGATTTCGTATACGAACGTTTGATACAGATTTGGTGGAAACTGAATTTCAAATAACCTAGATCGAACTCGGGCCGAACTCGTACGAACTCGGACCGAACTCGGTCAGAGTTCTGCTTGGTCAGAACAGTAAGGAATGAACCAAATTTTCATAAGTTTTGGGCTTTTTGGACTTTTGGACTTTTGGGATAAGTAGGTAGGCTTATTTTTGTTTGTGGACTGTGAATAACCTAAGCCAGTAATACTCAATCGATTTTACAATTTGTATTCTAGACTCAATAAAGGATAAAATATATAATAAAATGTAAAATGACTCAGACTGTTTCAAGTGCATAAAATCTTCGGGATGATGATTTACATGCTTGCGGATGTTGTAGTATGCTCTTTGATATTGATTTCACTTGACCTGAAATGTTTGCAGCAGTTTGTATATTTTGTGTATTGACTTAAGTCGTTTGTTGATTTATCAAAATCGGGTGTGACCATTAGAAAATGGGCCAATGATACTCCTCCGGTGTCACGACCCGCACCCTAGAGTAAGGGCACAAGACGTGGGTACGTCCAGCCTACGCCGTAGTGTCGGCGGTAGAACGCTGTCCTAGGTCACAACATCTAACAATATATTTCTAAGAAGTTTATACTCCCCGAATGGGGGTGACATAGCAGTAAAACTCAATCACAACTAAGGAAGAGATAGCACGATATGAAATAGAACCCAAGGAAATAAATAGATGAAATAGTAGTAGTCTAAGATAATCCCAGCAATATCCAGAAAATACAACTCAGCTACAGCATGAAAGAATATATACATCTCAGAATAAGTCTAGCTAAACATGTCTCATGACTACAAAGGAAGATAAGCCTAACTAATCTAAACTAGGCAATCGGGGTGATATCCTCAGCTAGAGCTGGGTCCTCCTGAGGGTCCAGCTCGCAGGTGTCATCTAAGGCTGCCCCGTAGTAAGTGTCCAGGCAAGCCTCCTCCTCGTCCTCTGTAATATTTTCAACAGGTCCAGTCAGGACAGGAGCGAGTACAGTACATCTCAACAGTTCATAGCAGGTTAGAAAATATAAACATGCAGTAAAGTAAGATACAAGTACTGAAAGAAGTGCAGTATGTAAACAGAAAAAGAGCTGTAACAAAATATCTACTATAATAGAGACTAACAGTGGCTAGTGAGTCAGAGTACAATATGGACATGTAAATGGCATAGGAGATTCTGATAAGACACTATGGAAGAGATTCTGATAAGATACTACTGGTGTATTATTCACATGTCCAATTCTACACCCCCGTACCCCAATCAATACACAAGGATCTAAACAGGTTATGTTATTGTACATGATATCACATGGGGGCCCATGAAAGGGTGCACATGATAGTATACATGGGGCTCCGTAAACATGAGAGTACAAGATTCACAGGAGTGTACATGTATAATGAAAGCACAGGAGTACATGTTGAAAGTGAAACGCACATGACACAATGTACCCGATGCTCCCGAGGGGGATAACATCGCATGTAGAGATCCATATAGTACAAATCCGTGTGACCATCGTGACAGTACAAGTAAAGTAATCTACTGCAGGAAATAATTCTAAGCAGGATATGAAATGATCAGAGAATGTACTCGCCTGTATCTGAGTGTCCAAAATGAAACGTACTGTCCAAGGAGTGGTGTCTGGCTCCTAATCATAAAAGCACAAGTCACAACAAGTCTAAAATGGCAAAATGAAGTCCTACTATGCATTCTACATGATTCTAGGTCAATCTAGACCAAAGTCAACTCTTGGTCAACCTTGGAAGTCAAACTAGGTCAACCAAGTCTAAATAGTCTATTCTAGGCCTAACTAGTCTACCTTAGTCTAAACAAGTCTAGCTTAGCACTCCTACACATCACTAGGTCAATCTAGCGTCACACTTACACAATTAGATATTCCTATACATTATTTATTCACAATACACTATTAACTTATATAGAAAACACAACTTTACATTATATATAGATACATACATTTGAGTTAACATTATATATACCTAGTCTAAGTACTATATATATACATATAGATATGCATCACACAAGTACATTTGTATACACATTATACATAAAACATTACACACCACATATATAGATATTCATCTATAATATATACATGTGCATATAGAGAGAGGGAAGGCCTGTGTGTTGTGGGTGTGTACATGTAAGAGTGGAAGAAGGAAGAGTGAAATGTGTGAGCTGAACATGGAAAAATTAGTGAGGTGAAAGATGTGTAGATGTGTGTGTGTGTTAGAAGGAACAGTGCGTGAGTGAAGAGTGGACTGATAAGGGTGTGTGAAACTGTGAGCAGTGAGTGAATTAGTGTGTGAGCCTGGAAGGCAGTGACAGTAGCTAAATAGTGTAGGAAATAGAGTTCAAGTAGAAAGGAAACACAATATCAGTTAGCAATTTGAACACAAGGCCAAATTCAGAACACCAACTCAAACTTGAGCTAAAAACAGTTTCCAGGTTATACAATGCAGGAAACATTTGAAATCGAAATGTGGAGAGTGATAAGGGGAGATTTTCTTGGGTTAGCAGAATCAACACCATGAATCAAACTTGGTTCAATAAGGAAAGGAACTCAATTCTAAATGGTATTTACAAATCAATCCCAGGTTTCATATTACATTAGAAATCATCCATTGCCTCAAAAAACTCAAGAAAACAGTTTTGTGAATTTAAACTAGCATACATTCACAGGTTCTAGTATTGAATGAAAAGAAGTAGTCCCTACTAATCTCAGATTCAACATTATATCCTCAAGTTCAAATAAACTCAGGTTAAATCAATATGTAACACATCCTCAGCTCATGAAGAACTTGTAAGAAAAACAGTTTACACAGTAAAGGAAAAAGAAAAGGAACAATCAACTTCAAAGATTCAAAACTGAATCAGTTCAACAAAATCCCCATGTACAGTTTATTAAGGTCCCAGATAGGACAATTCACCAACCCAAACATGCATATTAGGATATCAATTCACAGTTGGAAACTTCCAGTTATAACCATGAAACAAATTCCAGATTTCAAACCAAACAACAACCAATTCGATCCAAATTCACATCAAAAGCCTATATAACATGTAAACTGGATCTAACATATATCATTAGTCATGCTAGGATCTAATTTAGCAGATAAATTCATAGTTTAAGGCATTAAAACAATTACACAGGAACACCTATAACAAAATACTGAAAACACACAGTGCACGACACGTGCACAACGATTTCCTACCTAGACACGACACGGGGACACATGGGGCTTGACACACGGGGTGTCAGTCATGGCCCCATGCCACGTGTCAAGTCTCGTGTCCATACAATATGTGTCGTGTCCGCTACAGACCCCGTGTAGCAGGAGATTACTGTAGCGTGTGCGCACGGTCGTGCACGCGCGTGTCCAGCCACAAATCCGACACAAAAGGGACACCAATACCACCATAAACAAACAGAAATCAATAAGCAAGATTAAAACTAATATTCCTATTCAAAAATATCCTAGAAACTAGGTCGAAGGGTTCATTGGGGCATTTCGACAAACAGTCTAGGCTATGCTACTGATACGTGTCCAAATGGACACGAAACCCATGATACCCGACACGAACCCTATCCAGACTCTTAGGGGACCCTTAGGGCTTCCTATTCATGAAGACAAATTGAAAATCCATGGAGTATTGAGAGATTACCTATTCTTGAACTATGGGTGAAAAAGCCCCAAATGGAAAGATTTCCTCAAACCACCAAAATCTCACAAATTGTTTCCTTCCTGCAAACAATCAATACCAACAGCAAGAACAATGATATTAGGATCTAATGCAACTAGTTTGGGGGAAAAAGGACCTAAAATGGATTTATAATGAATTTCTAAAGATAGGAACTCACCTCTTTCTTCTTGAAATAATTTTCCTAGGGAAAGGAGGCTAGCCCTAGATTTTAGGAGGGGTTTTATAGTGGAGGAATCCCAATGAAACTAGGTGGCCGGCCATGATGGGCTAGGTTAGGGTTTGGTAGTTTGGGCTTGGGCCAAGTTACATAAGCTATGGTTTGATTTGATTAATAAGGACTCTAAATCATAAGTCATGGCTTTTGGCTTTCTAATTTCTATAGCTAAATAGGTTCTAATGACCAAACCATAGATTAGGATAGGTTAGACTAGAGTCACAAATCCTAACCAAGCTCATACTAACTAGGGTTAGCTCCTAGGTTGGTCTACATGGGCCCAAACTAGCCAAAATCAATCTAGTCCAAACAATTCCAAAATAATTCCTAAAAATTCCCAAAAATTCTAATAAATTCTAATAAATTTAAAATACCCCAAAAATGACAAAAATACCCTCACACTAGAAATGTGGTAGTGACAAATCTACCCACCTTAAAAAAATTTTGTTCTCGAAATTGAAAGGCAAAATACAACTGATGAGAAGGATAGAAAGCATACCTCACGGTCCAAAAAGATAAGGGTGGCGCTCGCGTATCTCATCCTCCCGCTCCCAGGTAGACACTCTTGGAGAATGATGCTTCCATGCGATGCGTACCAAGGGTATCACCTGGTTCCTCAGAACCTTCTCCCGTCGATCCAGAATCTCCACTGGCTGCTCTGGATAGCTGAGAGAAGGCCCAACCTCTATCTCTGAATGATCGAGCACATGGCTAGGGTCAGCCACGTACCGTCTCAACTGTGATACATAAAATACGTTGTGGACCTCCACTAGTACAGGCGATAAGTCTAGTCTGTATGCAATGTCACCGACTCTCCCGCTGATAACGAAAGGGCCGATGAAGCGCGGGCTAAGCTTCCCGCCTCCACCAAAACGTATCGTACCACGAGTCGGAGATATCCTCAAGAAAACCTGGTCTCTGACCTAATCACAAGCAAGGTCTCAATTAATATAAATAACAAACATGATCAAAAATCACAAACAAGGAAACCTAAATCTAATCCTACTCTAATCTGTACCTCAAACTCCAAGGGCCTCCGGTGGCTATCGGCCCAGTGCCGATGTCTGTCCTGCGCCACGCGAAGTCTGTCCCTGATGAGCTTCACCTTCTCGGCCGCATCAACAACCATCTCTGGCCCCAGTAAAGCTCGCTCACTAACATCATCCCAGGATAAGGGTGTACGGCACCTACGCCCGTACAGAGCCTCGAAAGGTGACATCTCAATGCTGGCCTGGAAACTATTGTTGTAAGCAAACTCCACCAAATGAAGATGATCCTCCCAGGAACCTCCAAGCACAAATCTCCGATAATACCCTGCTAGCCCCAGGAAACTCCTGATCTCTGCAACTGAAGTCGGTGCTGCCCATGCCTCAACTGCTACAATCTTCTTGGGGTCAACTGAGATACCATCTCCAGTCACCACATGCCCCAAGAAGTCCACCCGATCCAAGAAGAACTCACACTTGGAGAGCTTCCCGTAAAGCTACTCCTTCTTGAGAGTCTCCAGCACGATCCTCAAATGCTCCTCGTGCTCCTCCTCAGTCTTGGAATATACCAAGATGTCGTCAATAAATACCACCACAAACTGATCTAGATACTGGTGGAACACCTTGTTCATAAGGTTCGTAAACACTGCTGGTGCATTGGTTAGCCCAAACGGCATAACCAAAAACTTAAACTGCCCGTACCGCGTCCTGAAAGCGGTCTTGGGAATATCCTCCCTCTTCACCTTCACCTGGTGATATTCTGACCTCAGATCAATCTTGGAAAATACCCGAGCTTCGCTCAACTGGTCAAATAGATCGTCGATCCGCGGCAGTAGGTATTTGTTCTTGATCGTGAGGTTGTTGAGTGTCCTATAGTCAATACACAAGCGTACTGACCCATCCTTCTTCGGCACAAATAACACTGGTGCACCCCATGGCGACGAACTCGAGCGGATGAAGCCCTTGTCCTGTAGCTCATCCACCTGCTTCTTCAGCTCCACCAGCTCGCTGTTGTTCACCCGATAGACATGCTGAGAGATGGGTTCTGCTCTTGGAACCAAGTCTATCGAGAACTCTATGTCTCTGTCTGGTGGCAGTCCCGGCAACTCCTCTGGGAAAACATCCATAAAATCTGCTATCAAGGGGTATAGAATCGTCTGCTCCTCGACCGAGACTCCACAGAAGACTCCGCTGCTCTGCTCTGCCTGACGTCTAGAGTACTCGAACTCTGGCTCCCCCGATGCTCTGAAGAGAACTCTACACCCTCTGCAATCAATGCTGGCGTGGTGCCTGCTCAACTAATCCATGCCTAGTACTATATCGTAGTTCGGCAATGGCATTACGAGCAGGCTCACCTCCAACTCACGGCCTCCTAAAACTACTCTCCGACCCTTACAAACATCACTCACGAGGATAATGCCACCCCCGGTCGTGATCTTGTAAGTCCTAGGCAATGATTTAGCTATGATACCGTGTCTAATCGCAAAAGACACTGATATGAAACTATGTGAAGCACCGGAATCGAATAATGCAAATGCTGGACTGGAGTCGAGTAGAATCGAACCTGCAATCAGCTCTCCTATCTCCTCTGCATCCTCTGCTGCCATGGCAAAAGCTCGCCCCTGTTGGCCTCCCCTGGCCTGCTGCTGGTGCTGGACGAACCTCTGCTGCTGCGTCGGCAAGGCTGGTCCCCTCTGCTGGCCTGCTGCTGCTCTGGCTCCTCCTCCCTGGGCTGCTCGTGCTATACGGCACTCCCTCATCTGGTGGTCTGCCGCTCCACAAAGAAGGCACTTCCCGAGCCTCTTCCTGCACTCGTTCCATCCATGCCCTGGCTTCTTGCAGAATGTGCAACTCACTGTCTGGTGCCTAGGTGCCTGATGCTGAAACTGCTGCTGGTGAACTGGCCTCTGCTGAATCGGCTGTGGCTGAAACTGCCTCTTCTGCTGATGCTGAAAGTAGGGCCTCTTGGCCTGGCCCCCGCTGCTGCTGCTGCCCCCAACTGGGTCTCGTCCCTCTTGAGCCTAAGCTCAAGATCATCCTCTGCTAGCAAGGTTCCCGTCAAGATCTCCTCGAACGTAGCATCCCGGTTGCCCTTGGTCAAGGACTTGACCTCCTTGACTAGACCCTTCCGGAACCTCTGGGCCATCGCCGTCTCGCTCAAGCCCACCACAAACCTGCCGAGGCGGCCAAACTCCCCGGCGTACTCCTCCACTGAGAGACTCCCCTGGACCAGGCTCTCGAACTGCGACTCCAAGGCTCTAAGTGCTGAATCTGGGAAGAACTTCTTCTTGAAGAAGCCCTTGAACTGCTCCCAAGTCGGCCCAGGTACCCCCACCCTGGGGTCTGACTGATACCAGGTACGAGCAAGATCTCGCATCCGGCTAGCTGCAGCCTCGATCTGAAGATCTGCTGGTATCCTGGCCAAGCGGAAGATCTTCTCTATATGCTCGATCCACTCATCGGCATATAGGATCCCCTCTGTCCCCAGAAAGTCTCTGGGGCTCATCTTCTGAAACTGCTCGATCCCCGGTGTCCTCGGCTACTGCACCACTGGTCGAGCTGCGGCTGTCGTGACGGCCAACTCCATGCCTCTGTCCTGTCGAGCCTGTTATCTGTCCATAAACTGCTAGAAATACGTGAACATCTGAGCTGCGTCCACGTATCCTGGAGGCGGTGGCTGCTAGAAGGGATCCTCTGGAATGACCGGGTCCTGTCTCCGAGTCGGTGGATGCATACCCCCTGCTGCGGCTGCCGAGGTCTCAACACGAGCTGAGGTGGCAGGAGCTGCAGTCCCCTGGCCTCGCCGTGCTGGCTGAGAGGTAGCAGTCCCCTCTATAGCATCCTCATGAATGGCACGCTGCGATCGAGTCTCTACCATCCTGAAGATAGACAAACAAGAGTATCAATTTCTGAGAAAGAAGCGAAATAACAAAGGCGGACAATTATAATTCAAAGGATCATCTGACAAAAGGATTTAGATAGCAATAAAAGAATTTTTCTTAAAGTGATTGAGTACCTTAAAATTAATGTCCTATATCCTGCTGCAGGCTGTAGTGATACTCTAATTCGAATACCACTACACTTCTAGTCTAGACCTGCATGGGCCACCACTAAAAACGTGTCACGACCCGCACCCTAGAGTAAGGGCACGAGACATGGGTACGTCCAGCCTACGCCGCAGTGTCGGCGGTAGAACGCTGTCCTAGGTCACAACATATAACAATATATCTCTAAGCAGTTTATACTCCCCGAATGGGGGTGACATAGCAGTAAAACTCAATCACAACTAAGGAAGAGATAGCACGATATGAAATAGAACCCAAGGAAATAAATAGAAGAAATAGTAGTAGTCTAAGATAATCCCAACAATATCCAGAAAATACAACTCAGCTACAACATGAAAGAATATATACATCTCAGAATAAGTCTAGCTAAACATGTCTCATGACTACAAAGGAAGATAAGCCTAACTAATCTAAACTAGGCAATCGGGGTGATATCCTCAGCTAGAGCTGGGTCCTCCTGAGGGTCCAACTCGCAGGTGTCATCTAAGGATGCCCCGTAGTAAGTGTCCAGGCAAGCCTCCTCCTCGTCCTCTGTAATATTTTCAACAGGTCCAGTCAGGATAGGAGCGAGTACAGTACATCTCAACAGTTCATAGCAGGTTAGAAAATATAAACATGTAGTAAAGTAAGATACAAGTACTGAAAGAAGTGCAGTATGTAAACAGAGAAAGAGCTGTAACAGAATATCTACTATAATAGAGACTAACAGTGGCTAGTGAGTCAGAGTACAATATGGACATGTAAATGGCATAGGAGATTCTGATAAGACACTATGGAAGAGATTCTGATAAGATACTACTAGTGTATTATTCACATGTCCAATTCTACTCCCCCGTACCCCAATCAATACACAAGGATCTGAACAGGTTATGTTATTGTACATGATATCACATGGGGGCCTATGAAAGGGTGCACATGATAGTATACATGGGGCTCCGTGAACATGAGAGTACAAGATTCACAGGAGTGTACATGTATAATGAAAGCACAGGAGTACATGATGAAAGTGAAACGCACATAACACAATGTACCCGATGCTCCCGAGGGGGATAACATCGCATGTAGAGATCCATATAGTACCAATCCGTGTGACCATCGTGATAGTACAAGTAAAGTAATCTACTGTAGAAAATAATTTTAAGCAGGATATGAAATGATCAGAGAATGTACTCGCCTGTATCTGAGTTTCCAAAATGAAACGTACTGTCCAAGGAGTGGTGTCTAGCTCCTAATCAGAACAGCACAAGTCACAACAAGTCTAAAATGGCAAAATGAAGTCCTACTATGCATTCTACATGATTCTAGGTCAATCTAGACCAAAGTCAACTCTTGGTCAACCTTGGAAGTCAAACTAGGTCAACCAAGTCTAAATAGTCTATTCTAGGCCTAACTAGTCTACCTTAGTCTAAACAAGTCTAGCTTAGCACTCCTACACATCACTAGGTCAATCTAGCATCACACTTACACAATTAGATATTCCTATACATTATTTATTCACAATACACTATTTAACTTATATAGGAAACACAACTTTACATTATATATAGATACATACATTTGAGTTAACATTATATATACCTAGTCTAAGTACTATATATATACATATAGATATGCATCACACAAGTACATTTGTATACACATTATACATAAAACATTACACACAACATATATAGATATTCATCTATAATATATACATGTGCATATAAAGAGAGGGATGGCCTGTGTGTTGTGGGTGTGTACATGTAAGAGTGGAAGAGGGAAGAGTGAAATGTGTGAGCTGAACATAGGAAAATCAGTGAGGTGAAAGATGTGTAGCTGTGTGTGTGTGTGTTAGAAGGAACAGTGACTGAGTGAAGAGTGGACTGATAAGGGGGTGTAAAACTATGAGCAGTGAGTGAATTAGTGTGTGAGCCTGGAAGGAAGTGACAGTAGCTAAATAGTGTAGGAAATAGAGTTCAAGTAGAAAGGAAACACAGTATCAGTTAGCAATTTGAACTCAAGGCCAAATTCAGAACACCAACTCAAACTTGAGCTAAAAACAGTTTCCAGGTTATACAATGCAGGAAACATTTGAAATCGAAATGTGGAGAGTGATAAGGGAAGATTTTACTGGGTTAGCAGAATCAACACCATGAATCAAACTTGGTTCAATAAGGAAAGGAACTCAATTCGAAATGGTATTTACAAATCAATCCCAGGTTTCATATTACATTAGAAATCATCCATTGTCTCAAAAAACTCAAGAAAACAGTTTTGAGAATTTAAACTAGCATACATTCACAGGTTCTAGTTTTGAATGAAAAGAAGTAGTCCCTACTAATCTGAGATTCAACATTATATCCTCAAGTTCAAATAAACTCAGGTTAAATCAATATGGAACACATCCTCAGCTCATGAAGAACTTGTAAGAAAAATAGTTTATACAGTAAAGGAAAAAGAAAAGGAACAATCAACTTCAAAGATTCAAAACTGAATCAGTTCAACAAAATCCCCATGTACAGTTTATTAAGGTCCCAGATAGGACAATTCACCAACCCAAACATGCATATTAGGATATCAATTCACAGTTGGAAACTTCCAGTTATAACCATGAAACAAATTCCAGATTTCAAACCAAACCACAACCAATTTGATCCAAATTCACATCAAAAGCCTATCTAACATGTAAACTGGATCTAACATATATCATTAGTCAAGCTAGGATCTAATTTAGCAGATAAATTCATAGTTTAAGGCATTAAAACAATTACACAGGAACACCTATTACAAAACACTGAAAACACACAGTGCACGACACGTGCACAACGATTTCCTACCTAGACACGACACGGGGACACATGGGGCTTGACACACGGGGTGTCAGTCATGGCCCCATGCCACGTGTCAAGTCTCGTGTCCATACAATATGTGTCGTGTCTGCTACAGACCCCGTGTAGCAGGGGATTACTGTAGCGTGTACGCGCGGTCGTGCACGCGCGTGTCCAGCCACGAATCCGACACAAAATGGACACCAATACCACTACAAACAAACAAAAATCAATAAGCAAGATTAAAACTAATATTCCTATTCAAAAATATCCTAGAAACTAGGTCGAAGGGTTCATTGGGGCATTTCGACAAACAGTCTAGGCTATGCTACTGATACGTGTCCAAATGGACACGAAACCCATGATACCCGACACGAACCCTATCCAGACTCTTAGGGGACCCTTAGGGCTTCCTATTCATGAAGACAAATTGAAAATCCATGGAGTATTGAGAGATTACCTATTCTTGAACTATGGCTGAAAAAGCCCCAAATGGAAAGATTTCCTCAAACCACCAAAATCTCACAAATTGTTTCCTTCCTGCAAACAATCAATACCAACAGTAAGAACAATAATATTAGGATCTAATGCAACTAGTTTGGGGGAAAAAGGACCTAAAATGGATTTATAATAAATTTCTAAAGATAGGAACTCACCTCTTTCTTCTTGAAATAATTTTCCTAGGAAAAGGAGGCTAGCCCTAGATTTTAGGAGGGGTTTTATAGTGGGGGAATCCCAATGAAACTAGGTGGCCGGCCATGATGGGCTAGGTTAGGGTTTGGTAGTTTGGGCTTGGGCCAAGTTACATAAGCTATGGTTTGATTTGATTAATAAGGACTCTAAATCATAAGTCATGGCTTATGGCTTTCTAATTTCTATAGCTAAATAGGTTCTAATGACCAAACCATAGATTAGGCTAGGTTAGACTAGAGTCACAAATCCTAACCAAGCTCATACTAACTAGGGTTAGCTCCTAGGTTGGTCTACATGGGCCCAAACTAGCCAAAATCAATCTAGTCCAAACAATTCCAAAATAATTGCTAAAAATTCCCAAAAATTCTAATAAATTCTAATAAATTTAAAATACCCCAAAAATAACAAAAATACCCTCACACTAGAAATGTGGTAGTGACACCCGGACCATATTTGTTGACCATCTTTATGTATCCTTTTCTTTTCTTTCCACCATTCTTGATTCATCTCTTATTAAGGAAATTTGATTATCTTTTTATTTCACTAAGAGAACTTTTATTAACTTTATATTTTATTTAGAGAATTTTTACTGTCTTTTCTTTTAATCTTTTGATCAATCCCACTTATAAAAATAAAAAAATCTTCTACCTTTCCCTACTTAAAAAATTCTTCTACCTTTTCCCACTTAAAAATTCTTCTACCTTTTACACCTGACCAATCGAGCATAGTTGTCCAAGACATGCCTTAAATTCCGAGGAAGGTGACATGATAGACATGTGATGTAGAGAATCAAAGAGGAATTTATTGCCATTGCCATTGTTTTACGAGAAATAAAATTTTGAAATTATTGAAAATAAGGAGTAAGACAAATATGATCTTAGATGGATAAAGGTCAAAAGTTTAATTATTTGATTGCTAAGGTTGCTCTAGTGAAGTTGATTTAAAAATATTTATATTGCTTCTTCAATTCAGATAATTTTGGAAGACGAAAACTGACAAGTATTGCATGGTTAAATTTTAAAATAGTTGATACCTATCTATGATAAGATTGCAAGTGTGCTTGGAGGACAATTGATGACAACAAACAGAATGTCTTGAAATATGAAAGAGGAATAAATGTTGACCTAGTTGGAGTATAAAAATTAGGAAAAATTGTAATTTGTTTGAGTTTGTATTTTGGTAAGTATGTGTGACTAAAGGTGGATAGAAGCCAAAGGTAATATGGTACTTACGAATAAAGACAATTTAATATGTTGACAATAATATTTTAACTTTAGGAGATTTGATGGTGGATTTTAAATTCAAATTTGAAATATCTTGGAAGGGTTAACCTTTTATGAAATATATATTTTAAGGTTGAGTACCAATATAGATTACGAGAAGAATTTTGAAGAACAGTAATTATGATTTGATGAATTTGAGTCATAATCTTAAAAGGTTACGATAAGTTTGAGTTTCTGATTTAAAGGATTAATGATAGAAGTTGAGAAAAGTTTTAAAATATTCTTGGAGTTTAAATCTTATTTAAAAAGTTGACCAGGAGAAGGCATTAAGGGATTACGTTACAAGTCGTTAGGGGCTACTTTCTAGGCTATACCGATGGTCTTCTTCTCTAAATTCTATGTCTTATCTTCTCTAGCACCTTCTAGAATTTACGGATACGTCCTAAATTCTAGCATAAAGCCATATCTAATTGTTTTTCATTTCTAATCTTTCTTGGTCAATGCTTGGATCAATATTTATTGTTAATAAACTTATGCTAACCTTGATCTTATCGATCAATACCATTCACAACAAAATTTCCTTTAACTACATTTTCCTTCTAACCTATCGATCCATTTTATTAAACTTTCTTCTACTACATTTTTCCTTCTTCCCTATTGAGCCTAACTATCATAGCCATTCCTTAAATTCGATGACGAATTTATTTCTAAGGTGAGTAGATTTGTAATCCCTCTTCCCGAATTTTCAAAATATTATTTATTCTTTTTATGTTTTGAAAATTATTTCTCTTTGAAAAGTGTAAAAGTATTTTGCTATTATTTTAAAATCTAGTTTGAAAATCATAATTATTTTAAATATTTTTTACAAAAAAAAGAAAGACTATCTCTTGAAATTTTATCATTTAAAATATGTTATTATTTTTTATCTATCAAAACAAATTGGTTTCAAAAGTAGTTTTAAAAAAACCAAGCATTTTGACCCTAAAGTTATTCTAATAATTATTTTAATAATATTTTGATTAATGAAATTATATTTTGAATCGTTTTAATGGTATCAATTGTTGTATTTAAAATTTCATGATAACTATCTATTTGAATTACGGTTCGGGTAGCATAGTTTAAAATTATTGGAAATATAATAAATGGGATAGTGTAGTTATCAATGGAATTAAAAGATTTCTTTTAAAAATTTATGATAACAAATGAGATATGCATTGAGATTTTGAGTATGACTCAATGGTTGCAGTTGCACTAGCCAAGTTTGTGTACCAGCTAGTTGTCGTTTGGTACGGAAGGGTGGAAAACAAATAGCAGCTCTAGCTAGCCATCCATGTTCCCTTCCCTACGGATGATTTGAGGGTTATAGTGGTTGATAGGGGGATATCTTCAAAGAGGAACAAATGTTAAGTCTGCTAACCGTCAATGCATCTCCTTCAAATATAACCGGGCTAATCTACAACTGTTTTGCAAGGATTAATCCCTTGGTGTACGATTACCTTCAATATATATCGATCCTATCTATTCATTTGAATTTATATATTTGCCATATCCTTTGGGGTCTATAAAAGCCATATTGCCATCACAGAGTCATCACCTCCATCACAAATATCAGTCCATCGCTCCTCTTACTACCCCGACACCCAAGCCATCAGAAACTTCCCGACCGCAACCCCTGGGAATCCCTCAGCCACTACCTCAATAGCCATACCCCCGCCTTCACCCACGCCACTCTCCATGCCCTTCCTTCCAGCCGGCCAAAGCACCCCACCGAGTTGCCAAAACCCGACAACCCGACCACCCTGCAGTTGTCCAACCCGACCTACCGGCCCCTTAGCATCACCATCACCGCCACACAAAAATAGCCCCACTATCACCAACTCTGGCACCACCACTGCCGTATCGTTGTGTCTGTGACCAACATCCATTCCATTCCATTCATTACAACCCAATACACAAACCTTCCGTATCCAAACAATCCGGACACGACACAAAGGAACAAATCAAAGCAAAATCCTAACCTAACCTCCCTGGGGCCACCACGGCCGCCCCTGTGTGCGCGCACACGTGTCCCTCGCTGCCGAGCCCAGATCCGCTCCCTCCCCACTCGACAGCAGCGTCGGCCACTATGCCGCCTAGACGAGACGGCCGCATCCACAGGAGAGTGTGGTATATTTTGGATTGGATTTAGTTAATAAAGTTATTAGTATCTTCTAATCTAACTGGAATTAATTGGGTTTTCTAAATAATAACCATAAGGTTTTAGGCTGAAAATTGGAATTAATTGGGTTTCAATTATTTAGTTATTGTATTGGGCATGGACCAGGCTCCATTAGTAGAGTGTGGTATATTTTGGATTGGATTTAGTTAATAAAGTTATTAGTATCTTCTAATCTAGATTATTTATTCAATTGGTACTTTAATTGATTCTTGACTTATAAGAAAATATTGCCATTATATTTCTATCTATTTTCAAACTGAGATTTTGACCACTAAATTATACGTATAAATATTGTTATTATTATTATCATTCTTACTAATATTATTATTATTGTTAATAATAATGTTAGTTGTTTTGAGATTTTTGTAAATAATATTTTCTAAAATATATTGGAACAGAAATATAAAATTGGGCTTGGCCCTACATCTATTTTCATATATGGTTTAAAAAGTTTATTGTAATATTTTGTGGCATTTTGAATATAAAAATTTGAGCTAAAATAATATTTTGGTAAGTTAAGGATTTTGTTTAAAACAAATTGCTAGCTTTTCAAGCTTATCTATTTAAATTATTTTATCGTTTTCGATTATTATATATATCTTCCACTAGTTTAAAAACATCTTCGACATAAATGTATTTTCTAAATAAGAACATCCTTTATTAAGATCAAATTTCCTAGATTATCCTTGACCTCGAGTAGACACAAATATTTTTCTATTAAAAACTTCTAAATATATGTAGGGTTTATAAAGCTTTCTAAATATTTTTCTAAATGAATAATTTTAAAAAGTATTTTCTTAATAAGAATTGTCCCTTCCTAAAATTATTTTTTCCTTCCTCTTAGATTAGATTGTTTCTAAATTATGACCTGGCTAATCATATTCATATTGTTCTTACGATTTCAAGTTTACACATATCCACCCTAGGCTAATCGAACTATGATGGACCCCAAAAGATAGTTGTTTCACCAGCTAAGGACCTCAGGCAAGTGCACTCTCTGATTGCTTTTAATTCTAATAGTTTTCCAGTACATATCATACATATGCTCTCCTGCTTGTTGACACGATGGGCACACGAGATGGTATCATGGACCTCTACTCATTATATTCTCGTTTTATCATGTTTTCTTGTTCCGTGGCTTGTTCGGATCCATGTGTATTAGTCGGGAGAGAAAATATCTTAGTAGACGTGTGAACTGCCCTTTCTATCCCCCGTGTCTTTCGTGGAGAATAGCAGTCGAACATTTCACGTGCAGGGTGCATGATTTACCCCCTAGCCGTTCACACGTCAAAACTGATATTTCAACACATGTAGATAGTTGTCTCATTTATTTACTTTTTCACCACTTGCCATGTCACCATGTTTACATGTTCTTTTCTAGTTGATATACCATGTTCTATGTTCCTGCTTTCATTCCAGTGATACCATGACATCAGTTTACTTTCTAGTTTTCTTCTACATATGCTATTTTTATGTATTGTCAATCCTATTATGTTGTGAATAGCTTTTCGGTTTATGTGCTTGTTCCATTCCTGACTGGAAACCAACATTTTTCAGGTTAATCGTGGTTCCTCATAGCTTTGGGAGATACGGGTGTTCTTGCAGGCCAAAAACCTAGAAGCTAGTTAGTTAGTTTAATGTTGTAATAGATTTGGTGAGATTTTGTACTTTCTTTCAAATACAATTCTTGTAAATGTTGCATTAATTTAGCAAATGTGAATGAGCAATAATGATTATTATTAGCATTTATTTATTGTGGGCTTGACAGTGTACTACCGCCAACACTGCGGCATAGGCTAGCTTGGACACGCACTCCTATCCCGAAAAGTGGGTGCGGGTCGTGACAGCTCTAAATGCACAAAAGTCTCGTCGTCATTCAAAGCCAAGTCTTCTTGTCGCCTGAAAGCACAGAGGCTCCGTCGTCTCCAGAAGAACGATCTACTCGTCGCTCCAAAAGCACAGCAGTACTTATACCTCACCAAAGGCACAGGAAGCATGGGTCCACCCCAATTGGTTTATTTAAACCGCCTCTTGCAGAAAAGATTGGAATTAAATCATGATTGATATCATATCAGATTGATTTAAATCTTAGACGAGGATCAATTAGACTCCAAATCTAGGATAAAATTTCAACATTTACTCGGCCGTATCCGAACAAGCAAATCGGCACGCGCCACATGTCACCTCCTTCGGTTATGTTGATAACCATCAAAGATCTTGATTGAGGAGAATCTCGATGTCCGCCACGTGTCAGCGCCGCAGGAGCCCGCACCGTGCAATAAAGGCAGATTCTTTCATATCGCAGGAACCCAAATGTACATCGCATATGTGCTCGGTTCTCTATAAATAGAAGGAGTTCTCCTTCAACTAAAGCAATGGACAACCTTCATCTAAGAAGGAACAATCCACCAACCAACCAACAGAATAACAACCACCTCCAAGGGATCTTCTCCTCCCGACAGCCTCTTGATCGGTGACCCCTGAGTTCCATCAAAAGCTCCAGAGAGCCAGTGCAAGATTGATTCGTCGTCAAATCGTCAGCGGAGTAAAGGAACCGCTGCAGTGCTCGATCTCCACCGCCACACTTTCCTAGCTCCCTGTACTTAGAATATCATGTTTAGGACTTCCTTCTTTGCACATAGATACATTATGCGTTCAATAAAGCAAGAAGTTCATTCAACCTTTTGTTATGTCGGAAAAGTAGTAGACTCCTTCGCTTTGTGCTTGTAAAAAATTATGTCATGCAAGTCTGAAGAAGGAAAATTCACCTTTAGATCCACTTCACGCGCGCAGATACAAACTGTGCATGGATTTGTTTGCAAGGTTTTTATATTCTAACCTACTTCACATGCATGGGAAGGTCATTTGTGAAAGACCTTGAAGATATACCCACTTCATGGACATAGCTAGGCTTTGTGCATGGGTCTATTTGTGCACTACGAATGCCGCATGCTGACTGTCCGTGCATAGCATCTAGTATGTATAGTTCGTCATCAGATGGGCACATCAACTTGAATGGTGCATATTTTTGTTGGCTAGTAACTTGAGCGTACATAGCTGGGGCTTCTCTAGACTTCTTTAACTTAGCACACCGTGGTGTATAGTAAAGAGAGTATATCTCATTCCTGACTCCAGAGCTTAAGCACATAGGATCGTCAGGATAAGAGATTCTATTGAAGACAAACCCTTCTCCATGTGCATACATTGATGCTCGTTTGTATTACTTGGTCTAGCTTCAGAGTGTGGGGCTCATATAACCCCATATGCGCATGCAACTCTGTTAATGGCAGAATCGTACTTCACGCGCATGGTTTGGGAATCAACAATTTTCTTCCTATAGTTGTTCTGCTTCTTCTTCTACGCACCTCGTTAAGCGTGTATATGTTAAAAAAAGCACTTGACACTTTGGTTCCCAACATCGTCGTGTTTTCCTCTGTTAGAACCGAAATGTTCAGCACTATTATTTACGTGCATAGAATACGACTTCTTGGCCTGTGCACTGGCAGAGCCAACATTTGTGTCCATATCAGCTTGGATAAAAACAATAAAAACAACTTGGTATGCATGCGCAGACAGAGAGTTAAGCACAGACATAGCCTTCACTAGGCTATGCACGGCCAGAGCCTCCCCTTCATCATTAGCAAATTTTGGGTAGGCAGTGCGAGCTTTAGGAAGCCAAGTCTACGATACTTCTTGGGCTTCGCTGTCTGTGGTGAGGGACTTGAGCCATCCCCCGAAAACATCTTCTTGAAAGCTTTTTGGTCGAATTGCATGACCAATAATTTTTTTGTTGTAGCAATCTTCATGACGTCGAATTGTACCACCACCTTCTTATCGGTAGAGAAGGTCTTCCCCAACAGTCGCCATTTTTATTTCCTTTACAAAAAGAATACTTCTTTTTTATATAAAACTTTTAAGTACAAAAGAATCCTAACAATTGAATTCTAAGTACAAAAGAAAAATTTAGGGAGTGGGAGCAATGGAGATCATGTATGTGGTTGATTAGTCCGTTGATGATCTCATGCAAAGATTGGAGAGAACTAACTGACTCTGACGCACTAGCATATTTAGACAACAAATAGGCTCTGATACGAAAAGCTTTCGATCATTTGGAAAGTACATGTCCCAACTATCTATAGCCATTCACATTATAACGACTATGCGCACATAAGATCTAAAAATACATTATTTTCTGTTCTATGCTCATAGGACTTCTGTAGAACGTGGGTCTGAACGTGCACGCATGTCAAGGTCAGCTTGTCATGTGGTATCCCTTATGAGAAAATATTGCTTAAACTCTGAAAGATGCACTGTAACATGCACAATTAATGCACGAATCCTCTCGAATTCATAACTGCTTACGTGCGCATAGACGATGAGAGAGAACTTCAATGATTGCATACGCATGCATCCTTATGCACTCTTCGCTGAACGAGCGATCGCGCATAGTGCCACGTGGTATCACTATGTTGAAAGCAAACAAAACATAATGATGTTGATGACGTATGTGCCGATGTTTCCACACTCTGTGCATAACTGTCAACTGCACAAATTACGAGCGTGCACGACTTTTAATGCACCATATTATGTGAGTTGTCTCATGCGCCTGATCATATGCGCTTAGGTCCGAATACATAATGCCAAAACTCACTATCTTTAGCCAAAGAAGCGCATTAGGGGTGAGCATATAACGGTTGAAAACCGAAAAATGAACCGAAACGAACCGAAATATGACAAACGGTTCGGTTTTTCGGTTGTCGGTTCGGTTTTCGGTTTAGAAATTTGAAATTTTAAAAATACGGTTTGGTTTTCGGTTCTTGATCCGAGTGACCGAACCGAACCGAAAATCGATTTAGATTTAGTAATTTATCAAACTACCCGCAATTTTGTATGTACTAATGTTTTTAACCCCTAATTGAGCGCACTCTCTTGTTCTATTGTCTATCGGTGCTTCTTTGAGCACTCTCTCTACCCTCAATCTATATATACTAATATTTTTCACTATATGTAATATAATAATTTCTAAATACAATAATGCTATCTTTTTTTAAAAAAAATGTTATTTAAATAGGCTCATTTTGCTAAAAGCTTGAATGTCCGACACATTGTCCATGAAATCGAACCGACCGAAAATCGAACCGATTCGATTTTTTATAAAAACGATTCGGTTTTCGGTTTTGAGAAATACGATTTACGATTATTTCAGTTTTCATATATTCGATTCGGTTTGAACCGAACCGCCCCGTACCGTTGCTCACCCCTAAAGCGCATAACTAAAGCTTACTGACTTCGGCTCAGGGTGCATAACCATCTGCACATAGATGTTAGCGCACAACACATGAGTTTCTCAACAATGTTTTCAAAGTCCGCTGTCTTTGGCATTTAGCATGCAAATCATTACGTGCATAGAGTCGGCTTCATCAAACCAAACTTGAAAAGTAGCCTCTGTAACTTTTGCACATAGCAGTCACGTGCATGGAGTAAAAAATTTATCTGCTTCTACATATAGTTCTTTCCGACTCATTCTCACATGACATTGATATCCTATCTTACCATTTTACTACAACACTCGATAAAACTATAAAGCCATTATTCATTATCATAAACAGAAGCTAAAAAGTCCCAATGTTTTTTAAAACAAGATCAAAACTAAAAATGCATACATACATGTTACTTGGTAAAAGTATGCATAATGTTTAATAAATAACTTTACTCTAATTTATTTGATGGCGATGACATGTTGAGGTTTGGGAAACTATAAATTATGGTACATAACATTATAATTTAAGATTATTTATAAGGGTACATCAAAAGTTGATCAGGGCTAACCAGGATTGGAACTAGCCTAGATTTATTACTCAATGGGCTGTTCCAACACCACCCCCCCCCCCCCCCCCCCCAAAACCCCAAATTTGACTTACATTTGCAAATTTCACTCTCTCTTCCAAAACCCTATTTTCTCTCATCTTCTTCTCCACCATTTCCCACTCCCCAAGCTATATCTTCTTCATCATCTTCTTCTCCACCATTTGCCCACTCTATCCCTTCGATGGCACCTAAACGATCCTCACAAACAAGAAAAAAAACTCTAATATTTTCTATCTTTCTTCCCAAAACCCTAACACATAATACTTTCTCTATTTTTTCCCAAAACCCTAATAATTTATTTTGGAAAACCCAAGTATACATTATAATGGAATGATAGATAAGATCACGAACAGTTGGTCATATTATAATGGACTGATAGAGAAGTCTTGCCAATTTTACGATCGTAGTAAATCCTGAGTCGACTAGGACTGCCCAAATTTATGGCAGTCCTAGAAACTGATAGGACTGCTAGAATTTGTGGCAGCCCTGCGTGCAGAAAGCGCAAACCAGGACAGCCACAAATTCTGGCAGTCCTAGATACATTTAGGACTGCCAGAAATTGAGGCAGTCCTAGATTGTACCTTCTGTACACATGACTGCTGTCACGACCCGCACCCGATGTAGAGGCACGAGTAGAATGTCGTCCTAGGTCACAACCATCTAACACAATATCAAAATTTGACAAACAAAATATACTCTCCGAACGGAAGACAATCTCAAAAGATACAACTCATTCACAATTCTAAGATGGAAATAGCACGATAAGATAGATATAAAATCTCAAAAGAGAAATACAAACAGAAGAAAATAAGTCCAAGTGTCTAAACGACACTTACATCTCAACATCCACATAATACAATCAAAGACAATACAAATAAAATAAGATAAACAGCCTAGCTATCTAGCCTAGGCAATATGGATGATGTCCTCAGCTAGAGCTGGATCCTCCTGTGGGTCCAAATCACAAGTGTCGTCTAGATGACTCTGTAATAGGTAGGGCAAAACTCCTCCTCATCCTCTGTAATATTTTTAACAGGTCCAGTCAGGACAGGAACGAGCACATATCTCTCAAATAGTTCATATCATGGCAGAAAATGTAAAACAAGCAATAGAATAAGATACATGAAACACTGTAAGAAATGTACATAAAAGGTAAGAGAGATATCTGATAAACTAAAAATATATATATGGAAAGTAAGAACTGTAAGTGACTAAATGATTTAGAGCACAAGATGGTTATGTAAACGGCTTGAATTTGCACATGAATAAGCTACAGAGTTGCACTTAAACACCTACTTTGGAATTGATCACATAACCACTTCTACTCCCCTACCCCAATCAATACACAAGAATCTAGTCAAGTTACGTTTTTGCACATGAAAGTTTATACATGAAGCACATGTGAACATGAGAGTACATGAGAGCACATGAGTGTACATGAATAGTATAAGCACAAGGAGTACATGATGTTCGTGAAAAGCACATGACATGAAGTACCCGATCACCCGAGGGGAATAACATCTCATGAAAGGATCCATATAGTACCAATCTGTGATAACAACGTGACAGCATCAAGTAAAGTAGTTTAGAGCAAGAATATAAGTCCTAGCAAGTATGAAACGATCAGAGAATTACTCGTCTGAGATCCTGAGTGATTGTGAATATAAATGTCCAAAATGAGGTGTATGAGTCCTAATAGAGCAACGCAGGTTATGATGTATTCAAGAAGGTAATAATTGAGGTTAACAATGCATTCTACATAATTTTAGGTCAATCTAGGTCAAAGTCAACTCTTAGTCAAACTTCAGTCAACTAGTCAAACTAGGTCAACATCTAGTCAACTAGTCAACTTGTCTAGGGTTTAGTCAAACTCAAGTCTACAAGACCCAATAGGCCTATCTAGTCAAACTATAGTCCAACCAATTCTTATGTATATATACACCATTTATATATACATAGCTAGTTAGTATATAGAACTTAGCCTATATAGCATACCTATATACATAGTCTATATATAATACCTATATATACAAGTTCACAAATATATACATATCTGCATACATATCATATATATATATAGATAAGTAATGGAAAAGTGAAGCTGGCGTCGAGGAACAGGCGCAACTCGTCGCAAGCGCCGGTTGACTCGCTCACCTGGTGGCGCCTGATGAGGAGTGCGCACTCTCTTGCCCCATAGGAGCTCAGACCGGCACCCCGCCGGTTATGGCTGTAGACACCCCCTTCCCCTCATGTCCCGTGACTTTCCAGACCTGGGCTGGCCTTCTTTCCCCAGCCGGTTGTGCGAGTCAACCGGCGCTTGCGGCGAGTTGTGCCCGTCCCTCGGCGCCAGCTCTCCGATCTCTCATCTTTTGGCTGGCTCCCATCCTGATCCTGCTATGGCCACTTCATCCTCGAGTCTCTATCACCCTGATACGGGCCTGCCGTCCCATCCAGCGCCTCTCCCACATAGGGCAACCATTCATCCCTCAGCTGCGCCTCTAGCGCTACCTGTTTTTGGCCCAAGCCCTCCCTGCCAGCCATCCTTTCCATTATCCTGCTCCCCCTCCATCCTCTCGGGCGACGGCCGGACCCGCTCTGGTTCTCCCCCCACTTGCACGCGAGTACTGCAGGTCTTCCGGCAGGGCGCTGGCTGGCTACCTCATGGAGCAACCTTTGGTTTACGCACCATGCACCCCAGGCCCCTCTCTAGGGGATTCAGGGGTTCTCACGATGGGAATTTCCCCTACATCCTTGGGCCCACATATTCCCCGCCGTCCATCCCCACATATTCCCCACCATACATCCCCTCTCCCCTTCAGCCACCAAAGGATACCCTTATGTTTGAGGGAGGCTCGACCATCCTTCCCCCTGCGCACCCCACCGATCTTCCTTCTTCTGCCGTCCCTGGGCTATCCTCCACACCGGACATTCCCCCTGCAGTGACCCCAGCCGGAGACACCTCTCACTGGGGCATCCCCAAGGCGATGGCCCCTCCTCGTAAGCCCTCTTACGCTGAGGCTCTCCTGCCAGATCGTGGGAGGCAACTACCCCCTCCGATGGTTGAGATCCAGCTTCCGGTCGTTGAATACCCGCCTCCCCTTGACGGCTTCCCCATCCGTGTCCCCTCCGCCGTGCTGGAAATCTCTTCCCTATCCTCCTCCTTCCAAAAGACTTTTGTCCTCAAATTTGGCTCCGGAAGCCCCAAAATCACCACTGTCATGGAAACTATCGCAAGGTGGGGCCTCTCCTCAGCGTACCAAGTAGCCCCGTTTGACCCCAAGCACATGTTCCTCCACCTTTCATCCGAACCGGACTAATCTAGAGTCCGGGCTAAGGGGACTTACAGAATCGGCACACAGACCGTAAAAATCATCAAATGGTCTCCTATCTTCAATCCCAAAGTTGATTCGACAATCATATCCATATGGATCACCCTCCCCAACCTTTCCCTGGTCTGCTTCCCCGCGGCCGCCCTAAAATGGATAGCCAGCTCCTTTGGGACCCTTGTAGCGATCGCAGAATAAACTCGCAACCTCTCTAAATGCAATTATACGAAGATATGTGTGGAGTTAGATATCGTGAATGACCCTCCCAAATTTATAGAGATCGAGCTTGGAGATCAAACATGTAGTCAACCGCTGGTCTACGACAACAACTTCATCTTTTGTAAACATTGCCAGATGAGTGGTCACTCTATGTCGCACTGCTTCCGTGCCCACCCCAAGCTGAAGAAGTCTAGCCCGCGTATCCGGTGCGCTACGGAGGCTCACCGTAATCCTGACACCGTTAATCAAACCTCGCACCCTAATCCTCCCCTCCCGATTGACGGGCCAGCCCTCCTGTCCTGCTCCTGAACGATCATCATGACTAGTTCATCGATCATCCCATTCAATCCTCCCGCTATCTTACTCAATAATTCATTCGAACTTCTCACTCGCATCACTCCTGACAGGGCCACGACCAACTCCAGTAAGCCCTCTTCGTCTTTCCTAGACGGGGATGTCCAGCCAGACTCCCCTAAGTCCGGCTGCTCTGCCGATCGACTTAACCCACCTACCCCGGTGGGCGTCACATCTCCCATCGTGCCACGGCCCATCTCAAACAACTTCTTAGCAGAGCTCGTTATCTCTCCCCTCCAGAGGACTCTCACTCACCCCCTCGTACCACTGGCCTACCTGATCAGCCTGAAGAGGAGCAGACGAAGAGCAAGTCGGATCAGTGTGATCACCAGGCTCTCACCACTCATCCGTCTGATGCTGGGCTCCTGCGGTACACTTCCTCCCACTCTATGGACGTTCAACCCACCTTCAACCACACTTTGATCGACAGGTTCTGGCAAGCCTAAGAAGCATGTTTTTTGGAACCCGATAATCCCCTGTGCGGCCTGGAAGATTATGAAAATGACTCTACCACCTCCTTGACTAATGACTATGGTAGCACTGAACCTGATGGGACTAGCAAGCCTATCGCAGCCAACGAGTCCACCTTCACACCCACCAAAAAAACCTTCTCTAAAAAGAACAAAAACAAACAAAAGCAGCAGAAGGCTATGACAACAAGGTCTGCCACAAAGATCAATCACCTCCCTCCCTCTACCCCATCAAAGCTTAACATCATCTCATGGAACGTGAGTAGGCCTGGGAACAAACCAATGCTGAATAGAATCCTCAGCCTCAAGAAAACTCATCGAATAGACCTTCTAATCATTATTGAGCCTAAAATTCTGCAAAGAAGAATCAAAGCTATGCAACTAAAGCTCGGTTTCCCTTTTACCATCACCGGATGTAATGACATATGGATTCTCTTCGAGCCAGAATTCAAATTTGGCCTCATAAAGGATTCGTCGCAGGCACTTTATTGTTGGGTCGAGCACCCAGCCTTCAAGTGCCGCTCCATTCTTTTTGCCATCCACGAAAGTTGCGACATCCCTGAGCGTAGATTACTTTGGAAAGAACTGTTGGAAGTTGCCTTACCCTACCAAGGTATCCCGTGGTTGTGCATCGGAGATTTCAACACCGTGACCTGCAGAGAGGAGAAATCCGGGGGTCGCCCTCCCCCCCAGCCTGCGATGGACGACTTCAACAACTTCATCTTCCACAGAAACTTAAACCATATCCCCTTCCACGGAAGTGCATTCACCAGGTGCAACATGCAGGAGGGATACCGGCGCCAGTACTCACGTTTGGACCGGGCATTAGTCAATGACAGTTGGACTGACATGGGCATGATCACTAACCTCTCTTATCTGAACTCTACGAAATCGGACCACTCCCCTCTTCTCATCATGATCAGTAACAACCACACTGGCACTAAGAAAGCTTTTTGCGTCCTAGACTTCTGGCGGCATCATCCCCAATTCTAGAACGTCGTAGGAGCCGCTTGGAACTCCGTCTTGGAACTCGACCCCCTACTACGAATGGCGGCTAAACTGAACGCCACTCGTAAGGCATTAACGTGGAGCAAATTGTCTTTCGAAGATATTTTTCAGGCTATCAAGGAGGCGACGGACGACGTCACTCGCGCTGAGATCTCGTTCGCCATCGACAGATCTCCGGCCGCCCGCTCCTCACTTAACCTTGCTAGAGCTATTATTAAATCCAGGATTAAGGTGGAAACGAAATTTTGGAGGCAAAAAGCTAGATTGACATGGGACAATGAGGGTGACCGAAATACCAACTTCTTTTATGCGTGTGTCAAAGGCCGTAGAAACCAATTGAAAATACAGCGGATACGTGACGATAATGGTGCCCTGGTGGACAACAAGGTTAGCGTTCAGGCTGCGACGGAGAACTTTTACTCTAACCTTTTCTCTAAAGAGTATGTCTCTAAAGACGCTGCGCTTCTGTCCGAAATCCCATCTCTCATTAGCGACAGCGAGAATGAGACTCTGATGGCTACCCCTACAGAGGAGGAGATTGAGGCGGCCGCCTGGTCCATTAAAGAACAGAGTGCTCCGGGGCCTGATGGATTCAATGGCGTCATTTTTAGAGCTTGGTGGCACATCTTAAAATTCGACTTATTGGAGGCCACTATAGCCTTTTTCCAAGTGGTGAGATACCCTAACTCCATCTCTTGCACCAACATCATCCTCATACCCAAGAAAGACAACCCGAAAACCTTCAAAGACTTCCGTCCTATCAGCTTATTTACCTTCACCAACAAGATCATTTCAAAGATCGTTGCCAACTGGATGTCCAACCTCCTTCCCAAGATCATCTCTGAAGAGCAAAGTGGGTTCGTCAAAGGCCGAAACATCACAGACAACATTCTTCTCACCCAAGAAATGATCACTTGCATGAAGTTCCTGTCCAGACGGGGGGAACATCGCTATTAAACTGGACATGGTGAAGGCTTACTACCGCCTGGACTGGCAATTCATGATCTGGGTCTTCAAAGCTTTTGGCTTCTCCGAACCTTAGATCGACATCATTTTTACATCTATTAACAATACATGGTTTTCTACCGTCATCAATGGTCAGGCTGCAGGATTCTTCCGATCCACTCGCGGGGTCAGACAAGGGGACCCCCTGCCTTCCACCATTTTCATCATTACGGCAGAAGCTCTCAGCAGAAGCCTCAATAGCATGTACAGAACGCCAGGATTTTATCACTTCTATACCACCACTGGTTGTCCACCTATCACTCACCTGGGGCACGCGGACGACATCCTTATTTTCTCCTCCGGAGACATCGGATCGATAGAGGTGGTTCTTAGTATGCTCACGAGATATACTACATGCTCCGGACAGCGCGTCAATAACAATAAGAGCGTCATCTATACCCATCACAAAGCTGACAGATCCCACTCAGTCGTACTATTCAACATGACCTCGTTCGCGATGGCCTACCCGCCTTTCCTTTACTTGGGCTGCCCGCTGGTGTACTACAGGTCTAACGCGGGAATATTCGACAGCCTGGTTGATAAGATCCATAAAACGATCGCGGGATGGCACAACGCAAGATTATCTCCAGGGGCAAGATGATCCTCATCAAACACGTTCTTTCTTCCATCCCGTTGTACATCGTGGTCGTCTGCTCCCCTCCCAAGAAGGTCCTCCTCTCTCTCGAATCCCTCTTCGCCAAGTTCTTCTGGGGTTATTGCGACGGCAAGGAAAAACACCACTGGGTCGATTGGGACACCATGGCCAAACCCATCGTCGAAGGAGGTCTGGGATTCAGTAGACTTGTCCACATTATCGACGCCTGCTCCATGAAGCTGTGGTGGAAGTTGCACACGAAGAGCTCGCTATGAACGAGGTTCATGAGAGCTAGATACTCCATATTCTCCTATCTGTCGGAAGCAACCACTAACAACAGATCCTTAGGGTCATGGAGTCGCATTATTCGTGGACGCAACATTGCAGAACCTCTAATCTGTCTTCAGTTAGGCGACGTGCGCTCATCGGCCTGTCTGGAACGGTGGTTATGGGAAGACCCCATCCAGCCCAACGATCGTACTCCGCAGGGGTACGTGATTAGGGATCTTTGGGAGGGCAGCTCTGGATTGAATTGGTGGAGGGTTAGAGATTGGCTTGGTCAGCCGGCGGCCGACGGTCTTCTTGCAACTAACCTGTGGGTCACTGACAAGGACGACACGTGGAGATGGTCCCCTAATCCTTGTGGGACTTTCACGCTGGCTTCCACCAGAATTGTGGCCAGAGGCAGTGGTGCGCCACTTACCACTTGTTCTAAGTTTTGGCAGTCTTATATTCCCATCAAATGTTCTATCCTTATCTGGCACGCACTTCGCCGGAAGCTGCCGACGGACAACTCTATCAAATCTATCGGATTCAGCCTCGCGTCCAGATGCCACTGTTACGTTGAGCACAATTCTGAATCGGCAGAGCGCGTCCTTCTTTCTGGTGAGTTGGCGACACAGATGTGGCTCAATCTCCACAACCGACTTAGACTTGCCCCCCCGACTGGGGGCTTCCATGATCTCCTGGCCAGTTGGAACGGCTCCCATGGACATCAGATCGTTGTAGCCGCTGGAATTTGGGTGTTATGGAAGAATAGGAACAAATTCAGATATGAAGGTCGCCAACTCCTCCCTACACAATAATTCAGAGTGGTTATCGGACAAATTCTTAAAGCTAGGAGACGCTGCTCTCACGTCTCCAACACTTTTTTGGAGGCCCTTGTTTAGTCCTTCGTCCAGGTCTCTTGTGCTTCCCCTGTCGGCTGTCATAGAGATCTGGTTCCTTTTGTGCGCGTCTTGCGCTGTTTGTTTTCTTTTTCTTTTGTCGCGTTGAGCGCGCTTACTTGTATAGGCTTCGGCATTTTGCGCCTATTACTTCAATAAAAGTTTATTTTCATAAATATATATATATATATATATATATATATATATATATAGAAAGAGGGAAAGGAGGAAAGGTATACAAGTATGTGTGTGTATGGTGTGTGTGATACTGTGAAGGGGTTAGGAAATCCCAAACTGAAAAATAATCCCAGGAAGACCCTAAGCTAAGGCAAAACCCAAATCAACATATATATATATATATATATATATATATATATATATATATATATATATATATATATATAGAGATATATAGGAAACATATATATTTATAGAGATACATATACATTAACATATATATCATCACTAAAATATCCACAAACGCTATGTAACTTACCCAAACTGGACTGACCTGCTACCCACAGTTCCCAAACTAACCCTCACTCTCAAATCTGAAAACATACATACATACATAGACTATACATTATATATATATATATATATATATATATATATATATATATATATATATATATATATATATATATAAAATATATATATATATATATATATATATATATATATATATATATATATATTTATATATATATATATAAAATATATATATATATAGAAACTCATATACATATATAATATATATATATAGACACATCTAGCTATACTAAACATGCATACACATGAACGCAACTAAACTCTAACACCCTAAACTGATCATCACAACACCCCTTCATAAAAACTGGAACCCAACTCACCCTTATATATATATATATATATATATATATATATATATATATATATAATATATATATATATATATATATATATATACCCAGTCCACTCCCTTACCTCACTCAAAGGGTACCTAATCATACACTGAACCCCAACTAACATAGGGAGGTGCCTAAAACTCTCTATCCCAGGCCAATGGCCTAATGCCAAAGCCAAGCAAGGCAAACATTGCCTGCTACATTGTTGCTGCTACTGCTCATGTACAAGGCCATGCCAAGACAGGTCAGGCCAAGGCAAGTGGCTGCCACTGCTCAAAGTACTGCTCAGCAAGTCCTACTGCTTGCTGCTGCAATTGCTCCTTAAACTGCTACATCTACTAGCTGCTACCTGTCACGACCTGCACCCGGTATAAGGGCACGAAAAGTGGGTACGTCCAGCCTACGTCGCAGTATCGGCGGTAGAACGCTGTCCTAGGTCACAATCATCAAACAATATAAAGTATCTGAAAAAGTATACTCTCCGAACGAAGGACAATCATAGAGGTACAACCCAATCATAAAGCTAAGATGGAAAGTACGATAAGATAGATATAACATTTTAAAAGAGAAATACAACTGAAGTGAAATAAGTCCAAGTGTCTAAACGACACAAACAACAACTCAAATAAATACAACTCAAATCCACAAATCTCAAATGACATGAAAATAAGGTAAAAGTCTAGCTATCTAAACTAGACAAGGGTAGGATCCTTAGCAGCTTCCTGAACCTCCTGGGGTCCAGGTTGCAAGTCTCATCTAGGCATGCTCCGTAGTAGGTAGGGCAGATGTCCTCCTCATCCTCTGTAATATTTTCAACAGATCCAGTCAGGACAAGAACGAGCACAAAATCTCTCACACAATTCATATCATGAGGAAAATATAAAATGTCACGATCCGCACCCTGTATAGGGGCACGAGAAGTGGGTACGTCCTGCCTACGCCGCAGTGTCGGCGGTAGAACGCTGTCCTAGGATACTATCTAATCAACAACTCACGCAATTATATAATGTACTTGTCAAAACTCAACTCCGAATGGAGGATAAGTATAGATATAATAAAATCTCAATCACAATCTAAGCACGATAAGATAACACAGAAGTTTATAACTAAAGACTAAACAACAACATTTATAAACTACTAAATAATAATATCTCAAACAAACTCAAATACAAACTCGTATCTCAGTTATTACAATTCAAGTTCTAAGACATAAAAACTAAACCAAGTCTACTAGCTAGTCTCCCGATCACTCCTGAGTGTCGGGGCCATAGGTAGCTAAGCCATCTCCTGCTCCAAGGCAAGTAGGGCAAATATCCTCAGGGCAAGCATCTGTAATATTTTCAACAGGTCCAGTCAGGATAGGAACGAGTACAATTCATCAAGAAATCCCAAGTAAATGACAGAGAACTATAAAGCAGTTATAGACAATTGTATTGATGAATATGGCAGTTTGTACGAGTAATGATGTAGAGAGCAGTTAAGGTACAAGGAAGGTAAGGTAACTAAACAAGAAGAGAAACATAGCAAAAAAGACTGTAAAATAAGATCTAGCTGAACTAGAGTAACATAATGAGTTCAGATGGTACAATATAAGTCGAGTCTAATTCCAATGTGAGTCTAATATATGATGAGTCGAATGTGATTCTAATTATTGTTCTAATAAGGTGAATCGAATAAGGTGATACGAATAAGGTGATACGAATAGTGATTCACATGATGTTCTAATAATGATTTGAATAAATTCTCCAAGTGTGTTTTAAAATACTTAGTTAGACATGTAAACGGCTAAGGGTAAATCTGGCACATCACACACCTGGTCGGGTGTGGAATGGCTATCGTTCGAATATTATTCACAGGGGGTGGTTCGGTGGAAATGTTCACATGTCTAATCAAGTATTTCCACGCCCATTTAATACAAATGAATCCAAAATTCGACACATCAATCGAATAAAAGTCCAACCAGCATATGAAGATACGAATAGGTGGTTCGAATAGTGATTCGTATGGTGATTCGAATAATAGAGGTAAGACGAGTAAGTATGTGTGTCGTATACATGGATTCAGAAATAAAAAAATACGTGTTTGTAACAGAATCACATACAGCTAACTAGAACTGAAGTACAGTAATTGACAAATAAATAAGAGAACTATCAGAGAATGTACTCGCCTGATACTCTGAAAAGAGTAATATAATATCAGATGTCTGCACCGGAGTCACAATGTCCTAAACAGAGTAATATGGGTTATAATATGTGTTTAAAACAAGGTAAATGAAATCTACGATACAATCTACATGATTTCTGGGTCAATCTAGGTCAAAGTCAACTCTAAGTCAAACCTGATCAACTGTCTAGGTCAAACTAGGTCCAAGTCAAACTTGGTCAACTCTGGGTCAACCAAAGTCAACATCTAGTCAAAATAGGTCAACTCTAGGGTTTGGTCAATTGTAAGTCAACACTATAACTCTAGGCCTATTACCATACTAATACAAGCCTACTAGTACAATACCCAATGTAATATCTATACACTATATTTCACATATAGGCATCACACACACATTCGATGCTATATAAATATGTAGGAAAACTAGATATATGTAAACATACATATACAAACATATATTGAAAAGGGAAGAAGGAAATTTAGAAAGTGTAGTGTGTGTGTTTGTGTGTTTGGATTATGGAATACAAGTAAGGGTTTAAGAGAACATGGCATGGGTTTAACATTTAACCTACTCAATTATCTCATGTTCATAAATCACTTTAACATTCTAACTAATTCCCATTTCAGTTAAAGATAATTTTATATTAGAAATCAAGACCAGTTCACTGGTTCAGTTCACTTCATTCCAGTATAATCTCAGTTAACAACCAACATGTGGGTGGCACTCCCTACAAAGCACAAGCACACATATTCTTAGTCTGAGGCCTATCCCTTACTACTACTGCCACCACCACTTGTCACTCCTAATAATCTGTTGCATAAAATCTTGTGACTGATACAAGGACCTAGATGATTAATATAAGGTATCTACATGACTAATATATAAAGTAATCTAACTGGTACATTAGGAAGCTATATGTGATACAAACATATATATATAAACCCATGGACTGAGCCATCTACTCATGTGCACTAAAGTTCAGTAGATAGATTGTGTATAGGAACATGGTGTATAATACATATGTGTTCAGGCATCCATATAGGTAGGAATGCATCACAGGTTCACATAGGTTCTCAGGATTTAAAGAAAAATAGTGAACCATCAAGTGTCAACCCAATCCTAATCTCAGGATTGAAATCCTGAACCATCTCAGTTTTGTAGACAGTTTAAATCCTACTAAATCTCAAGTTTTTAACTATTAATAGTGAATCTCAGTTTAACATCAATTAATCCAACTAATTTACATTAAAACTTAGTTAGGAACTCACTGAATTTCTCATGAATTCTCAGATATCACAGTGAATTCGAATTAACATATAACAGTTAACATCTATTCGAATCCTCAAGATTCATTTCCAGGTTCAATACAGAAATCAAAATATCTTTTTACAAGTGAATCCTATTTAATAATTAAAACAGTGAATCAAAATCTTATTTTTAAACCCAACTAAAAACTTCGACTGGTACATGAACTCCCATCCATTCGAACCCAAATTTAACCATTCAATTTAACAAACAGACATGTAGGTTTGTGTACCATGTGTCATGTGTCTAGGGGGTATGATCCGTGTCCACTAGAGTGGACACGAAGTGTCCAAACGAAATAAAATATTGTAACAGAATTACACCGTGAGGACTGGCTCGTGCACGCGTGCCGTGTCCTCGTGCACACGACACGAGTCAAACCAGGACACAAAATTATGCACCTGGGTTTGCCACATTTAGGGCTAGGAATACAAGTGCCTGTATCGAGTCGGGGTCGTGTCGTGTCCGGGTTTGAGTCACGTATCAGTGGGGTTTTTTTGCGTGTGTGCGTGTCTGTACAAAGTCGGTGCGAGCTCGATAACTTCTAGAATACAAAACCAAATCGACCCAAACTTTGTGTCTGTCGTGTCAGACATTAGACCCACGTGTCCACCAAGTTTCGTCCATTCTAGTGTCGTGTCGTGTCCTACAGAGGGCCCGAGTAGCAGGAAAGAACACAGGCATGATGCAGTGCCTCGTGCAGGCATGTCACAGTCTCGTGTGCGTGACACACGATACATGACACGTCGTGATCGTGTCTAGGGATAGAGGGGGACTAGGGCTAGGTGTCTAGGTGTCTGCACGACCCTCAAGTCGTGTCATGTCCTAGTTTTATAGCCGTGTCAGAGAGCTAAAAATCAGTGCACTGTGCAGTGTACAGTGTGTTCGTATCCAATTTGGACACGGATACGGGCCTAAATCGTGCTCAGTCAACTAGGGTTGTGACCTACAAGTCTAGGGCTACCCAAAAATATAATTTGTTTTGAAAAATATTAACATTCAATCCATTGAGTCATTTCAACAAACACCTACACAACACTACGACACGTGTCCGATACGGACACCAAACGGACACGAAATCTACCCAAATTTTGGGGACACCTAGGGGACTCCTAGATCTAGCTCTAAATGCAAGGAAAATTAAATATTAATGCAATTTAAAGGGTTTTACCTATATGTGCAAAAAGCTTGGAAAAGCTTCAAATGGGGGATTCTTCCTCTTGATGGCAAAAGCTCCAAAATTGTCCCAAAGCTGGGATTAAATTCCCCAATCAGAAAATAGGATTAAATTAGGATCTAATGCAAGAAACTAAGATTAAAAAGGAATTAAAATGGATTTATGGGGATTTTTGGAAAGGGGACAAATACCTTTTTTTTCCAATGTTGAAATAAATAAAGAAAGAGGCAAGCCCTAGAGAATAAGTATTTATATGGGGTGGGGATCCCTATGGCTAGTCATAAAGGAAGGAATTAGGGTTAGGGTTCACTAAAATGGCCCATGGACTTAAGTCATGATCAAACAATCATTAAGCCATAAGTCATTTCACTTAAACCATAAGCCATGACTTAATTTCACTTAAACTAATCCTCCTAATCTAAAATTAGTTTCTAATGACTAAAAGTAGGTTAACCTAAGTTAGACTAGGGTTACCATGGCTAGGGTTAGCTTCTAGGCTAGTTCACTAGGTCTGAACAAGTCAAGGTCAACTAGAATTCACCAATTCAATAAATCGTCAAATAATTCAAATAAGTCAAAATGACCAAATTATCCCTAGGCTAAAAATAATAATCAAATCATACTAATGATATGGTCAGGCTCTAGGTCATGCAGTCTTTAGGGTTTCACTGGCAGCACATCAAAATCACAAGTCATGACTTAAACCAGATTTTAAATAGTTTAAAAATTATTAAAAATTACCAAAAATCATAATGTAAAATAAATATCACTAAATAGTAATTATAATTATAAAATTTTAAAATTATCCTCATCTGGAAAACTGGGTGTTACTATCCTACCCCCCTTAGAAAAATTTTGTCCTCGAAATTGAAATGATCGCACCCCTTCTAGGTCAAACCCAAATAATCAAGGTCAAGAGATAATCATGCAAACATAATCTTACGGATCGTGATTTCACAGTCTCGAATAGGGTAGCTACACTATCTAGCAATCACAAGCAATATCCTGGCAGGTACTAATGGAAATCGCACATGAAAGTGGAGAAGAAGAATAGGAAGACGAACCTTCTAACCCATCACCTACAGCGTCGGTCTCCTCGACTTCCATCGCAAAAGCTCCACCCCTCTGGGCATGGTGCTGCGCTACAGGTGGCCTAGCTCCCTCTCTCTGACCCGGTGCTCCGTCATATACGGGTGCAGTAGGGCAATCCCTGACCTGATGAGCAGCGGATCCACAGAACAGACAAACCTTTCGCCTCCTATAACAAGTCTCCCAAACTTGCCCTGCCCTCTTGCAGTAAGCACAAGTCTGCACCGTGCGGTCCTGCCCTCTAGGCTGATGCTGTACCTGCTGTACTCTTACCGGTGCCTGCATCTGCTGAATCTGTACGTGAGGCCTCTTGGCCTAGCCTCCGCTGCTGCTGCCCCCAACTGGGTCTCGCCTCCTCTTGAGCCTAAGCTCAAGATCATCCTCAGCCAATAAGGCTCCCGTCAAAATCTTCTCAAAAGTGGCATCCCTATTGCCCTTGGTCAAGGACTTGACTTCCTTGACCAGACCCTTCCGGAACCTTTGGGCCTTCGTCGTCTCGCTCAAACCCTCTACGAATCTGCCGAGGCGGTCGAACTCCCCAGCGTACTCCTCTACTGACAGGCTCTCCTGAACTAAGCTCTCGAACTGCGACTCCAAGGCCCGAAGCACTGAATCTGGAAAGAACTTCTTCTTGAAGAAGCCCTTGAACTCCTTCCAGGTCTGTCCAGCTACCTCCATCCTGGGGTCTGACTGATACCAGGTGCGAGCAAGATCTCGCATCCGGCTAGCTGCTGCCTCTATCTGGAGATCTGCCGGTATTCGGGCCAGGCAGAAGATCTCCTCTATATGCTCGATCCACTCATCAGCATATAGAATCCCCTCCGTCCCCAGGAAGTCTCTGGGGCTCATCTTCTGGAACTACTCTATCCTCGATGTCCTCGGCTGCTGAACCACTGGTCGAGCTGTGACTGTCGTAAGGGACAACTCCATGCTCCTGTCCTGTCGGGCCTGCTGCCGGTCCATAAACTGCTGGAAGTAAGCGAACATCTGTACCGCATCCACGTGTCCTGTAGGTGGCGGCTGCTAGAAAGGCATCTCTGGGATGACCGAGCTCTGTCTTTGAACTGGTAGAGAGGCTCCGCCAAAGGCAGCTGAAACACCTACCCCTGCTGGCTGAACTGGTGCCACGGTATCAGGGGCTGGCTGCTCAAGACGAGAGGTGGCAGACCTCTCAGCAGTGTCCCTCAGTCCGGAGTGATGGAATCTAGTCTCGACCATCCGGGAGACAGATCAAACAGGGAATCAATACTGAGATAGAAGCGACAAATCAAGGAAGGACAGTAAATTTTCAAGGAAGACAAATCAGCAAGATGTATAGATGGCATGAATTAAAGCAGAATTTTCCTAACTGTGATTGAGTACCTCTCCGTTTAAACCTATCTCTCAAATCCTATCGCAGGCTGTAGTGATACTCTAGTTCGAATACCACTACATATACTCGACCTGCATGGGCCACCAATAAAAACGTGTCATAACCTGCACCCAGTGTAGGGGCACGAGAAGTGGGTACGTCCAGCCTACGCCGCAGTGTCGGCGGTAGAACGCTGTCCTAGGTTACTATCTAATCAACGACTCACGCAATTATATAATGTACTTGTCAAAACTCAACTCCGAACGGAGGACAAGTATAGATATAATGAAATCTCAATCACAGTCTAAGCACGATAAGATAACACAAAAGTTTATAACTAAAGACTAAACAACAACATTTATAAACTACTAAATAATAATATCTCAAACAAACTCAAATACAAACTCGTATCTCAGTTATTACAATTCAACTTCTAAGACATGAAAACTAAACCAAGTCTACTAGCTAGTCTCCCGATCACTCCTGAGTGTTGGGGCCATAGGTAGCTAAGCCATCTCCTGCTCCAAGGCAAGTAGGGCAAATATCCTCAGGGTAAGCATCTGTAATATTTTCAACAGGTCCAGTCAGGACAGGAACGAGTATAATTCATCAAGAAATTCCAAGTAAATGACAGAAAACTATAAAGCAGTTATAGATAGTTGTATTGATGAATATGGCAGTTTGTACGAGTAATGATGTAGAGAGCAGTTAAGGTACAAGGAAAGTAAGGTAACTAAACAAGAAGAGAAACATAGCAAAGAAGACTGTAAAATAAGATCTAGCTAAACTAGAGTAACATAATGAGTTCAGATGGTACAATATAAGTCGAGTGTAATTCTAATGTGAGTCTAATATAAGATGAGTCGAATGTGATTCTAATCATTGTTCTAATAAGGTGAATCGAATAAGGTGATACGAATAAGTTGATACGAATAGTGATTCACATGATATTCTAATAATAATTTGAATAAATTCTCCAAGTGTGTTTTAAAATACTTAGTTAGACATGTAAACGGCTAAGGGTAAATCTGGCACATCACACACCTGGCCGGGTGTGGAATGGCTATCATTCGAATATTATTCACAGGGGATGGTTCGAATAATGGGAATGTTCACATGTCTAATCAAGTATTTCCCCGTCCATCTAATACAAATGAATCCAAAATCTGACACATCAATCGAATAAAAGTCCAACCAGCATATGAAGATACGAATAGGTGGTTCGAATAGAGATTCGTATGGTGATTCAAATAATAAAGGTAAGACGAGTAAGTATGTGTGTCGTATACATGGATTCAGAAATAAAAAAATACGTGTTTGTAACAGAGAATCACATACAGCTAACTTGAACTGAAGTACAGTAATTGACAAATAAATGAGAGAACTATCAGAGAATGTACTCGCATGATACTCTGAAAAGAGTAATATAATATCAGATGTCTGCACCGGAGTCACAATGTCCTAAACAGAGTAATATTGGTTATAATATGTGTTTAAAACAAGGTAAATGAAATCTACGATGTAATCTACATGATTTCTGGGTCAATCTAGGTCAAAGTCAACTCTAAGTCAAACCTAGTCAACTGTCTAGGTTAAACTAGGTCCAAGTCAAACTTGGTCAACTCTGGGTCAACCAAAGTCAACATCTAGTCAAAATAGGTTAACTCTAGGGTTTGGTCAACTGTAAGTCAACACTATAACTCTAGGCCTATTACCATACCAATACAAGCCTACTAGTACAATACCCAATGTAATATCTATACACTATATTTCACATATAGGCATCACACACATTCCATGCTATATAAATATGTAGGAAAACTAGATATATGTAAACATACATATACAAACATATATTAAAAAGAGAAGAAGGAAATTTAGAAAGTGTAGTGTGTGTGTGTGTTTGGATTATGGAATACAAGTAAGGGTTTAAGAGAACATGGCATGGGTTTAACATTTAACCTACTCAATTATCTCATGTTCACAAATTACTTTAACATTCTAACTAATTCCCATTTCAGTTAAAGACAGTTTTATATTAGAAATTAAGATCAGTTCGCTGGTTTAGTTCGCTTCATTCCAGTATAATCTCAGTTAACAACCAACATGTGGGTGGCACTCCCTACATAGCTCAAGCACACATATTCTTAGTCTAAGGCCTATCCCTTACTACTGATGCCACCACCACTTGTCACTCTAATAATCTGTTGCATAAAATCTTGTGACTGATACAAGGACCTAGATGATTAATATAAGGTATCTACATGACTAATATATAAAGTAATCTAACTGGTACATTAGGAAGCTATATGTGATACAAACATATATATATAAACCCATGGACTGAGCCATCTACTCATGTGCACTAAAGTTCAGTAGATAGATTGTGTATAGGAACGTGGTGTATAATCCATATGTGTTCAGGCATCCATATAGGTAGGAATGCATCACAGGTTCATATAGGTTCTCAGGATTTAAGGAAAAACAGTGAACCATCAAGTGTCAACCCAATCCTAATCTCAGGTTTGAAATCCTGAACCATCTCAGTTTTGTAGACAGTGTAAATCCTACTAAATCTCAGGTTTTTAACTATTAACAGTGAATCTCAGTTTAACATCAATTAATCCAACTAATTTACATTAAAACTTAGTTAGGAACTCACTGAATTTATCAGGAATTCTCAGGTATCACAGTGAATTCGAATTAACATATAACAGTTAACATCTATTCGAATCCTCTAGATTTATTTCCAGGTTCAATACAGAAATCAAAATCTCTTTTTACATGTGAATCCTATTTAACAATTAAAACAGTGAATCAAAATCTCATTTTTAAACCCAACTGAAAACTTCGACTGATACATGAACTCCCATCCATTCGAACCCAAATTTAACCATTCAATTTAACAAACAGACATGTAGGTTTGTGTACCATGTGTCATGTGTCTAGGGGGTATGATTCGTGTCCACTAGAGTGGACACAAAGTGTCCAAACGAAATAAAACATTGTAACAGAATTACACAGTGGGGACTGGCTCGTGCACGCGTGCCGTGTCCTCGTGCACACGACACGAGTCAAACCAGGACACGAAATCGTGTACCTGGGTTCGCCACATAAAGGGCTAGGAATACAAGTGCCTGTATCGAGTCGGGGTTATGTCGTGTCCGGGTTTGAGTCGTGTATCAGTGGGGTTTTTCTGCGTGTGTGCGTGTCTGTACAAAGTCGGTGCGAGCTCGATAACTTCTAGAATACAAAACCAAATCGACCCAAACTTTGTGTCTATCGTGTCAGACATTAGACCCATGTGTCCACCAATTTTCATCCGTTCTAGTGTCGTGTCGTGTCCTACAGGGGGCCCGAGTAGCAGGGGAGAACACAGGCACGATGTAGTGCCTCGTGCAGGCGTGTCACAGTCTCGTGTGTGTGACACACGACACATGACACATCGTGATCGTGTCTAGGGATAGAGGGGGACTAGGGCTAGGTGTCTAGGTGTCTGCACGACCCTCAAGTCGTGTCGTGTCCTAGTTTTACAGCCGTGTCAGAGAGCTAAAAATTAGTACAGTGTGCAGTGTGTTCGTGTCCAATTTGGACACGGACACGGGCCTAAATCGTGCTCAGTCAACTAGGGTTGTGACCTACAAGTCTAGGGCTACCCAAAAATGTAATTTGTTTTGAAAAATATTAACATTCAATCCATTGAGGCATTTCAACAAACACCTACACAACACTACGACACGTGTCCGATACGGACACCAAACGGACACGAAATCCACCCAAATTTTGGGGACACCTAGGGGACTCCTAGATCTAGCCCTAAATGCAAGGAAAACGAAATATTAATACAATTTAAAGGGTTTTACCTATATGTGGAAAAAGCTTAGAAAAGCTTCAAATAGGGGATTCTTCCTCTTGATGGCAAAAGCTCCAAAATTGTCCCAAAACTGGGATTAAATTCCACAATAAAAAAATAGGAGGAAATTAGGCTCTAATGCAAGAAACTAGAATTAAAAAGGAATTAAAATGGATTTATGGGGATTTTTGGAAGGGGGACAAATACCTTTCTTTTCCAATGTTGAAATGAATAAAGAAAGAGGCAAGCCCTAGAGAATAAGTGTTTATATAGGGTGGGGATCCCTATGGCTGGTCATAAAGGAAGGAATTAGGGTTAGGGTTCACTAAAAATGCCCATGGGCTTAAGTCATGATGAAACAATCATTAAGCCATAAGTCATTTCACTTAAACCATAAGTCATGACTTAATTTCACTTAAACTATTCCTCCTAATCCAAAATTAGTTTCTAATGACTAAAAGTAGGTTAACCTAAGTTAGACTAGGGTCACCATGGCTAGGGTTAGCTTCTAGGCTAGTTCACTGGGTCTCAACAAGTCAAGGTCAACTAGAATTCACCAATTCAATAAATCATCAAATAATTCAAACAAGTCAAAATGACCAAATTACCCCTAGGCTAAAAATAATAATCAAATCATCCTAATGACATGGTCAGGCTCTAGGTCATGCAGTCTCTAGGGTTTCACTGGCAGCACATCAAAATCACAAGTCATGACTTAAACCAGATTTTAAATAGTTTAAAAATTATTAAAAATCACCAAAAATCATAATTTGAAATAAATATCACTAACTAATAATTATAATTATAAATTTTAAAATTACCCTCATCTGGAAAACTGTGTGTTACATAAAATAAGCAATAGAATAATATATATGAAACGCTGAAAGAAATTTACATACAGTGTAAAAGAGAGACATAATAAACTTGAAATATATATCTATAGAAGTAAGAACTGTAAGTGACTAAGTGATTTAGAGCACAAGATGGTTTGTAATCGGCTTGGGTTGTACATAAATAATCTGAACCTCACATGAATCCCACAATATCAATGAGAGCTGTGGTGCACATGAGAATTATAATAATCACATGAATAAGTAACAGAGTGCACATACAGGGATAAATCACATAACCATTTATACTCACCCCTACCCCCAATCAATATACAAGGATCTGATCAAGTTATGTTACGCACTTGAGGTTTGGTTATAGATGAAACACATGATAAAACATAGTCGAGCATGAGGACTCATGAAAGTACATGAGCATACATGAGCGTACATGAGTGCACATGATAATACATGAATAACACGAAAGTAAAGAATACGTGATGTATATGAAACACATGACATAAAGTATCCGATGCGCTCGCAAAGGGGGATAACATCTCATGAAAAGATCCATATAGTAGCAATCCGTGATAACAATGTGACAGCATCAAGTAATGTAGTCTGGAGCAAGAATATAAGTCCTAGCAAGTATGAAACGATCAGAGAATGTACTCACCTGATAACCTGTATGGCTGATGAGAATAGATGTCCGAGGTAGAGTAACTGAGTCCTATTTAGAACAACACAGGTCACAATATATCCACAGTGGTAAAAATGAAGTTTATAATGCATTCTATATGATTCTAGGTCATTCTGAGCTAAAGTCAACTCTTGGTCAACTCTAGTCAACATGAAGTCAAACTATGGTCAACAATAGTCAACTGTGGTCAAACTATCTAGAATTTGGTCAACAATGGTCAAACTAGTCTAGGTTAGTTAATCTTAGTCTTAACCATGTCTAGGTATATATGTATCACTCATGAACATATATATATCTAACTAAACCATACAACAAGACATAAAGCCTATAGCCTAAAACACACTCTCAAAGACAAACTAACAAACATTACTTATATATATATAATACATTTACATTTAGCACACAAACATATGCAATTATCTAAAAAAAATAAAAAAAATAAATATATATATATATATATAAAAGAAAAAATAAAAATAAAAATAAATAAATATATATATATATATATATATATATATATATATATATATATATATATATATATAAAAGAGGGTGTAAGTGTGATTGTAGAGTGTAATCCCCCTTCCCGAAATTTTGATATATTTTATTTTATTTGAATTATGATTTTTAGAATTTTATAAATGATTAATTAGATAATTATTACAGTAGATGACTTTAGCCACGGTTGAGTTTTTGAGTACCAGATAACTAGAAATCATGGCACGGATAGTGCAGTGGCGTGCCTTGACTAGTGTATTAGCCATGGTAGGGAAGATCCAGCCATAAGTGTGTCCTAACTAGGAAAATCAGGCCAAATTGTGACTTAACCCCTATAGATGATTTGATTAGTTTTTTATTAATATTATGACTTTTAGGAAACTCGATTGTGCTAAACTAGTCAAACGTGACCCGAATCAAGCCATAGCTCGTGTAGTCTTATGGTGCGTCCAAAGGCGTCCGTGTAGAAATATATTTTCATATATTTCATAATAAATTTTAATTGTCCAAATAAGTATTCTTTTTATAAAAAGGATTATTATAAATAATACATACCATTTGCTATTAAAATTTATATTTTTTTGGATAAATGATAACTATTTTTTTTAAAATATATTTTCAAGATTTTTGGGCTTCTAGACTATATATATATACTTGAGAGTAAATAAGAGTATACATAATATGTGAATACATGAATATGTATAACATTATATATATATATATATAGATATATATATATATATATATATATATATATATATATATATATATAAAATATATATATATATATATATATATATATATATATTATATATATATATATATATATATATATATAATATTGAGTAAATTCTATAAATGAATATAAAATATAGTAAATAAACTAGATTGCTAATATAAGTGATAATTGTTGGGTCCAGGCCAGCTCAACTCCGTAATTATTTTTCTTCCCTTTTTCTTTCCCATAAAACTAGCAACCCCATTCCTGGGCTCAACTTCTTCCACTTGTGTACCCCTATTATGCTTTCAACCAATTCTCAAACCTGGGCCCGATACTATTTAGAACCCAGACCCGCCACCAACCCTTCCTTATAAATAAGTTGCTGCAGCATCAATGGAAGGGAAAAACCAAGCCGCTCGTCCATCCCGATGCACAAAACCCCACCCTAAGCCTCGACCGTCAACGAGCAGCCATCGAGAAGCTGACTCCGTACGGCAACGCCTGCACTCCGCTCGGGCCTAGTCGTGCCCCATTGGAGACCAGTGTTGCCTTCTACTTCCGACGAGGCCGGATGCACTACCGTTGTGGCCATGTCGAGAGGCCAGCACGGGACACCGGGACCTCCAGGTGAGCTCTTCCGTGAATGCCACGCCCTATCGACCCCTCGTGAACCACCGACAGCGGTGCCTAGGATCGACAAGCCGTCGTACGACACCTAACAGTCGTTCCTACGAGCAGAGCTCGGGCAGACCGTTTTATCGGGCTAGGGACCGTCTGCACCGAGATCGGTCGTCGACAATCGGCAGCCTCATCCTTGTCGCGACGCGGCCAGGCCTCGATCATTCTCTTTAGCGTGCGCGTGGCTACAACAGTACCACCTCTCACCGTCAGTGGTGGAGTTGCTCGAAGCAGACGCAACCCCGTCCCAATAGTCGGATAGTAGCAGTGGCCAACCGCAGCCATTCTTATTCTTACTGCCGCGTGTTGGCCTGCTTCTGTCCCACACGACCATCCCGTCTTCCCGATAGGTCTGTGCCATACCAGACTGGTGTTGCCGACCTCACCAACCTCATCGACATCTTCGGTGTCACCCTCAGCCTCCAATACCTGCGCCTTGCCCCTCCCGGTGAAGCACCATCACTCCTCGACGTTAACCAGACTCCATTTTTCCTCGCACGGGGCCAATCCCATCCCTGACGAAGAACAAGTGAGCAGCAATATAGATGGTTGCTCGAAAGGAATGTGGAAGTAGCAAGCTACTGCTTGTATATGGAGGAGGAGCCATCATCACAATATTTTTATATGTATAATTACCTTTATACCCTCATTCTGTTGCTGATCCATGATTCACAAGTGTTGTGCATGTATAATAATTATAATGTGAATAGTAGCATCTAGATACAAAGTAGAAGAGAACAAGTATAGATCGGAATCCCTATCTATGGCAACCAACTTTATTTTCAAGAAATTACATTAAGCCCCTCTTTTATGATATTACATAATATTATATAATATGTATATATAATAGAGTATATAATTTTATGACTTGTTATTTGTGCATCTTTGATAAAAAGAAATATATTTAGATATATTGCATGTATTGTAATGTAATAGTGTAGCTTTAAATATTTTATTATATACTTGATAAATAGATATTATATATTTTCGGTTACTAATAGTTGGTCTTAAATGTATATTACAATTGTATATGATATTTAGTTATATACATTCCAGGTTACATGAACCTGTGTGGCTTATAGTTACTTATATATGTGAGACATCATCTAGTCAAATGATGTAGAGTTTATCAAATATATTAGTAATATAAATACATGTGTAAGAAAATGTAGTTCAAAATACTTTCAAATATACGTATATGTATTTTATATAGATTTCCATAAAAATGGATATTATCCAACCTTACTTCACCCATTTTGTGTTATTAACCAATGATGAATTTATACAATATTTTATAAAATAAGGTTCTGACAAAAGAAATTATTCTCGCGAACAAAACCTCTAAGAGTATATATATATAGTTAAAGGAATAGACTTGCCAAATCAAATTCTCCTTAAATTAGATTAACCCTTAATTACGACTAATTGTAACTTTTCGTTTTCTTGCATTCGAATTCCTTCGTATCGACCTTAGCTAACTGGACTATGCTGGACCCAACAAGATGGTTTGTTTTACCAACAAAGGACCCAGACAAGTACACTTTCTGATTGCTTTTCGATTCATAGTAGTCTATACATTTCATGTTTATATATGTCTTGCTGCTTGTTGACACGCTCGTCACATGGAGTAGTCGGAAGAGAAAATATCTTAGTAGACATGTGGACTACCCTGAACTATCTCCCGTATCTTTCGTAGAGAATAGCAGCTGCACAAGACACGTGCAGGGTGCCGGATTTACCCCCTAGCCGTTCACATGTCGAAACGGATATTTCAAATCACATAGATAGTTGTATTTTATTGTTTTCCTTGTCTTCTCCACCACTTGCCATGTCATCAGTACTTTCTAGTTTTTATCTCTCATATGTCATTTTCATGTCTTGTTAATTCTATTGTGTTTTTGTATTACCGTTGGTTTGTGTACTTGTTCCATTCCTGACTGGAAACCAACATTTTTTAGGTTAGCTGTGGCTTCACTTAGCTTTGGGAGATACGGGTGTACTTGCAGATAGAAACCTAGAAATAGTTAGCAATTGTATCATTTTTATTAATTGTGAGAACTTTGTATTTTTTTAATTATAAAAATTATAAATGTTGTAATCAAATTTAGAAATGTAAATGAGCAATAAAGTTTATTTTGAGCATTTATTTCTTGCGGGCTTGACAGCGTTCTACCGTCGACTCTGCGGCGTAGGCTGGCTTGGACACGTCTCATATCCGAAAAGCGGGTGCGGGTCGTGAAAAGTTTTTGTAGTGTCCCATGCAGGTCCGTTTTTACAAATTGTGCGAACTCATGGTGGTACCATATTAGTCGTACTACTGCGAGCCTGCGACTAGGAAATGCTCATTCACAATTATGATTGAATTAATTTAGGAGAATGACTAGGAATAGGAGTCCCTTATTAATTTCATTATTGTGTAGTTAAAGGATTAGGCCATACAATTTACTCAATTTAGATGACCTGGAAGGTTTTATAGATACACTATCGCATTTTGATTCGACGGTATTTCTCAGGAGGGTAAATTCGTAACATCTTTCCGAAAGTTTGGAAAATACCCTTTTATTTATTTGTTTCAATTAAAATATGATTTTTAGAAATTTGTAAATATTTATTTTAGAAGTCCTTAGTCACGGTTAAGTTTTGGAGTGCAAGAAAACCAAGAATTTTGGCACTGAGAGTGTTGTCGAGTGCTTTGACTAGTGTTCTAGCCATGGTAGAGAAGACCGAATTATAGATGTATTCTAATTAGAAAAATTAGTCCAAATCGTGACATAACCCTAGGAATAATTTAATTATTTATTATTAAGATTATTGGCTTTTAGAAGACCTGGTTGCTCCAAACTAGCCCGAACTCAACCCAAGTCCTGGTGGCCATGTAATACGACCAACGTCGTCCATGTAGATATATAGATGTGTATATATATTTGGTAGTCAATTTCTAGTATTGGGAATAATTTCTATAAATTATATAGTGAATATAATATATGTATTATTGCTATTTAAAGTTGCATCTTCTTGGAAATAGGATAACCTCCTCTTCGAATGATAATTTAGGATTTTTGGGATTTACTTAGGCTATACCTATATATTTGTGTATAAGTATATTCATAATAGGGAGACATAGTGCTTTATACATATTTTTCTCTCGATCTTGAATATTAGAGGAATATAAATTTAAGTTTATATTCTTTTTTGCTTTCGGTCATTTTTCCCTAAGCACGATCATTTGTACAATTTTATCTTATGTCTCTTCTAAACATCGCCATATCATAAGTTCGTATCACTTATATTCTTTTCCTTGGACCTAAGAAATTATTATTTAAAAATAACTTTTCACTCAATTGTCTATTAATCTCGACTTAAGTTTTTTTTGGATTCAAAAACTTTCTCTCAATCGGTGAATCTTGAATATCCGTGAAATAAGGATTATAAGATTTTACTTATTTTTGCTTCGATCATTACCCTTCCTAATAAATTGTTTTCTTTTCAAGAAGCTGATCTTATACTTGAAGAACAGATACTTGCACTTTTTCTATCTTTCTCAACTTGGATGATATTTTAAACTCCTTTGATATTCTTGGGGATATAGTTGGAATAATTTTAATGACTTACGATGACAAGACAGCAGCGCACTGTCGTCACTCATTTGAATTATCGAGACTGCGGGTTCACTGCAGCCAGCAGCGCACTGGCGTGGCATGACCCCTAAGTTGAAATAATTTCAAGTAAGCGTGGGTGATCGAACATTATTAAAATTTTGTCTTGGTCGTCTATTTTATCCTTGAGTTGTTATGTCAAGATTAGATAAAGTTGATAGGGTATTCGTTACCGCAACATATCTTGAGTTGTGGAACCAAGGGTTTAATGCAGCTGGCTGTACGCCGGCGAGGCAAAAATTCTCGTAAAGTAACTTCGATTATTTTTACGAGTTTCGAATACCCTAGAGACTACGTCTTATTGGCATATAACTATAAGTTTTTAAATTGATTTATGCTTATTCCTAGTCACAACCTTCTCGATAAACCGGTAATTCTCCCTTCCTTTCTTATCCTACTATTTTTTTAGATTGTCATCTTTTAATGTAATTTCGACTGGTTTCCTAAGCTTATCTAGAATTTGATTCTAAACTCGTGCCTTAATAATTGTAGATAAATATCCTAAGCATATCGAAACGATTTTGGATTTGATCATCCTTGAACAATTTCGATCATGACTAGACTCCTTTCATTATAATTTGGTCGAGTCAAATTCGTATAATTTTCTAGGTTTGATTCTATGATCATGCCTACACAATCGACTGTGTTAGAATAATTTCAATTTGGATCATCCTTAAATACTTTTTGATTACGACCAAACTATTCGATTCTATCGATCGTGCCAATTCGCCTGTCATCCTAGAATTCAATTCCATGATCGTGCCTAAATAATTTTGTTCAACTAATTGTTCGTACCAAGATGATTACAGTTTTGATCGATCTTAAACCATTTTTATCAAGACTAAATCATAATCGTGTCTATAATTTAAGGTTATACCTTCGTTCCAACTACGATCATGACTATTTTGATCATGATCATACTCGTGCTAACTTCCTATTTTCACCCTTCTTAGATGACTTGCATGATTAGCCTTGATCGTGACTGCCCCTTAAATACGACTAAAATCCTATTTAAATTTCATCGAAAACTTTGGTCATTCCTTGAAAGGCTGGTAATGACTCAACCAGGCTGACCATAGATTGGTCGTGCCCAACCATTTCACTCTTGATTGTTTTTAAAAATACTTGGTTGTCAACTAGACCATTTGACCGAATACTGGTCGTACCAAATCATACTCTCCTTTTGTCTATTATCTTGGTCATTTTGATCGTATCCATGATTACGCGTGACTAATTAAATCATGAATCGTATCACTCCCTTGATTATACCATTCGTCGTTTTATTCATATAAAAAAACTTGGTTTCTTGATTATTTTTCATAGTCGTGCCTAATTGTGTCCTTTAAAACTTATAGGGTAAATCATTCTAAGGTGGGTAGGTCGTAAGCCCACTTTCCGTTTTCTTACATTTTCCATTTAGTTTAATTATTTTTCCAAATCGGGAAATAATTTTTATTATATTTCTATTTTAGATATTTTGAAGAAAAAAAAAAGAGAGGAGAGATTTGCAAAATTTTAGAAGAGATTTTATTCTAAGGATTATTTGAATAACGATTTTATCAAGAGTTATACTATTATTATATTATTTTAGGAGATATTGTATTTGTGGAAAATATACAGCTATAAATATCTGAATTATTCTTAACAATATTTTGACAATTGATTTTATTACAAGGATTATTTAAAGTAATAAGTATTATTTTAGATATTATTTTTATGATTGATTTGGAGTACGATCAGGACAAATCTCTAATTCCCAAAATCAATTCCACATCCCTAACCCTAGATTCCCTTTTCGGAGTTTCAAATTTTTTTTTTATTCATTTAGTCATTCGCAAATATTATTTGTCGGGGTGGAAGGCAGATTTCGTCGATACCTTGTTTATGATTATTTTTCTTAGCAAACTTGTTTCAAATTAAAGTTGAGAGCATTTTTGGGCTTTTGGAGTTTCAAACACTTTCTTCCTATTCTATTTATTTTGTTCCATCAATTTCTTTATCATAAAATTTCCACTACCTTCCACCAATCCGCCAAGTCTGCTCTCCTAGTAGTCCTTAAATTCGAGAACGAATTTATTTCTAAGGTGGGTAGATTTATAATCCCCCTTTCCGAAATTTTGATATATTTTATTTTATTTGAATTACGATTTTTAGAATTTTATAAATAATTAATTAGATAATTATTACAGTAGATGACTTTAGCCACGGTTGAGTTTTTGAGTACCAGATGACTAGAAATCATGGCACGGATATTACAGTGGCGTGCCTTGACTAGTGTATTAGCCATGGTAGGAAAGATCCAGCCATAAGTGTGTCCTAACTAGGAAAACCAGACCAAATTGTGACTTAACTCCTATAGATGATTTGATTAGTTTTTTATTAATATTATGACTTATAGTAAACTCGATTGTGCTAAACTAGTCAAACGTGACCCGAATCAAGCCATAGCTCGTGTAGACTTATGGAGTGTCCAAAGGCGTCCGTGTAGATATATATTTTCATATATTTTATAATAAATTTTAATTGTCCAAATAAGTTTTCTTTTTATAAAAAGGATTATTATAAATAATACATACCATTTGCTATTAAAATTTATATTTTCTTTTGGATAAATGATAATTATTTTTCTTAAAATATATTTTCAAGATTGTTGGGCTTCTAGACTATATATATATATATATATATATATATATATATATATATATATATATATATATATATATATATATATATATTTTATATATATATATATATATATATATATATATATATATATATATATATATATATATATATACTTGAGAGTAAATAAGAGTATACATAATATGTGAATACATGAATAGGTATAACATTGTTTAGGAAGTTGAATAAATATATTAGTATTTATATATATATATATATATATATATATATATATATATATTATATATATATATATATATATATATATAATATATTAAGTATATAATATATATATATATATATATATAATATATTAAGTAAATTCTATAATTGAATATAAAATATAGTAAATAAACTAGATTGCTAATATAAGTGATAATTGTTGGGTCCAGGCCAGCTCAACTCCGTAATTATTTTTCTTCCCTTTTTCTTTCCGGTAAAACTAGCAACCCCATTCCTGGGCTCAACGTCTTCCACTTATGTACCCATATTATGCTTTCAACCAATTCTCAAACCTGGGCCCGATACTATTTAGAACCCGGAACCGCAACCAACCCTTTCTTATAAATAATTTGCTGCAGCATCAATGGAAGAGAGAACCCTAGCCGCTCGTCCATCCCGATGCACACAACCCAACCCTAAGCCTCGATCGTCAGCGATCAGCCATCAAGCAACCGGCTCCGTACGGTAATGCCTGCACTCCACTCGGGCCTAGTCGCACCCCACTGGAGACCAGTGTTGCCTTCTACTTTCGGCGAGGCCGGACGGACCACCATTGTGGCCATACCGAGAGGCCAGTACTGGACGCCGGGACCTCCAGGTGAGCTCTTCCGCGAGCGCCACGCCCTGTCGACCCCTCGTGAACCACCGACAGCAGTGCCTAAGCTCGGCGAGCCATCGCACGACTCCTAACAGTCGTCCCTACGAGCAGAGATCGGGCAGACCGTTTGTCGGGCTAGGGACCGTCTGCGCCGAGATCGGTCGTCGACAATCGGCAGCCTCATCCTTGTTGCTACGCGACAAGGCCTCGGTCATCCTCTTTAGCGTGCGTGTGGCTTTACCAGTACCACCTCTCACCGTCAGTGGTGGAGTTACTCGAAGCATACACGACCCCGTCCCAATAGTCGGGCAGTAGCAGTGGCCAACCGCAACCATTCTTCTTCTTACTGCCGCGTGTTGGCCTGTTTCTGTCCCGCACGACCATCCCGTCTTCCCGATAGGTTTGTGCCGTACCAGGATGGTGTTGCCGGCCTCACCCACCTCGTCGACATCTTTGGTGTCACCCTCAGCCTCCAACACCTGTGCCTTGCACATCCCGGTGTAGCACCATCACTCCTCGACGTTAACCAGACTTCGCTTTTCCTCGTGCGGGGCCAATCCCATCCCTGACGAAGAAGAAGTGAGCAGCAACATGGATGGTTGCTCGAAAGGAATATGGAAGTAGCAAGCTGCTGCTTGTATATGGAGGAGGAGCCATCATCACAATATTTTTATAGGTATAATTACCTTTATACCCTCATTTTGTTGCTGATCCATGATTCACAAGTGTTGTGCATGTATAATAATTATAATGTGAATAGTAGCATCTAGATACAAAGTAGAAGAGAACAAGTATAGATCAGAATCCCTATCTATGGCAACCAACTTTCTTTTCAAGAAATTACATTAAGCCCCTCTTTTATGATATTACATAATATTATATATATAAAATTATATATATATATATATATATATATATATATATATATATATATATATATATATATATATATAATCGTTAGGGCTGCACGTGCGGTTTGCGGAGCTCTCGTGCCTGGCGATTTAGAGATTTTGATGATTGCTCCGGCGGGGGGCTCCACCCCCCCTAGCAATGGCTCGACGGCGGGGGCCTCGGGCCATCCGGGCTGTCGCGAGGCGGGTGACGTCGTCCCTGGAGGCGACCCGGCTGCGCGCAGTTTCGGCGGAGATCTCCTCGACGTGGAACGGTTGGTTGCTCCGGCGGGAGGCTCCGCCCCCCTGGCAATGGCTCGTTGGCGGGGGGCTCCGGCCCTCCTAGCCGTCGAGAGGCGGGTGATGTCGACCTAGGGGGCGACCAGGCTTCTCGCGGTTTTGGCGGCGTTCTCCTCGACGTAGAGCGGATGGCTGCTCCGGCGGGAGGCTCCGCCCCCCTGGCAATGGCTCGGCGGCGGGGGGCTTTGGCCCTCCTGGCTTTCGAGTGATGGGCGGCATCGACCAAGGAGGCGACTCGGCTGCGGGGGGGATTCGTCCCTGTCCATAACGGGTTTCCTGTACGTGACGAGGTGACGCTGCTGGTGGACCCTCTGGCAGCGGCGGCGTCTCAGGCGAAGGTGGCAGGTGGAGGGACGGATGGCCCGGTGCGGTCCTTCGCTGCGGTGGTGGGCGGAACCGCGTCGAAGTCGACGGGTGGCTTGTCGAGGGTGGATTTTCGACCAGCCATTATTTCCGACGGCCGGAAGGTGGTTGTCTTCTCGCAGTCGGATATGGAGGCCCTCACGGCGCCGTATGGGCTGACCTTATTGGCAAGTTTGCTCGGTGGAGACTTCCGATTGAGGCTATTAGGAAGGTTTTTGCTTCGCAGAGTTTCAGGGGGTTGATTGAAGTGAAGGCCATCGATGATCGACACGTTCTCATACGGCCTCATGTCGAGAGTGACTTTCTCCGACTTCGGTCTAAGGACTGTTGGTTCGTTGGTCGGGTTCTGATGGTGATATTTAGGTCTTCGGTGGACTTTTTGCCGTTGAGAGAGGATCATCGGGTTCCCATCTGGATTACTTTTCCTGAGCTTCTCCACTGCATGTTTGATACCAATGCGGTTCTTTCCATCGTATCTTGTCTCGGCACTCCGCTCTTTACGGACCGGGCTACGGCTTCCTTTTCTAGGCCGGGGGTAGCCAGGGTCTTGGTTGAAGTGGACGTTAGCAAACCACTTCAACATGAGGTTTTCTTCCAACATCCTGATGGTGTTCATTCGCAGCCGGTTGTTTATGAGCGGACCCCTCTCTACTGTGTTTCTTATGACCAACATGGTCACGTTGAGAGTGCTTGCGGTTGATCCCAGGTGGAGACTTCTTCTGTGGGAGTAGCTGACAGACCGCCCAACCTCGACATTTCCTCACCAGGTGTAGTGCGAGAGGAGGACGGCTCGGTGGGTGGCCGTGGGATTAGCAGGGGTCGTCGGCGGCGACGATCAAGGTGTGAGAAAGGGAAGGGGACATAGCAGGTATGGAGGCGCGTCGAGGGGCGTGATGATAGCTTGGGGACCACGCAGCCAAGATTGCGTGGGAATGATGGTAATCGCGCGAGTTCCGTTCCGCCATTCTGGCACATGGGGGAGTCATCTTTGGGCCAGCTGATTTTATGGTCGGATGATGGACGGCACATGCAGGGGGGACGCAGCGCTCCGGGTTCTAATTTGGATGGGCAGATGGGGCCTGAGCGGGGTGTTGGTCCTATTGTTTTATCGGATCTTTCTATCATTATTCATAGCCAGCTGGGACAAGGTGTTATAGCGGCTGATTCTGACACTGAAGATCACAGCTTGGTGGTGTGGAAGGATCCCACCAACGGTTCTATATTCGACTGGGGTAATGACCCCTCTCCAGGAGATGATATGGTTTCATTGTCTGAGGCTAGACCTTCTACTTCATTTTTTGAGGGACGTGAAGATGGCTGGCAGATGGTACCATTCAAGAAGGCGGCTGGTAGGCGGAGGAAGTCGTTGGCACCTCAGTCGGATCGACTTCTTCGATCACATGCTTCCCGGGTTAGACGGGACCCCCAGAGGGTCCATGGTTAAATTCCTTATTTGGAATGTTCGGGGGACGGCGAACAGATCTATTTTATGCTGTCTCAGGTCCTTGTGTCGGACTAACTCTATTCAGGTTCTTGCTATTATTGAACCCAAGGTGATATCCTCTAAGCTTCTTTCTTATCAACTGAGGTTGGGTTTTGATGCTAGCTTTTGCAATGATAAGGGCAATATTTGGTTTCTCTGCAAGTCAGGTCTTGGGATCAATTATATTGATTCTTGTGATCAGGCTATCACGGTACAACTTTCTTTGTGCTATTTTTCGAATTCGGTGCGGTTGTCGGTTGTTCATGGTACAGGGATACGACATGGGAGGAGGCGTATGTGGAGGCACCTTCTGGACATTCAATCCAAGGACATTGGCTTGCCCTGGGCTGTCGGCAGGGACTTCAATATTATTGCTTCTCCGGATGAGAAATTTGGAGGTCGACCTCCTGACACGAGGGCCATTGCGGACTTCCTCGACTTTCAGTTGGCTGCCGGGCTCTCTGATGTTGGTTTCAGAGGTAGCATTTATACTTGGGTGAATGGTCAGTCGGGAGTTGATCGGCAGGGATCCTGCCTTGATAGGGTACTTGCGACGGGTAGTTGGCTGGATGAAGTCCAGGTCTCTTGCGAGCATCTTAATCGGACAGAATCTGATTATTCTCCTTTATTGATATCCTGCCAGCCAGCTTCCTCCCCTCAGCGTCGAGGCTTCCGTTTTCTCGACTTTTGGCCGTCTCATTCGGACTTTCTTACGGTTGTTGCTCGGGCATGGAATTCATGCTGGCATTATGATGCGCTTGAGCGGTTGGGCATGCATTTGCGGACAACGGGACATGTTCTGGCTGGATGGAGCAGAGCTACTTTCGGAGACATTTTTCAGGAGGCCTGTCAGGCCGAGGACGCTGCCTTGGCGACGGAGCAGGATTATGAGCTTCATCCTTCGGAGAGGGGAAGGGCTTCCTGGATGGAGGCCGTAGCCAGATTGAAGCAAAAGGTCCAAGTTGAGGAGTCTTTCTGGAAACAAAAAGCCAGATTGAGATGGGACCTGGAAGGGGATAAGAATACTCGATTTTTTCATAAGTGCACCAGGAGCAGGCAAAGAAAGGCGGGTATTCAAAAAATTATTCGGGCTGATGGATCAGAAACTGGTTCTATTGCGGAGGTGGCGACGGAGGCTTCTTTATTCTTCTCTAAGATGTTCAGGGCTGAGCCTATTTCAGAAGAGGGCGCCTTCCTCGATGTCATCCCTAGCATCATCTCTATGGAGGACAATTCTGAGCTTGTTCGTTGTCCGGATAGAGCAGAGTTATTGGAGATTGTTCGGGGGATGGACCCGGCTAGTGGCGCCGGACCGGATGGATTTTCTGGGAGATTCTTCTCATATTGTTGGGATATTATCGCTGCTGACGTGGAGGAAGCCATTGGTTCTTTTTTCTTGGGTGCACGCCTTCCGGTCTCTATTTCTGATACTTTCTTATTTCTTATCCCCAAAGTCGAGCACCCGAGGAATCTTTCTGATTTTTGTCCTATTAGTCTGTGCAATTTCTGTAACAAGATAATTTCCAAGATTATTGCTTACAGGTTGCGAGAATTTCTTCCCAAAATTATTTCCCCAGAGTAAAGTACTTTTGTTAAGGGGAGAGAGATAGTTGATAATATCATCATTGCTCAGGACATGGTGGCATCTATGAGGGAATCCAATCATGGTGGAAATGTTGCAATAAAGCTTGACATGCAGAAGGCCTATGACAGAGTCAATTGGCATTTTCTCCTGCGTGTTCTTCAGAGATTTGGCTTTAATTAGGTTTTTTGTGATCTTATTTATCGTCTTCCGGCGGACACCCGGTATGCGGTTCTTATCAATGGCGCTCCTACTGATTTTTTCCCGGCGTCTAGAAGGATCCGTCAGGGGGACCCTCTCTTCCCGGCTCTCTTTATTATTGCCGCGGAGGTGCTTTCTCGAAACCTCAAGCTTCTTCAAGACTCAAATAGGAGATCTTCATTTCATACTCCAATTGGGGGACTGCGTATCTCGCACTTGGCATATGCGGATGATGTTCTTATTTTTACTTCGGGGGATATTTATCACTACCACTTTTCTAGCTTGAGGGTATTTTGGTTATTTTCAAAATTTTGGAATTAATTTGGAATTATTATTATTAATTATATTTATTAGAATTTTTAAGTGATTTTTGGTATAATTGTTTTGGTGCTATTTTAGACTTTGACTAATGTTGACTTAGGAGACTGTCTTAGAGGCTAACCTAGGTCATGACTACTTGGTTAGGTTAAGTAACCCTAGCTTGACCTAAGTTAGTGATAATTAACTCATTAGAATTAGTTTGGGGAAATTAGGAATTAGTTTGATTAAGGAATGACTTGTGATTTCACAAGTCATTATATGACTTAAAGCCTTAAAAGCCCATAGGCCCACACCATGAACCAAACCCTAGCCCAAACCACACTTGGTCGGCCACCTTAGGTCCCCTCTCCCCTATTTAATTCCCTCCTAGAAATTAGGACTAGCCTCCATTGGGATTATTGCAAGTTTGGAAAGAGGTAAGTCCTCATCTTCCTTAAATCATAAAAATTCTTATTTAGCTCCTTTTCCACCCAAATCAATTGCATTACAACATAAAATTATTGTACTTGCTATTTTTATTGAGAGATTTCAGGGAATACACAATTTGTGGATATTTTGGGAGCTTTAGGAACCATTTCATTTGGAGCTTTTGTGTGGATTTGCACCATAGGTAAACTTCTATTCTACTCCATAAATTCCTAATTTTATTTCATATCTAGGGAGCCCTAGGCCTAACCTAGCTGTAGGTATAGCTAACCCTAGAATTTGAGTCCATTACGTGTCCGTATCGGACATGTATCAGCCCTTGCCATTAGGTGTTTGACGAAATGCCTCAAAGGGCATTTCGACCTAATTTTAGGAATGTTTGTGAATAGAAAATTAGGTTTTACTCTCGCTTACATGTTTCTAGTGTTCTGAGTCGTGTTTGGTGTCGCGTCGTGTCCCCACAGACACGCGGACACGTTGTGCCCACACGCGTGCGCGGGCAGGAAACATGTCCTGCTACTCGGGGCTGTTTTCTCTGTACACACGCCACCCCGACACGTATAACTTGACACATGTGTCATATCCATGACTGACACGAGATTCCTGGAGTGGCTCGAACCCTTGTGTCGTGTCGGACACGATATTGCACGTGCACCGTATGTGCACTGTGCGTGTACATGTTGTGGCTGTTCTGTGTTTTAAATTCCAGTTTAAATGCTTTAATCATGTTATTATTTGCTAAATTAGATCTAAATATAATGTATAACCTGTATTAGACTATGTTTACACATTAGTTTAGGTTTTGATTGGAATTTGGATTCGAAATAGGCCTAAATGGCATGTTAACTGTTATGCTCTGATACATTGCTTTTTCAGTATTTTCCCAACTGTTAAACCCAGTTTTAATTGCTATTATCATTGATTAATTCCTCCTAGATGATTGTTAGTATATATTAATGAAGCATTTAGATTCAAATGGGCTTTTGGATTGGTGATTTGAAATTGGACATGTGAGTTGATTCGAAAATCCTGTTAACTGTTACTAGAGTTCTTCCTATTTAAATTGAGGTTCATTTCTCCTACATGTTTGTTATTCCCATGCATATTAATGTGGTTCTCATATTGAGTTCTAGCTGTATTTTATTGGGATGTTTTGGTTTGAGTTGGGTTTTGAAATTGTGGCTAAAATTGTTCTTCTTTTACTGAACTGAGAATGAGATCCATGTCTTCCCATTGCTGAACTGATTTCCTTTCCTTTTTGCAATTGTATTAGTTCCTTTAAACTGATTTTTGATTCCTATTCCTGAGTATGGGAATTGGTCATATGTGGGTTCAATTGAATTCGAAAATAGAAAACTGAGAATGGTTCTGAAACCTGGGATTGGTTTCCTGTCCTTCTTAATTAGAACTGGAATTGATTTCTTTTTACATTCATGAGATGAATGATTATTGATTCCATTTCCTTTTCTTTGCATTCCACTGTTTCCAGATTTCTTAGGACACTCACTTTTCTAGTTTTTCCAAAAATCTGAGCATGAATTCCTGTAAACTGGATTGAAGGTTATTCCTTCTTAAAATACTGTTTTCCCCTTTAATACTTTACTGATTCCTTTTTCCTTATTTATAACTGTACTGAGATTAGTTCAATTCACATTCGAAATTGGTTTTGTTTGAGGGTAGGATAGCTGATAACTGGAATTGGATTATGTATACTGTTTGCCTATGAACTGAGATTGGTTTTCCTATTTCTGAGAATGAAATCTCTAAATATTTACTGAATTCCTATTTTTTTTCCATTTCCTATTTTTTTCCATGAGCACATGCCACTGTTCCCTTAAATACCTCACTGTCCTCATGACAGTCCACCTTCACATGCCATAACACACACTCTTGTATCCTCACTTGACACCACACTCACATGTCTATGACTAACACACACAAGTTATCATACACTCTTGCACTCTCATGATACACACTTGGACACATACATGTGTTTCCTCCTTCTCTATACATGTGTATATATATATATATATGTATGAGATGTAAGTAAATATATGTATCCTATATTGTGGGTGTACTTATATATATATTAGATATATTTGTATGTGTAGAATACATATAGGCAGCCTACATGTTATATGAATTCTTAATATATTATATTAATATAGTAATATGTGTAATGTATTTTAGATATAGCTATATCAATATATGTATAGGTGATTATAGGTTGGTTAGGCATGGTATTGCCTAGTGAGCCTAGATTAGACTTGTTTAGTCTTATTAGACCTAGAATAGACTAGTTAGACTAGTTTAGACTTGTTTGACTTAGGTTTGACTTGGTTGACCTATGTTTGACTTTAGGGTTGACCAGAGTTGACCAAGAGTTGACTTTGGCCTAGATTGACCTAGATTCATGTAGAATGCATTGATTTGTATCTTATTATCATTGTAGACTCATAGTAACTTGTACTGTTCTATAGGAGACAGACACCACTCCTCGGACAGTAGATTTCCTTTAGATTCTCGTGACACAGGCGAGTACATTCTTTGATCATTTCATATCCTGCATTATGAGTATATTTCCTTCTTTAGATTACTTTACATGATGCTGACACATTGGAAACACGGATTAGTACTATATGGATCATGTTGTGCGATGTTATTCCCTTAGCGGATACATCGGGTATTCGTGTTCGTGTACTTTATCGTGAACATCGTGTACTCCTTGTATTTGTTACATTCGTATACAAAACGTGTGAATCCTGTATAATCATGTATTCACATGACCTTCATGTACAATAACATAACTTAACTAGATCCTTGTGTACTGATTGGGGCGGGGGAGTAGAAGTGGTTATGTATTCAATCGAGTAGATTACTCGTGTACAACCTCTGTAGATTACTCGTGTACAACATCGTACCGTCTACATAACCATCTTGTGCTCTGAATCACTAGCACTGTTAGTTCTCTATATACTGTAGCTATTTATTTACAATCTCTCTCTTTTTATCATGTATTTTTTCAGTTTCTTGTATCTTACTCTATAGCATAATTATATATCCTGATCTGCTATGATTTGTTGAGATGTACTGTGCTCGCTCCTGTCCTGACTGGACCTGTTGAAAATTTTACAGAGGACGAGGCTGAGGCGTTCTGCTCTACCTACTACGGTGCTACTTTAGATGAGTGCCTGGACTTGGACCAGCAGCAGGATCCACTAGCAGTAGATGACACTCCCTTAGATTAGGATTGTCTTTACTTTACTTGGATTATTGTATATAGATTCTGAGATTTGGGACATATATTTATTTATAGACACTTAGAATTCTGGATTGTATCTCTGTGATGTTTCCTTCCTGGATATTATCATCTTTTATATCATTCCATCTTATCCTGTTCTACCTTAGCTGTGATTGAGATATATTCTGTTATGTCACCCCGATTCGGGGAGTATAACTGTTATTACCTTCATTTGTTAGATGTTGTGACCTAGGACAGCATTCTACCTCCGACACTGCGGCATAGGCTGGACGTATCCACGTCTCGTGCCCTTACTCTAGGGTGCGGGTCGTGACAATATTGCTGGATTGCGTGCTCTCCAGCAGGTATTGCATCGGTATGAGGCTGTATCTGGTCAGAAGATTAATTATTCTAAATCTACCTTTTATACTGCGACCCCATTGGCTGAGGATCGTGCTCAGACTATTTCTACTCTTTTTGGATTTTGTACCGGTACTGTGCCGTTTTCTTATTTGGGCTGCCCGTTAACGTGCGGGAGACAGAATGCGGGGAAGTTCAGCTATTTGCTGGATAAAATCCGTTCGAAGCTGACGGGATGGCAGAACAAGATACTCTCTCCTGGGGGTAAGCTGGTCCTTATTAAGAATATTTTTTCATCTATCCCTATGTATACATTGGCAGCATGTTGCCCACCCCGGGCCATTCTCAGGGCGATTGAGAGAATGTTTGCGGCTTTCTTCTGGGGTAGCAAGGATGGGGTTGCTAAGAGGAGTTGGTTGGCGTGGCGGTTCGTTACTCGGACTAAGTCCGAAGGAGGCCTAGGGATCAAGTGTCTGAATGATATTATGGATGCCTTTTCTATGAAGTTATGATGGAAGTTGTGGCATGGGAAGGGTCTTTGGGTGGAGCTCCTTAAATCGAAATATTTTCGTAAGCGTCATCCATGCGATGCGTTTATGACTTCCAAGTGCTCCCATATTTGGCGACGGATTTTGTAGGGAAGAAAATTGGCGAAACCGTATATATCATTCAGACTTGGGCGTGGTGAGGGCTCAGCGAGGTATGAAGCATGGATTCCGGGGGGTCCTCGGTTGGGTAGTGTTGCTATTCTGTCGGATGAGGGAGTGGCTACTGGGACCAGGCGCGGAACGGGGAGACTGACTCGGGTGCGGCAGCGAACCCAGTCGATGGAGCCTGCTACCTACGGCCAGGCGGGTCACTTTTCGGCCAGCATGGGGGACCGAGTTGGGGGGAGAGTGCTGATTCGATGGCTTCGCAGCGTCATGTGCTCCCCTCGGGGTGGGCTCCGCTGGATGGTGGCACCGGGAAGCTTCGGAGGTCGGCTAGATTGGCCGGGAGGAGGGTGTTTCTTCCTCATCGTCCGGTGACTGTGAGAGCTCTATCGGATAGGGGAAGGAAGATCCGAGATTCTAGGGCGAGGAACTCTGACAATGGTGGTCCGGTTATCCGATCGTTTTGGACAGCCGCTGGGTGGGATTTGCCTATGTTCTTGGAGCAGTTTGGGGTAGAGGCAGCGAGGCAGCTCAGAGTGGCAAATCTGACTTGTACTTTGGCTCCCGATTCATTGGTCTGGGGTGAGCGGAAAGGATCTTTCTCACTGGTTTCGGCATGGAGGTGTTGCCGGATCTCCCATCCTACATCATCTTTATTTTCTAATATATGGGGTAAGTATATTCCGGCGAAGTGGAGCATTCTGATGTGGCGGGTCTGTCACAACCGGCTACCCACTGATGACAACATTCAAAAGATTGGCTTCCATCTGGCTTCCAGGTGTCATTGTTGTCAGGCTGGGCATGGGGAGACCCTTCAGCATATTTTATTCTACGGGGATCTTGCTATGACGGTTTGGTCTGTCTTCCGGGATTTCTTCAAGGCACAGATGCATAGAGATTTTCTAGCCTTTCTTCAAAGGTGGTGGCAGGGCCAGGGCAGTCACCATCGGAGATCATTGGTCGGTGCGATCATATGGGTGCTTTGGAAGAACCGGAACAAGCATCGCTACGAGGGGCGTAGTGCTGGCTCTAATTTCTTGGTTTGGGAGGTGAAGCGTCAGTTTCGGAAGTCGCTTTCGGGCTGCCATCATCTTTCGACTATTCCGTATTGGGCTTTAGAGTAGTGTTTTACCATCCTTTCTTTATTTTTGTTACCATGAGGTTGGATGTACTCATTACCCTCTTTTTTCAATAAAGGTAACAGTTTTTTTAAAATATATATATATATATATATATATATATATATTAAAAACTGTTACCTTATATATATATATATATATATATATATATATATATTTTTTATATATATATATATAATATATATATATATATATATATTTATATATATATATATATATATATATATATATATATAAAAAAAAATATATATATATATATATATATATATATAAATATATTTTAAAAAAAAATATATATTATATATATATATAATATATATATATATTATATATATATATAATATATATATAT